>VYXH01004019.1:25422-88577 GCA_013397275.1 Burhinus bistriatus | reverse complement strand
TTTTTTTTTTTCCAAGCACTGCTCTCTGCAGAAATATTTCAGGTTTTGGCTGTTTCTTGGTGCTGCAGGTTCTCTTTCTTTAATGTAAAGGCAGGTAACGTACTGCCTCTTGCTTTGGAGAGATGCTTAGACAGTTGCCAGACTGCAGGCGGAGCAGAGCCCTGAAGCCCGGAGCACAGCCATTGGCATGCCACGGCATCTTCCCTCCTCCTCTTCCTCCTCCTCCTCCTCTTTGGGACCCCCAGAACTCACGAGCTACTGCCGTAAGACATCATGTACAGCATTCCCACCGGTGAAGCGCTGCCCCAAAGGGTGAGGTTGATCCTGGCGATGCTAAGAGGCCCCTTCGCAGCCCCTGCGGCACCCTCGGGACAGCAGAGCCGGGTTCTCTGTTTTAATGTTCAACGGAGCCCAACGATGGCTGCTCCGACCAGCTATGGCATATAAGACCACCACCACTATGTTCATAAAAGACTCCTTCGCTTAGCAATAAATATTTTCAACCCACGAAGTTCAGCACTACGATTCATTGATTTGGCCTATTAAGCATTGCCAAAACCATGAACAAGGGTGGCAGGTCCCACCCCTCCCTCCGCACGCCGCGTTCCCTGCGGCTGTCCTCCTGCCATCCAACACATTTTATTTCAGCTATACCTGTAGTTAGTGCCAGGGGTTTTGCTTCCCAGCAAACCTGCCTGTTTTGCTTTTCTCAGCTATTTGAAGGTCCAGAGAAGCTGGCCAATCTGTATTCAATAAAACAAGTTCCCTGACAGCACCCCTCCTCCCAGCAGCCTGATCCCCGGGGTCTGACCCTCTTAGCAAACCTCAATTCAAATCCTTTTACAGATGTTTCAGGGAGCCCATAAAAGGGGGGAGGTGATGCGAGGATCGACATTTTCTGGACAGTAAGGTAAAAACAAACTAGAGGACAGAGGAGAAGAAAATTCAGCTTTGTTCCTGCTGATGCCGGATCCCCTGGCAGTGCCTCACTGGAGAGATGCGAAGCACCATGTGTGTTGCCTCGGGTGAAGAATTGACACAAGCGGCCCAGAAGTTATATTGGAGAGGGACTTTTTACAAGGGCATGTTGTGATAGGACGAGGGGTGATGGCTTCAAACTGGAAGAGGGGAGATTTAGATTTGATCTCAGGAAGAAATTCTTTACTGTGAGGGTGGTGAGACACTGGCCCAGGTTGCCCAGAGAAGCTGTGGCTGCCCCATCCCTGGAGGTGTTCAAGGCCAGGATGGACGGGGCTTGGAGCAACCTGGTCTAGTAGGAGGTGTCCCTGGCCATGGCAGGGGGTTGGGACTAGATGATCTTTAAGGCTCCTTCCAACCCAAACCATTCTATGGTTCTATGATCCCTAGCGTATGGGCACATGTACAGGAAAGGAACAAGAGCTGTACAAGTGTTCCTACATGTTTTTCTACACGTATAAATAAGAATACTCCCCCTAGAGCCTCCCTTCATAGGGCAATTTAAGGCCCGAGCACGAGCAGAAAGTGCGTCTCTGGACCCTCCCTCTCTTCAGTACCCGCCTGCTTTGCACAGCTCCCTGCGCCACTGCATTTTTATCACACCTTCTTCTGCCTTCCTGCACCATCCACCACCGAAGTGCTGCCACCTTTGCCAACACGCTGCAGTGCTTTTCTGCCCATCCTCACCCCCTTTTTCAAAAAAAAAAAAAAAAAATTTAATGTATTTACACATGCTGAGTCAAAAGCTGGGGATGATTCCCCACCTGATCGCTCCGCATGTGCCCTCCACTTACCCAGCCGTTCTCTACGTCAAGAAATAAAGCTCAAAGCAGGAGCACTGGCAAAGAAATCAAGTGCTCTCACTCGCTAGGCTCAATACCTCGTCCCAGGCAGGACACTAACCTGCAAGAGAGGATTTCTCGGTATGAGCAAGCGTACAGCAGAAAACATCCCTCTGTGGGGCGGCTCACGATGCTCAGTGGCATGACCCTGTATCAGAAAGGGTCCATCTTGTGTCCTCCACACCACCGCCGCGCCAACGCAAATAGCAAGGTACATAACTTCTAGTCCTCACGCTTAAAATAAGTGCTCCTGAGCAAACGCAGTATGCAAAGAAAATGCAGGATTTGCTAAGGGACATAAGAAAGGTCAGGGTCCACATGGTGAGAAGGAGACAAGTGCATGTTCTGCTCGGCTGGCTAAAAAGGACAAAGTCTCACCATACATCTTGAGAGAAGAGGAGGAGGAAGGCATCCTCCTGGAGCCAGTGATGTCTTGTTAGGGAAGAACAGTGACAATGACAAGGCCTACATGCTGTCCTAATGTTGTGTCCCAAGGATCTGCCAGGAGATCACAGCTGCCGGAGAGCAGAGCTCACCACGGACCCAGAGCAGCCAGGGATGAAGTGCAAAGGTTATCCTTGCTGAGAGCTGGAAAGATGACTTTGGATGGGACGAAGCCAGGCACCTGGGCTGGGTGACCATCTCCTGACACAATCAGGCGTATACCATACACAAAACACAGTGGATGGAGTCACCTTCCCACCCAAGAAACAACCCAAATTTAGATGAACCTGGGTCACAGCACTGACATCTCTGCTGGTCCTGCAATCTACTCCACTTGGTAGGCATTGGTGTCCCTGCTTTAACGCAAAGATGGCCTTTAACTCCTCACAGATGCCACTGAAGTGTCACGTTCCCAGCTGTCGTGAGCATGGGGACCTCAACACGCATCCTTCACCCAACCATGAGGTTATACCAGAGACCCAGACCTCTCACTTCAGTCAACTGCAAGATGCCACCAGGGAGAGAGAGAGAAACCCCGCACACGACTAGTGACAAAGGACCCTCTTCTTCCAGAAGTGGACTTCTAAGCACAACATATGCACACTTCACCTGGAGAAGGCTGAATTTGGGAAGGGCTACAATCAGGGAGAACTGCATCTGGATCTCCTCAGCTGGAAGGGAAGCAGGACGCCATGCCACAGCTATAAAAAGCCACTGCTAAGCATTACCAACATACACAGGTTTATCAACAACAGTCTATGCTTTATCTGGCCATCAGCTAGCTCAGCATGGTGACAGCAGTTACTTCCACAGCCCCAGGACAGCGCTAAGGTGACCATTTCCACTTTGGGACTCCCCAGTTTGGACTCCCATCATGCACGTGAGAAGCTGATGGTGAGCAGCTTTGGGCGCACAGGCCACATTCCTTCAGGGTGGGATGGGAAGAGGACTAAGGCGGCTGCTGACTGATGAGTGAAAGCAAACACAATACGAGGAGCAGGACCGAGACTCCTGGGAGTGGCTGACAGCTGATCGGAGAGGCAGTCCAGGTGAGTCACAGCTGGGAAGGCTCCCGGGTCCTCCAACGCTAAGATTACAGAAAGTGCTATGGTGAGCGCAGATTAAGGCGAGTGGCTGCACATCAAAACATCTTTGAGGGCACGTGCCTGCTGCTGAGGGAAAAGCCTTTGTATCCGAGTGGTTGAGCATCTTTCCTACCCTGCTCCTATCTCCAGGACTTCCATGTACAGCCAGACACGGATTACAGAGCATCACAGCGGGAGAGCACCCCCGTATGTGCTCTGCCCATGCATGGTGCCGACATCTCGGCTGGGGACAAGAGGGGCTCCTACAGGCAGGACCAGATGGCCACCATGCGCTGCCGCGAGCGCCCCAGGAGGTGTCAAGCCGAGCGCTCGGCCATGGCAAAGCCACAAAAGTTGGATGAAAGCCGGATTCACGCCGCAGTTAAGATGATGCCATCTCCTCCTGAGGGTCTGGTGGCTGAAACAGAGACTTGCTGCTCCGAGCGGGAGGATGAGGGTGAGCTCTCCGGCACCCACTGTGGTCCAGCCTGGCAGGACTGGAAATGCTGTCACCGGCCCCACGGCACTCACCGCTCCAGCGAGAGTTTCCTCCAAGGGCTGCGCTTGTACCGCCTGCATAATGGACCTGAAATCAGCCATGAAAGCACACAGAGCTGCCTACTTCAACCATGCGTTAAGCTCCCAAAAGACAAGAGGAAGCTTTCCTCCACATGAAGGCTAGGGTGTATCTTTAACAGCCCAGCCTGACGTGCTGCGGGTCACCTGGCAGCGAAACAGGGTTGGGAAGCCAACATGCCGGAGCGCTGCTTCAGCCCTCCTCCCGGCCAGGGCGATCGGTGAGGCAGGACCTGGAGTCTTTACAGGCGGCATCTTGAAATGCTCTCGTTAGCCTGGGATGAAGCCATCGTGCCGGGAGCAGCCCTGCTGCTGCAAAGCAGCGTAGGCTTCTTCTGGGAAGCCAGCCTCTGCCCAGCTGTCTGTCTGCTGCAGCTAGAGCTGTCAGCTCCCTCACCGCACTTCTAGTTTGGATCCGTTTATCGGCCTCACGGTGCTAAATCGTATGCTTTAAATACAAAAGCTATTAGGACTGAGAAGGTCTGAAGCACATACTGGTTTTGAGATTTTTATTTCAGGAAAAGATTAAAGAATTAAAATAGGAGCTGCCCTGCTGACAAGAAGAGTTGAATTCAAGAAGCTGATAAAAAAGGAGCATTATATGCATTGAGCACTGTGCATTTTCAGTCAATATTGGCTCTACTTTCTACTCTACTTTCCTTTGACTAGGAAAAGGGAGTTTCACATGCGCACAGACCCTGGGATACACGGGACTCAATGAGAGGAAGGGAGTAACAGCAAAAAAAAGAGAGTGCTGGGCTTGATCTAACAGAGGCAAGAAAGTGATCTTACAGCTCAGCCCCCGAAACACCGACTCTGACCACCAGCGAGACGGGAGGCAAAGACACGCCGACGGGGCGGACTCGACGGTGCACGTGAGTATCTGCAGCTCCCTATCCATAACCACCTGGGCAGCCACCAAAGCTCGACGGGCTTCGGTATCGCCTACATTCAGGATACGGCACAGTCACGGGGCAGGAGAATCATTTCTTGCGTCCTTCTCCAGCGAGATGTCAGTGTTGTACCTCCAGGCTGCGTACGCCAGCACGGACTTGCGCTCCCCGACAGCTTCCCCCAGGCTTCCCCCCCTTGTAGGTGCAAGTAATGCAATCGAGATCAACGGTTAGATTAGGCTCCTGGCGTGCTCTGAGCACTGGGTCTCTTGACAGCAGTAAGAGCTAGGTATGGCCGATACCACCCAGGCCCTGCTTGCATACCAAAATGGTTGGTACGACAGAGCTAGCTTATTAACAGGCTACTGAGCCTTAATACTGACACTTAGTATAATGGTTTACAGTAAAGGAAGGATTCTCCTACAAAGCGCCGAAGAGAGGGGAAAAAAACCCACCCCAATCCCTTCCTCTCCCTCTCCGAGTCTCTGGAGCGTCTCACAAGCAGGGAAAGGTGCTGGGGAGGGGAGGGGGCGGCGGGGGGCACCGCCACCGCGGCGCCAGGTCCCGTCAGGGGCGTCAAGACGAACGACAGCAAGGACAGTCGTAAGGAACGAGAGACAAACGGTGCTGGTGCTGTGCTGCCTCAAGCTGGGAGGTGCGCGTGGTCAAGCGGAGCGGGGAGAACTAGTCTTTCTTCAAGTCCCTGGATTCAAAAAGCTTCAGGCGTTCTTGCACAGTCAGGCCTTCCTTCAGACTCTGGGAGAGACAAAAGACAGACAGCGTCGGACACGGGCGGGCGGGAGGCAGGGGCGGCGGGCATCTTGGCACACAGAAAAGGGTGCGATGCTCAGGCAAAGGAGACGTGGGCAGCGGGAGAATGGCCTCCTTGGCGGAGAGATTAGTGGGACATGCTAAGAGAAAACACACGGTTATGGAGGGCAGTTACTGGTGAATGGCGCCTAGAGAGAGGGTGAGATTGCAAACGAACCAGGCGACGTACCAGAAGCAGATGAGAGGCACACCATGCCGCAAGCGGGATTAGCTCGACTCGGAAAATGACCCCCAGAGCCTGCGGTGCAGCGGTGGCTGGGGCAATTTCAGCAGAGCCCCGGGAAAGGCCAGCTCAGATCTGCTACGCTGCTGAGCAGGACCTGCAGGCCGGTCCTCCCCACGCCACTGCAGCACCGACTGAACGTGTGTCCATCTGGAACTATCCTGGCTCTGGTCAATGTAGAGGCTTTGCTCAAGCAGCCCTGGAGACTGCGTTTTTGTTGCCAGTGACAATCCCACCCTTTCTCTAACCTCAGCCTGGGGGCTCTCCCAAGCCAAAGCTGCCTCTACTGCACAGGGTTAGACAGAGGACTCGCGAAATGCTTGCTTCAGGTCTAGCAGGATCTGATGGCTGATCCACTTCAGATGCAGCATCCAGATTTCGAGGCGCGACACTCAGCTAGCCAACAGAAAAGCCCGCCCCGCTAGCCCTCGGCATTTGGATTTGTGAATTCTCCTCTTGCCTACACGTGGGGGCCCAGAAAAAGAGCAATGTGAGGGGCAGAAACCCAGAAGCAAATTGCTTGCCCCCTGTAAGACCGCTTTAACCTGAAACTAGCCTAAGGAGATGCACAAGCCTAAAGCCAGCCTTCCCTCCTTCCTGCAGCCCCAAAACTGCGGCATGAGAGCTTCGGGGGAGCAGAGCACCAGTGAGTTTTCCCTGCTCGGTGCTGCTGAGGAGACACGGGCTTCTCCCTGGCCGACAGCCAGGCCCACACAGCAATGGCTCTGCCCCTGCGGGCTGTAAAAGCTTCCATTGCTGGGCTGCAGCCGCTCCGGGATGGACAGGCTGCCTGCACGCACCCCGCAGGTGACCGCAGCCTGCGAGCCGATGCCTTGCAAGCTGCCAGGAATTCACTCTGCAGCTGGAACATTATTTACCGACCTGTAACACAAAGCCCCTTCTATTAACGGGCAGCCATCGCCCCCTTCGCCTTTTACCTCCCTGACCGTGGTGCCAGGGGACTGTACAATCATAGCAGCAGGTTAGGATTTGGGGCTGGGTTTTGTTTTAATGCGTGTTTATCAAGGCAGGGCTCCATGATAAACCTGCCCCGAGGCTGCGCAGATTCCCATGGTTACTGTATTTCTTTAAATGTTTCTCCTCCCACAGGCCCGCAAATACAGCACAGCTTTGGGAAGCGGCACGGAAATGAAAGCACTAAAATGGATTGGTTTGGATTTACAAACGCCGTGTGCTTTCTTTTCAACGGGCGGCAGAGTCTCTTGGGATGCGAGTCTCTGAGCACACGCTTCCTAAAGGAAGTTTACTTTGGGCCTCTTTAAATAGGCAGCAACCCGTGCATTCCGGTTTGTACATCCGATTTCTCATTAGATGGCAGGAGACAACAGAAACCATTAGACTATTCTGCCTGACGGTACCAATTCCAGTAAATTCACCCCTTAGGCGGGCTCACAACCCGTTTGAGTTGCTGATGACGGCTGCCTGATGAAGGGAGACTAACGTAGGATGAAATCTGTGATAAAGGGATCCTCCACCAGACCTCCTGAGGCTCTCCAGCCACCCCTCTGCCACCACGCTGGGGAGATCCCCTCTTTCCTCTAGCGTCCCTCTGCAGGTGCTCTAACCTCAGTCTTTACCACGGGCCAGTAAATTATCTATTGCTCCAGTTCCTCAAGATATCTGGGTCATTAGGATCAGCCTCATTTCTCATCAGCTCCCTCCTTTTGCTGGATGAGCTTGGAAGCCTCAGGCCAGCGTGTGGGATGGAGGCGCAGTGCCAAGGGATGGAGCAGCGGGGTAGACACAGGGGAGCTGGAGGAAGCCTGGAGAGCAGGAGGAGGAGGTTACTGGGCAAGGAGGACTCTTTTGCTCGGGCACAGATCAACCTAAAGAGGCAGCAATTACGGGTAAAGGAAATTTAGGACAGCCCAGGACATCCCCTCTGCAGCTGAGATGGGGGCTACCATTTTACACGCTACAGGCCTTTGTGGGAAATGCATTTATAGGCATCACTGACCCACTCCTCCGCCCGGCTAAGAGCAAAACGGCTATTTTTCCTACAAGACCTGGATGTTGCTAAAGTTTAGTCTGAGGCATGCAGAGTCATTCAAGCATGCACACTCAGCGTCCCGCGCTCCCAACACAGCAAACAGGAAAACGTGCCCCACCGTATCCAAATCCTCTCCGTGATGGTTAGCTGTGTTGGCGAGGGTGGGAAGAACAGGAAGACGAGAAAGCCATATTCCCCAGGGAAGAGCCAGAGAGACTGCATTTCATACAGATCTTGGGTACGCTGACTTCTCCCCTCCCCTTCCCCCTCCCCCAGTAAAATAATTAGCCGTGAATAAACCAGTCAGTCATTAAGAGAAGAAGGGCTCTCGTTTGCCATGGAGGTGTGAGCAGTGCATGCAAAAGTGGGCCGCTCCAGTGGGCAGCTGCGTCGCTTGGTGGGTGCCGGTTTGTTTACCTACGTGGCAGGGAACCTGGACTCGGGTTCATTTCAGTTATCCCATGAGACCTGCTCAATAACGGACTGTTGAAGGAAAAAGCAAAATAAAGAAAAACAAAACAAGAAGCTCATAAATCCTGAATGCATTGGCGTTCGCGCAGCCCCAGCCCTCCCCGCCCCGGCAGCGATGCGAGCAGGCAGCGCGCCCAGGCAGAGCCCATGCTTGCTCTCCTCTCCTCCTTCCCCCACCAAGCAAACACACACGAGGGACCACACGAGAAGCGGTCCGAGTTGAAGTGGTGAAGGGAAACCCAACATCAGACCTGGCCCAGCAGGTCTGGGCTGCCCCTGAAATGCGCAGAGATGCTCTCGGTATTTACTGGGTGCAGCGCAGACACCCCAAGCTGATGATCTGCCGCTCGCAGAGCTCGGGTGGTGACCGTTTCCCCAGCACGGACACCGAGCTAGAAGCCTTTTGCCTGCCTGGCTTCTGGCTCCGCCCAAGGTCCCAACCACTTCAAACATCAGCATGAGACACCAGGTATCCAGTGGTGAGCGGCAAAGCAGGTTTTGCCCATGCTGATCTTCCTTCCAACTGACCTATGGTTAACGATGACTTCTCAATGGCTTTATTTGCCCTTTTTATCCCTGTGGTCCCACAGGAACAGCCAGCGTGTAACGTGATGTAACTCTGGCAGTCAGCAAGCCACGCAGGCGAGCTCGGCACAGCATCACTAGGTTTTGGGACCAACAGCAAGTACAGAATGGCCAGAGAAACACAGGGCCATCTGTGCCGTGTTAACACACAAGCAAAGCGTGTGTTAAATATGCCCAGGACCAAGGCATCGTTGTTCCACATCAAGACCAAAAATCTTGCAGTGACGAACACTGTAAAACCTAGAATGATGTGCACATTTCCATCTACTGACACCACCTAAATTTCAACTGAAAACGGGGAGCAAATACTGGGAGAGTCCTCCTGTGAAAGACCAAAGAACAGGGTGAACTTCCATCTGTTTTTAAGCGTGGAGCAGCTTCACGCCTCCATCTCAGCAGGGTCAGGAGTGTGTGTGCCCTGCTGGGCATGGCAGGGGGAGCGGGCCCTGCCTGGCTGCATAACCAGCCTTTTTTGCAGTCAAAATCTCACTCTTCTCCCCAGTGCCATCCAGGCTAGCACTAGTGACCGGGAAATTACCAGTTTTCTTCTCCTACCAATTTCTTCCCGCCTGGGACCCTCACCGGCAAGTAACGCTGGGCGTTTTCATCACACGGGGAAGGAGATCTGAGCTCACCTTTGACCTGATATTCCTTAGTTGCCGGCTAACAGTGGATCTGTCTTTCTTCAAGAAATCAGGGTTGCTTTTTGATTTCATAATATCTGGGGAGAAGCAAAAGTAACAGCGTTAGCGTGGTGCCAGTGGGCTTCCTGCAAGGAGCAGGGCTGGGGCTCTTCTGTCCTCCCTGATGAGGCCGACTCAAGCAGCGCTGCCAGATGGGCAGAGGGGACTCTCAGGGGGTCTCCACTCCCCTGCACCGCGTGTAGCATGGGGTTTTCCCAATGTAAAATGCCAGAAGGCTTTCAAAGCCCACCCGCTTCCCATCCAAGGGGCTGGAAGGAGGAACTGCCAGGGGAGGGCAATTCAGGTCTGCCTGGTCCCTGCCATCACTGGTGGGACTCTCTGCAAGGAGTAGAGGTGGGAAGCAGCATGAAATGGCAAAAAAGCACCACTCGGACTCGTTACTGCACAAGGACTTGTATGTCAGGATGCAAGCGTTAGCTCGGGAAACCCATAATTGCTTAGAGCTGCTGGAGGAGGACTGACCATATCCCGATACAGTGGTGTTCACAGGGGATTTCTCTCCCTGAGCTTCTGTGGCTGCTTTCAGCTGCTCTTTCAACCTGCTGATATCACAGTCTGCCTTGGCCTTCACGATGCTCAGCTCCGTGTAGATGTCTTTGTACTTGTCGCTGGCGTATTTCTTATCCTGACAAAGGAACAAGAACAACCCAATGGCGCCAGACATAAAGCTGGAGCCGAGAGGGTTGTGAATGCACTGAAGAGGAGCTTGGCAAACGCCAATGGCAGAAGAGCCGGCAGCAGGGAGAAATGCTCGGTCGGGGCAACACACGCATTTCAGCAGTATGGGACTTGAGATACTCAGTAAGCTGTGAGCCCAGCGGCGAGCATACAGCGCTGCCTGTGCATGCAGCCCCTTCCTTATAGGATTACTTGTTTGTGGGTTTTAATTTTAGCAAACACACAGAATTCAAGCAGAATTCCCAGAAATGGCCTTGGCAAAGAGGCTGTCCGGAGCAAACCAGATCTAACGCTGGGAGGCTGGGCAGATCTCTAACACTGATTACTTTTGCCATTTCAAATCTGATCTGATGCGACAGGAAATAAGGGAAAAACACTGAAGGGGATATTTTCCCACAAGAAGGGAGAAGGGGTAAGTCCTGAGCTGATACAGTCGTGGAGTGCTTTACTGATGACACCAAAATGGATATTCAATTCCATTCCAGGGAAAAATTAAATGTTGTTTCAAATGCGGGGATAAGTGAGCTGAAATCTAAGCACACACACGCACACAGAGGAGCAGACCGCAGCCCGTAAGAGGATTTGCAGAAATGTCCCTGGGCATTACCCTCAGCGCCGTCTGCAGCTCGTCTTTGAGGGAGCTGATCTCCTGCTTCAGGTACTGGATTTCTGATTCTTTGACCCGCAGCAGGACCTGTGGGAAGAAAAGCAGCGCGTGTTTGCATCCGAGCAGATGCAGTGCGACCCCGAGGTGCTCACCCGCTGCGCCTGGCGACAACTGAGTCAGGGCTGGAGGCGCAGCCCTGCGCCGGCTACATGCCAGCACCGCAAAGCTGCTGGTTCACGCAAGAAAATTACTGCTGGGTTTTGTGGGACCTTGCCCAAGCCTGCACCACTGATGTGCTCCCCGCGCACCCCTCGGTTTCTGTTAGTCCCCACTGCTTTGTGCAGACTGGAACCCAGGGGACAAGAAGGGGATGGAGAAGGAAAAGCGGGTGTCTCGCTCAACTTGGTAAGAAGGGAAGATTAGAACTCCTAAAAGCTCCTGACCCCACAATGCACAGTGCTGACAGCCATGCAGACCCGATGCATGGGGGGATGGATGTCAGTGGCATGCTCCCAAGGATCCACCAGGCACTTGTGCCCACCAGTGCTGCCCCTTCGGCGTGGCAGAGCTCACCTCCAGCTCGTAGGCGTCCTTGCCCTGCGTGAGAGGCGATCCAGCAGCCTCTCCCCCACCCTCCCCGGTCAGCAGGGTCCGCAATCGCGTGATCTCCGCAGCCAGGCGGTTATTCAGCTCCTGGGAAGAGGAGGAGAGCCGTTGCGGAAAGGTGGAGCACGGCCAAGGCTCGGCGCAGAGCCCACCGCACTGCCCGTTAGGTGGTACGTCCATCACCCCCTGCCCACGCTGGCTGCCCTGGGCATGGTGGGGACCCTCACCTGGTTGTGGGCGTTGAGCTCCTGGTTCTCCCGCTGGCACTGGCGGAGGGCCTGCCTCTCAGCCTCCAGCGCCTGCGCCAGGTGGGCGTTCTCCAAACACTTCTGCGAATACTGCTCCGAAAGCACCTCCAGCTCCCGCTGCACCGACTGCAGCTCCTCCCTGGCGAAACAGATGCTGGGTAGTGCCCTCTCCACACACACCATGCCCACTCTTCCTCCAGCGCCTTGGGACAACCCAACAGGGATCTAAGCACTGAGAAGGAGGAGGAGGACTTGCATACTCCCTTTGGGGAAAAACCTCAAGCCAAGAGCGAGCCAGCCCTTCCCTCTCCTGGCACGGCAGTGCTTGGGCACCAATGGAGGTCTTTCTCTAGGAGGTTAAATGGCAGGACTCCCTCAGGTTTCCAAAAACTGAGCTGAAATCTATCAAGTTTGCTCTGGGCACTTGGGACCAGGTGTATTTGCGCACCTACACATCTTGCGTAGATGCATCAAGGTTTATAAAGCTGTTTTGCTCGGCTCCCACATGAAGATAGCCTTGCCATGAAAAGCTAAGTGCTTTCTCCTCACCTGGTTAGATTTGGTTGAGCAACTCTCCCGCTGCAGCTGCGTGAAAAGCAGCACCGTGTCTGCACATCTGCTACTTCTGGTAACCACAAAGTAGCTGAAATTTGACCTGGAGCCCGAAAGATTACAGGCAACCAGGAGCCTCAGATGGGTGCAGCTGGGTCGGGACCAAGGGAAGAGGTCCCTGTGACAACAGGTCTGCCC
This sequence comes from Burhinus bistriatus, assembly GCA_013397275.1. Taxonomy (NCBI): domain Eukaryota; kingdom Metazoa; phylum Chordata; class Aves; order Charadriiformes; family Burhinidae; genus Burhinus; species Burhinus bistriatus. The sequence continues at coordinate 76,045 of VYXH01004019.1, read as the reverse complement.
CTAACTCGTTGCCAATATCAAAGGGGAAAAAAGGGTCTCCCACAGGCGTGATCTCCCTGCGAGACACAGCGACAGATGGAGGATGATGATGGTCTTACAGGTATTGCCTTCGGAGGGCCTCGATGTCGGCATTGACGCTGCTGATCTGCGAGCGCTGGGACTTCTCCAGCTCTCGCTCCAGCTCCTCCCGGTGCGCGTTCTTCATGGCTTCGATGGCTGCGTGGGACAGCGCAGCATTAGCACCCAGCACCGCTCCACCCAAGGACAGGTTTTTTGAGGTTTTGTTTGTTTTTTAAAGGAACAAACCCCAAGTCATCCCAGTGAACCTCCCACTGCTCCACAGCCCCTCCAGTCTATGCCCCTGGCTGCAAAGCAGCGAAGGGGCTTCTGCAAATCCCACTTTTTAATAAAGTCCAAACGATTGTCCAATTCACATGTTGTTTCCAGGATTGTGGGACTCCTAATGCAGAGACCCTGGGCTCCAGCGCTTTAAAACTCCCTGGGACATTGAAGAATCAACTCAGTGTGGAATTGACAATAAATTAACCACAGGAATGACTAACGCCTTTCTGAGACAGAACGGAAAACAGATCAGACCATGTTACAGTCAAGGACAGGGGTACCAAGCCTGGAGAAGGACCAGGAGATGGGCCTCCATCCAAAATGTATATCCCATCAGCCTCTCCCCATCCAGCCCTCATCCCACCCCATGCTTTGCTCCTCCACACCAGGGCAAACGCCATCCCCATGACCCCATCAACACGGAGCTGCCCCACTGCAGGGGACCCTCTGGTGTGTCCCCATACCTGAAATGGTGGCAGCAGTTTCTTCTGCCAGCAGGCGGTCTTTCTCCTCCCGCAGCTTCTCCAGCTCCCGCTGGTGCTGCCGCTGCAGGTCCTCGATCTTCTTCTGGTGTGTCTCCTCCATGGCTGCAAAGCCCCTTTCACATGTTGCCTGCAAAAGGGATGGGGGGAAGGGGTTGGCCAGCGTCACAGCGGTGGTGAGCCCGCCAGGAGCTGCACACCAGCGGGCAGGTTGGCGCCCAAGTTCCATCACAGGGATCTTCTCCCTCCCCAACCATGGAGGAGCCAGCCGAGGATGGACCTGTCCTGTCAGCTCAACACCTGACAGCTCCCATGAAATGGAAAGACAAGGTAGGTCTAGGTTCAGACCTGACCGGGGAATTGGAATTTAACATGTATTTATACGTTAAAAACAACAAAAAAAGCCTACTGTGCCCCTTCTGCTCTCTTTTGCAACCACCTCTGGGGTGGAAAACAAATGACTCGTGACAGCAACAGGACCTTAATTCCCAACTGAGTATTGCTTCGAATGCTGCACGGGCAGTTATTTGCTAATTGAACTACCAAGAGTGAACTTAGGCCAGGACACGGGAGCAGTGCTCTGGGGATTCAGGGGTCACCGGCCATGAGATCCTGAATTCCAGCCGGATCCTGCCCCAGGCACAGACCCTGTTCCTGCCTCTGCAGGGGAACAAATGCAAAAGCCTATTTTCAGTTCAGCCGCCATCCCGGCCGCCCCGCCAAGCGCATCGGGATCCTGGACAGACACATGGCTGCAGGACAGCAAAGCCTCAGGCAGGCTCGAGCCATGAGCCGGGAAAGGGCACGCACCCGGGATGCAATGCACGAGCCCCGTCAGACATCTGGGGACAACCCTGATGCCAAGCACCAGGCTTTTCTCCCTCTTAGTGTTACAGGCTAGCTTTATTTCCTGATTTCAACAGATTTCTTCTTGATTCACACTCATCTTTTCCATGGGAAGCGAGAACTGTCACCTATTGGGACTCCATGGGAAATTTAAGGGGGACAAATTCACTCCCCCAGTGACAAAAGTGCTCGTGACAGTCTTAACACCCGCTGACCTAAACTAATACACTCTTCAGCATGACTTCGCTGTCTAATGCTCCGTAACCTGTGCCATTCTCATTCCCAATTTTCAGCTCTGCTGCTTTTATTTCTCCCCTTTAAGTTTGAATCCTGAGGCATTCTTCATTTTCTCAGCCTTTTTTTTTCTTTTGAAACGCGCAACTCCATGCCAGAACCTGTCTGGACCTGGCTGACTACGGAGAGGCACGAAGCAGCCTTGCAGGATTCTTCATTACACCTCTAACGCTGGAGGAAAACGGCGAGTGCTCCTCCGTAGGTCTGGCTGTCGATTCAGTACTTAACGTATTGTAAATGCATTGCTACAAAGCCAGGACATTTGGAGACGTACAGACCAGTACCTCGCGTTACGGATGTTACATCCTCCACCAGGTTCAAAAGAGAAGAATGGAGCACATTTGAACCTGGAAATCGGACAGGTTTGCAATCGCCTGGTTAGCTTTCTAACCAAGGGAAGTTTCTATTTTGCTGTCTGTCCTTCTGCTTCCTACAGAGGTGCAGAGAGAGGGCGGTTCACTCTGCTCTCCTCCTGGACCGCTCTGCTCTCCTCCTGGACCGCTCTGCCCAGAGGATGCTGCTTGCCTTCCCACCAGGCCAACTCTAAGTTTGGCAGAGCAAAGCTGAAAACAGAGGTGGGAGATCAGGTTCGTTGCTTGCTGTTATTTTGGAGCCTCTATTTTGGTCCTGGCATTTTTGCTTCTTCCAAAGGAAGAACATCCCTGGTACAAGCGACCCTGTTTGGCACCTGGCTTGCAGGATGAGGCATTACCCGTTTATCCCGCTGACCTGAGCCGGGGGTCAAGAAGGGTTTTTCCTTCCTAAGGCTTAAGATGGAGGAGACAGCATTCAGTGAACACCACCGCTTCCCTCTCATCTTCCCTGGAAACCTGATTCACCCCTCATGGGACACAGCAAAACTACCGTTCAAGGCCAGGTTGGATGGGGCTTTGAGCAACCTGGTGTAGTGGGAGGTGTCCCTGCCCGTGGCAGGGCGGTTGGAACTAGATGATCCTTAAGGACCCTTCCAACCCAAACCATTCTGTGATTCCATACTGCTCTCCCCAGCCTAAAACCAGCTTTTGGCTAGAGTTGAGCCATGCTTTACCCCCAGCCCAAATGTGTGCTGAAGATCTCGTGGATGGAAGCAAGCTCTCCCACATTTTTGCCGAATCCGAAGAATGACTGCTCCATGAAAGCCTCCCTGGCGCAGCCTCTGCGTGCAGCCTTCCTCACTGCCCTTTCGGCTGCCTGTTCAACCTGGAAGCCTCCCTGGGTGCTTCTGGGAGGCCTCTACTACCCTAAACCCACTGCCTAACTGGGAATGCTCTCTGATCAAAAGCAAAACACCAAACCCGAGAGGCTTTTTTGGACGCTGTACCATCTCAAGCTAGTTTTACAGCCAGTCCTGACTGGTGGAGCAATCCGAACACAGGTACTTCATTGCCACTGGGTTTTTCTGCATCTAGCCTGGGTTCCCCGTAACTGTGCACTGTTTGTTGTGTAAAGAATCGCTGGTGTGCAACACCAGGGAGGTTCTCCTCGCAGCCTGGTGCAGAGGAGCTTTGCTTTGCTACAGAATTTGGCATCCGTTTGCAGCTACTTTACCCAGGAACAGACATTTTGAGAGCATTAGGTTTCCATTTCATCTCACATTTTTGAGGGCAGCAGAAACAGACTGGAGATTTGATCAGACTGGGAAAGACAGAGTTGAGGAATGCTTTTAAAGGGAAGTCACAAACAAAACATACGCCTCAGGTAGGAGAAGAAACACTACGGTCTTCATGTTGAAGGATAACGTGAAGTTATGAAGCTACTTCGAAACCCTCCCTCCCTCTACACGCAGAGACCGCCTCCAAAAATCAACCCTCCCAATGAGACCAAGCCCTCAGCAATGCATTTAGAATACCCCAGCATGGAGAAAAGGGAAATGCCATGCTTTATACAGGCCTTTCTAACATTTTGGGACTTGCTTCAGCGTGCTGGCTCTTTCAGGGGACACCCTCGGTTCGGCAAGTGAACCCCAGAACTGAACGCACCCTCCCGTACACTCAGCAGTGGAAAGCATAAAGCATTAAACGTATCAAGACCTTTAAGTTTTCAAAGTCTTTCTGGTATTTTTCCCTCAAGGTGGAAGCACTCCCCTCCAGATGCTTGTTCTCCAGCTCATCCCTCATGATGTTCATCTGGGCCTCCAGCTCCTGGATGCGCTCCCTCAGGCCGTGCATGGAGTCCAGGTCATCGCTGGGGCCCTGCCCGGTGCCACCCGTCTCACCGGCCGCCCAGGCGTCCCCACCACCCGGGCCCGCCGCGGGGGACGCCTCTGGGTGCTGCCTCTGGTACTCGTCCAGGGTCTCCTGCAGGCGCTGCAGGTTCTGGCTGTAGTGCTCCTGCAACGCCTGCAGCTCCTCACCGTGGATGACCTGCAGCTCCTTGATCTTGGCCTGGAACTTGTCCTCCAGCATTTGCATCTGCTCCAGGTGATACTGCTCCATGTTCTGCTTGTCGCGGACGATAGCATCCAGCTGGTTGAGGCCCTCTGTCCTCTCGGCCTTCAGAGCATCCTCTGTCCTGTTTAGTTGCTCTATCACGTTTCGAATCTCCTCCTCATACCGTCCCTGCAATTCACTCAAGCTCTTGCTGTGTTTATGCTCTTCTTCCTCCAAGAGCCTTCGCTGACTGTCAAGTTGGGAGACCTTTGCTTTGAGATCAGCGTTCTCCCGTTCAAGCATGGCGATCACCTCGCCGTACTCACCCTGCTGCTTTCTAAGCAAGTCTTCGTACTCATCCCGAAGGAGAGAGACTGTCTTCACGCGCTCTTGGCAGAGCGCGTCCATGCTCTGCAAGGACTCCTTGTAGGACTTCAGCTCTCTCTCATACTCTAGTCGGACTTTGCAAGCGGCATAACAAACCTGAGCCTGAACAATTGCATCTTGCACTAACAAAGAGGAATACCGTTCCAGGTCTCCCATGCACGAATGATATGAAAGACTCTGAGATATCTTCAGGAGCTTCTGACAGTCTCTCATTGCCTCCTCGGGAGGCAGAGAGAGTAAGGCAACAGATATTTCTCTCAGAACATTTGATTTGTCCTTTAGTTGTTGGGCAAGATCTTCCTGAATGGAAACAAGAGCCTCACTACCACGGTCCGGTAGGCTGCCAATCTCCTCTGCCTTGGCTAATTCCTGACACGGCACCATTTGGAGACGGCTCCCGTCCCAGGAGATTTGGGTTCTTTCTGAAGCATCTTTCTGAATTTCAAGTGCTTCAGAAATCTGGTGCATAACTCTGTCAAAATCAGGAGTCCTGTATGCTTTGATGATCTCCTCCAGCATGCATTTATGCTGCTGGAGAGCTGTTTTGGTATTATGGAGGTCTTCTTCAATTGTTTTTAATCTCTGATGAAAAGATTCTCTCATTTTCTGTGTGACAAACCCAAGTTCTGCCTTGATCAACGTAGCATCTGCTACAGCACCGAGAAAACATGAAGAAAAGCCCAAACCTGTTGCTTCTGTTTTGCCCTCAGCTTCTCCTTCTCTGGTGCTCAAGTGCACTCTCAGCTCCTCCACCTGGTTCCAGAACTCCCCTTCCAGCAGCAGCTTCTTAGATAGGATGCTGGCCAAGTCGACCGCTGTATGAGAAACATTTGCCGGCTCCAGCAAAACCACCTCAGCCGTTCCCTGGATCTCTCTCAGAAGCTGAGATATCTCAGAGCTTGCATTTTTCAAAGACTCCGCTATTTGGTTGATGAGAGAGGCCTCAAATGCCACTCTCTCAGAAAGCCATCTCAGCTGGCCGGCGTCAAAGATTTCCGCTCGCTGCTCCTTGGAGACGTGCTCCTCTTCTCCTAAAAAACCTTCTTCTGGAACGGGGCTTTCTGTGATAAGGCTTTCACTCTGCTGATACTCCGAGGGGACTGGCGCCCCTCTCAAGGCTTGGATTGCATTTGATAAGGTTGTTTCCATGCTGGACAGAGTAACAAGGAACAAATCACCTTCTTTTTCCTTGTCTGACTTGGGCAAAGATCTTAGTTGCTCCCTGCACTTCTCTAAGCAAGTCAGTGCTTGATCATTTTTCATTTGGAAACTTCCCAGCTCGCTAACGTGATTTTCTATGAGCTTGAACTTTTCCTGCCTCTCGCTCTCCAGCTGTGAGATCAAAGCACTGACTTGGGATAAGCTGGTCTGAAGTTGTTCCCGCAGCTGAGACTCTGTGCTGGCCCACTGATGGTGGAGGGCAATGAGCGTCTCCTGATTATGGCCGTGCTGGCTTTCAAGCTTCATCGTTACATCTTTGAGTTTTTCCTCTGTAATATAAAGTTTGGTTTCCAGGGAATGGATGATTGAGAGATAGGTCTCAGAGTCGCTTGTACCTGATGATGGGTAACCAAGAGCTGGCTCTGATGACATGCTTTCTTCAGACAGCGATCTGTCTTGGCTCGTGTCTGAAGACGTACTGCTTGTCCAGTTTTTCTCTGAACCATCTGGATGAATGTATTTTTGGCACTGGATGCTCGAGAAACGGATTCTTTGCCTCTTGGCCCCCATGATTCCTACATCAGGCTTTGCTAAGGCTTTCTGAACTAACTCTTGGTCCTGCAGCTCTACAACTTTGGATGGGGAGCCGAATTCCTCTGCTTGCCTCTGGCTGGTCTCAAGAACCTCCTCCTCCTCCTCCTCCTTCAGTGTGTAAGACAGAGCAGGGAGGACATCCTGAGTTTGCAGAGGCTGTCCCAGTTGGGATGGATGACTTTCATCAGCCTCAAGATTGGGGCCAAGGTCTTCCACCTCCTCAGCACATGGACCTGTGACTACACTAGCTAATTTCTTTAAAGCCTCCTCCTTGGCCTTTAGCTTTACTTTAGTCTCCTCTAAACTGCTATCTAAAGCAACCATTTTAACCAAAGCCTCACTGAGATCTTGATCTTTCTTCTCCACAATTCTCAAGTGCATTTCCTTAACGTGTCTCAGCTCTTCTTCTTTTTCTTTCAGCACCTTCTGCACACCCTGGAACTGATCCGACACCTCCTCAAACGATTGCTCCAGATTGTGGTAGTTGGTCTCTTCCATTTTCAACTTTGCTTGCAGCTTTGCAACTTCGTTATCCGATTCAGCAACCTGATTCATGAGCTCGTGGAACCGACATTTGATCTGATCTCTCTCTCTTTCGAGCTCCTTGATGTGCTCTGCGAGTTTCTGAATGCTGGCCTCCTTCATCACCAGCTGCTCCTCCAGCTGGTGGACAAGCTCACTGCCTTCAAACTTTGCACTCAGCTTCTCCTTCTGCAGAATCTCCATTTGCTGCTCATTGTTTTGCAGCTGGTTCTCGTACTCATTTGCCTTATCCTCCACCTCCTTCAGACTCCGTATTAAAACCTGCTTTTCCCTCTCGCAGCTCTCCAGCAAAGCCTCATAATTCTTCTGCAGCTTCTCCTCCATGAGCATCCGTGCTTGCTCGCTAGCATTCAGCTGCCTGCTCAGGTCTGCAATCCTGTCTTGGAGCCGCTGCACCTCCTTCTGATGATCCCTCTGCAAAGCCTGCTGCATTTCCAGGTCCCGCAGCTCCTGGGTCTTCTCCAGGAGCAGAGCCTCTGCACTCTTCAGCTTCTGCTCGCTGGCCTTCAGCTGGGAGCTGAGCGCAGCCTCACCGTGCTGCCACTCTTCCAGCTGCTCTTTGGCTTTCTCTTTTTCGCTCCTCAGGTCACTCTTGAGCTTGGCCAGGGTCTGCTCCTTGATGGAGAGCTCGGCCGCCGCGTTACTAAGCCTCGCCTGCAGGCTCTGAATCTCGGCTTCGTGGTGCCGGATCACGTCCTTGGCCTCGGCGTAGCTGCGCTTCAGTGACTGAATCTGCTGATTGATCAGCTCTTGACGCTGGCATTGGGCTTCCAGCTCACTTTGGAGGTCTTGGTTGACTTTGTGGAGCCTCTGCCAGGCACCTGATGGCGAGGCGGCCACCTCGGTCTTAAAAAAATTGATTAAATACTAGATTAGTAACACTCTTGGATCTCCCTTCTGAGTGTCACACCTCTGGCCAGGCAGGCCATGGAAAAGCTCCTCGCAGCGATTTGGCTGCTACCCACATGCTCCAATTGGGATGATTTGTTCTTGGCACAATTTTTTTGGTTTGTTTTAACCAACTTTTTTTTTTTTTTTTTAATGAGCGACAACTGCTTTCCAGTAACAGAAAACATGGACCACAACATCAAAACAGCTGTACAGTAACAGGCTAAAAGGAAAAAAAAAAAAAACCAAAAACAAAATCAAACAACCAAAAAACAATGAAAAAGAAACACCAGCAGTAAAACAGAGACGGACAGACGAGAGAAAAACAGGAAGAGTGAGGAGGAGGAGGGGATGGGAACAGGTCAAGAAGAAAGGAAATGCTTTTTTAGAGTGTCTGTTCTTTTTTTTTTTGCGAAACAAAAAGTGCACAGTTCAGGTAACACAGTCCTACCGACCAAAAGCAACAACAGAAAGTGAGGTGACAGCAAATGACATCACATCCCACCCAAACGCAGGGAGACAGGACAGCCGGCGTGGCGATGTCATTTCTGCGACTGCCAAACAGGACTTAGTGGCTGCTCATCGCATTAAAGAGATGTTGTTATGCTAAAGGCTAAGACTAGGGAGAATCTAATTTCTCTACCTGCAAAAAAAAAAAACCAACAAAGGACAAAATAAAAAGCCCGACAAGTGAAGGGAGGGAAAAGGTGTGATGAGAATGTAAAATAAAAGAAACTAACCTTTGTGAGATTCAAACCAAAGCAATGTGGCATGCAAAGAGAAAACTCACAGAGAGAGTCATGCAAAAGGCGACAGATATTATGTATCTTTAAAAAAATACACAGACAGGAAGAGGCGAGAGAAGCACAGCGTTAAGCCTAGGAATTTGGCCTGCCTTGCTGTACTCTGGTTGCTGATAAGGAAAGCCCACAGATGTGACACTCAGTTATGTTAAGTTAAATTTCATGCTTTACACCAAAAACATGCAAGAACATCCGCCCGGGACAGGTTAGTACGTGACCCCTCCCGCCCACCATGACCGGAGCCGGGGCACATCTCCAGTCGGTTTGCCAGGAGCAGGAGCTCCTGCCATTTCTCCTGGTAGGGTTCAAAGTTGGGGTGCCCTGTCCCGAGAAAGCTCAGAGCGAGAGAGGGGTTACACGAGGCCGGAGAGGCTTCAGTGCACGGCACATGCATCGGGGCGGGTATCTCAGCAGCTGCCTTACGAAACATGCAGCGTCTTTTATGTCGGGGTAGTGGCTTGGGGGTCTGTACGGGGCTGGTCATGTTGCCAACGAGGGGCTAGTGTCCCCCAGGAAGCTCAGGAGGGATGGGCTGGCAGCACTCAGGCTCTTCCATTGTCCCTCCCCATAGACAATGTAGGAACCTCTCCGAAATTAGGCATGATGGAGGTGGGGGACACATGAAATTCAGAGGGTCCGTCCAAAAAAATGCTGTGATGTTTGCCCACTCTAGGGCTGCAGAATATCCCCAGTGATTCCACTCCCTCCACCCTAGCAGGGTTTGGTGGGGTTACTCCCTTCTGCAACAGGACTTTAATCCCTCTGCTCTCAGGGAAACGTAAGGGAAATCCCCAGAACAATTAGACTGGAGCAAGCAAAATCCTCCAACCCTTCCAAAACCCCTCTCCAACTTCTAGGTCAAAGTTTGGGTCGCTTCTCACTGCAGCGATGATCTGCTCAGCCCTTCCGCAGACTTCCCCTCTTGCCACCGCTCCTCATACCGAGGTGCTGCGGCCAACTTTAACATGGCCATGGATCCAGCATCCAGCTTCTAGCCCCATTCCCTAATTTTTCTGGGCTCCAAGCAAAGGAAGGTCAGATGCCTTTGCCCCAGGGAAGTGGGAGTTAGTCACTCTTCCAACACTGCCAAGTGAAAATGGAACTCCTCCAAGCAAGCACTGTCAGCTCGGGGACTCCAGAAATAAATGCATTAATAACTCCTCCAAGGAGACCACTGGCAGGGAAGGCAAGATGCCCCCCTACCTGGGCTGGCTCCACTGACTGTGGGGGAAATTTCTCCCGTGAGAAGTAAGGACGCAAGGTTCAGCGTCGACACCGGGCTTGTTGCCACGGGAGCACAGCGTGCAGCCACGCACGGCCACTTCGATCCAGAGCCAGTTTGGCCAAGTAGATTTCAGCAGGTCAAAATGCTGCTCCTGCACAAAACGGGACTACGGACCCATGAGAGCAGCCAGAAGCTGCCCTGCAGGCGTCATGGCTCCTGTAGGCATGGATGCTCCCAGAGGAAGGGCTGGAAAAAGTCCGCTTTGTTTGGAGGAGGGGAGGAAAGGCTTCCCAAGAGACTCTCCCACCTCTTTTGCCAGAACCTCCAAAACACAGTTCTAGGCTTTGCTGAGGAAAGGCATCTTGTAACACCAAGAAACCTCCAAAGTGATGCAAGACAACAGGGCGTCCTGGTGCAAATCCCTCTCTGGCTGCGGGGAACAGGCCCAGGAGATACGTCTGCATGTGCTGTGTTTGCCCATGTAACCGCCACTCAAACTCCTTGGCCAGGAGCAACTGCTGGGCTACAAGATGCTTAGAAAGTCTTATGTGCACCCCACTGCCTGAGGGGAATATCTGGGGCACAGAAAGGGGGAAACAGCTGTTGCACAGGCAAACACAGTATGGGATCGATCAGAGGTGGACTTTGCTGAGGTCCCATCTGTCTACCATGGCTGTGTTTTGTTTTGCCTTGGGGATGCCAGTAGGTAACGCTATCTTCTGTCTACTGCATCCTAGATCAGAGGTTTCGTTAAGCAGATGATCCTGGTAAGGCTACAGAATTAGCAGTATTTGCAAGAAGGTCAAATCTCTTGGAGCTCACTTGGTGGTGCATATCTCTGCGTCAACCAGGATGCCCCCATGAACACCCTGGACTGAAGCCCACCAGGGTCCCCCTCAGGCACAGAGGAAGATGGATTTCTCTCTCCTCCCCACTCTCCTACCTGCAACACGTAGCCCTCCCGGGCGCTCTGCTCCCGGCCCAGTGCCACTTTCAGCTGGTCCTGCAGGTGCCGGTTCTGCTCCAGGAGCTCCAGGGCCTCCTTCTGCTTCTGCTCCAGCTGGAGGGACACAAACAGAGACAACATCCAGGGAGTGGGCAGGAGGTCGGCCATAAGGAGCAAGCGGCTCAGAGGAGACGTAGAGCAGAATGAAAGGGCTTTTGATGGCACCGCTGCTTTGCTCTGCTCTGGGATCTGGATTTCATTTTGCCCTCCCCCTGAAAGAACTAAGTTACGCATTAGTTTAATGCGTAAAGCTGACTGCAGCAAAGGATGAACGGCACCAGCTTGTGCCAGGCATGACCCAGGCAAATCCCAGCCCAGTTCAGATCGACGATACTCCTGGTTACTCCACGCCTGCACTCCCTTCATTCCTGCTAATACACCTTAATCCCAACTAACAACAACCTTTGTTACCCCAGGCGTGGACCTCTTCCAAGTGAGCTGAGTTTCCTCCTTTCTTTTTCTAAAATTGCAAGACTGTTTATGTAGGCTTCACAAAAAGGGAACCTTTGTGGTGTGTGCTACAACTCAAGGCAGTTTATAGTTTTGTAGACATAACTGCAGACACAAATCTCTACAAAGAGGCACACAGAATTATGAGCTTGAACTTAGAGCCTGGTTGCTACAGATCAATTGTACCCATCTCATCAGAGGCAGGCTGGCTAACAACCAAGAGGAGCGTAGGCTGCGTTGGCCGGGAGAGGGTAATGAAGTACCACCCTTGCAAGAACAGCCCTTTCTGCAGCTGTGGGAACATGAAAGCTGCTGGCAGAGCCGTACGGGAACGGACACGGATCTGTGCGCTGTCAGCTCCCCAGGGGACCCTACAGCATCCCCACTCATTGCTATTACAAAGTAGGAATCAATGCAGCTTTTTTAAGCCTTGCTCAGGGTTCCTACAGTTCCTGCAGTAGCCTGAAGGCCATTTCGGCAGGCAGCCTGCACCCCACGCACCCGGCTTTACCTCCTTCTCCAGCAGCGTGGTTAAGTGCTGCTTCGTCAGCCCCTCATCCCGGTCCTCAGCGTGGGCAAGGTGCAAGGGTGTGATGGGGATCTGCTTCTCCTCCCGCAGCGGGGTGGTCTCCACCTGGTGCCAGCGCTGCTCGATCTCCACATGGACATTCTGTGGTTTGATGTCCGCTGGCACCGGCAGGATCCGGTCCACCTCCATCCTTAGCACCTCTTCTGACCCTGCCCCATCCACAGCGTCGATCATCTCAAACCGCTTGCGCCGCTCCTCCCGCCGCCGGGCCCGTTCCCGCTCCAGCTCTCCTGGGTCGGCGTCGGTGGCACCGGTGTCCCTGGGGAAGGCGGCAGTGCCGCTCTTGGAGGAGTCTGCAGCGTTTGCACGCTCCTGTGCCAGGGCTTGCTGGATGGGGCGAAATTCAGCCCAGTCAAAGGTCTTGGACCGTCCTTCTCGCCGGCGCTCCCGGGCACGGCTCCGCTTCTGTTCCGGGTCCAGCTCAGCTTGCTCCGCATCCGGCTTCTCGCTCGGCTTTGGACCAGTCTCGAAGGAAGAGCTTGTTTTGCTTTTCTCTTCCGGCAGGGAGCTGTGAGGACAGAGAGAGGGTGAAGGAAAGTGTCAGTGGGTGCTCGAGATGGCCAGGCGTTCCCACACATGCCTTGAAGAGCTGGGTGGAAAGGGGCTGCTGGAAGCCCAAGCCAATGCCACGTGGGTGCCCCCCTGCCCCTCCATCTCCCATCGCCTCTTGGGCGCAGGAGCCACCGCTGCCCTTCCCCAGGGTCGCGCTGGTGTGCAAAGCCTTGGTGCAAGCGGCCCCAGCTGCTCCTGGGCACCCCCCGGCTCCTGGAGAGCGGCCGATCCCAACCTTGCTCCTCCTCGGCAGCCACCCCGGGGCCGGTGACCACAAGCCAGCAGCAGCCCGTGGCTGAGGCAGCGACCCCGAACCGTCCTGCTAGGTGGGGAAGAGGCTTCAAAAGCTCCTCCGGTGCCTGCAGGCTGGCTCGTTGCCCGCCTCCCTGGCGGCAGGGCTCCATGCACACACGCTGGTCCACACGGCCACAGTCACGTGCTTGCGGGGAGGATGCCACCAGTCCCACCAAAGTCAGTCTGGCTTCAGAGCTGCAGGGCGAAGAAGCACAGAGCAGCTCCCAGAGGTCTTGTGTAACAGGGGGAAGGTTTTCCTCCTGCTTGGCAAAGTCGGGGTATTAATGGGTCAAAAACTTCTCCGTGCCACTATCTGCACTGAAGGCACACATCTCCCCCGGGGAGACCAGCCTCGCAGGCAGCCATGGGCAGCCGCCCCGGCACAGGGGCTGCACGCCGTATGTGCAGTTGTCGGTGCAGCGAGGAGAGCAAGAGTTATTCAACACACCACGGAAGTCACTGAAAACGTCGATTTCTCAAGCAAGGCATGATTTTTAGTGCTGAGTTAGAGGGTGGTGGGTTGAGAGGGGAGACATACTGGTCAAGCAGGGAAAGTTAATAGGGGAAGGCAATACTGTTTCCAACCTACTAATCCGTAAGGCAGTATTAGCTTATTAAACGTAGACATGCCAGCCTTGTAACATGCAGATCAAAATTAAATAAGAAAATAGCAGTATGCTAAGTTTGCAGAGGAAGCCCGTGCCCAGGGACTGGCAGGCATTTGCTGAACCCTCTTTGCTATCAGAAGCCCCCAGGATGCCTCCCAAGGCACAGCTCTGCTGCTCAGGCTGACTCCTGGCTCTCCTCCCCTCCAGTACAACCACAGCATCCCCCCGGGCTCCAGCCTCCAGCACAGCCTCCACAAGCTTTCTAGAAAGGCGCAGTGGGAAGAGCTGGAAAGCAGCTCCCCGGGCCCTTCGCTGCAGGCAAATCACCGCTAACGGGGACCCACGGGACAACATGCAGCGAAACTGTCGGGACCGGGAGGGAGCAGCAGCAACACGGCTTCTCCTCCCGCCTTGGTAACACACCCCAGCTCCCACAGCCAACAACCTCATGTATGTGCATGTGCCCAAAACAAAGAATGGAGCAGAAGAGATGACTCTGCATGGGTCCAAGCCTAGTATCTTCCGATGCACTTTCATCCACGATCAAACCACAGGCTCAGTAGAGCTGGGTTTCAAGAAACTCTGGCACTTACAGGCTAAAACCAGCTCGAAGATAATTCCTTCTTCAGCTCTGTCACTTGCAGCTAATAAAATAAACCCAAAAGGCACCACGATGAAACCTCCTCCCTCCTCAACCATTGGAAGATATTGCATGACTGCAAAGCCAGGCGCTCAATCTGGAGTCAGTTAGTGATTACAGCTGCATTTTAAGTAAGTAAAGCGGGGATGAGACAGAGTCTTAATATGGAAAAGAGCACTAGGAAAAAAGGGGGTCCTGGGGCCCCTCAGACGTTGTTAGGAGACAGAAATTATGCTGCTGTAATACCACGTGGAAGAATCTCGGCATTTCTAGAGGTGACAACTCTCGCAAGCTCATTTCTCCTCTGCTGCTTTCCAAAGGGCACGGGATGTGTGTCGGAGAGCGGAGGGATGGCCGCTGGGAGCTGAGTTAAGAGACTCAGAAGATTGACCTGAAGTTTCTCATTTCATATCCTGCAAGTGCCCCATGGCTATTAATTCTGCTCAAGCATTTCACATCTCCTCCATCCCAGACAAATTAATTCACATCACGTGGGAGGGGGAGTCTTTGCCTCGCAATGGTACTTATAGGTCAAAGCAAAAAGTTTTTTTTTTTTCAAAACGGGTGGCTGTGAGAGCGGTGCAAGCTGCGAGCTGAGCATGCTGCGGCAGCGTGCAAGAAGCACACGAAGGCCGCAGGGAACTGGGAGGGCACTGGGCAACTCAGCCTTACCGGAGCTGAACAAGGACCCAGTGCTGAAGCTGCCACCTTCTTTCTTGTGGGTATTTTATATCTGCATGGCCATCGTTAGCAGAGCGTAATTAGTGCCTCTGCAGATTACAGGACGCTGCTGAGGGCAGGGAGCAGTGCAGCACCTGCCCCTTGCCCCGAATGCTGACACACGCAGCAATATAAACAGTAATTAGGACTTAAGTAACCCTGAAAACTTGTGTTTGGCTCGGTGGAGACATGGCAGTGGGTTAACGAGATGCAGCAGAGGGCTGCAGGAGCGTGTGGAGTCAGACTGGCACCGGGGATGGGGAGAACACTGCTGCCCTCCTGGCACAGCCAAGCATCCAGACTAACATCCCTCTCACACCCCGGTTGCGCTGTGCAGACCTTTGCCACCTCTCCATCACGAGCCTTTGGCAGTCTGTCCTTCGGCTTGCCAGCAGCCCCGTCCACAAGCTGCTCCCCAGGTGTGGATGTTAATGACATGCCTGAAGCCAGGCAGGATGGACTGGGATACCCCGCGCACCCACGCGCCGTGGCAAAGGGCTCGCAAGCAGGCACCGAGTGAACACAGCCCTGCTTCACGCGCAGCACAGCCCCTCAGCTCACAGCTACAAATTCTCAGCAATGTGACTAACCCACGTCTGAGTCTCCCCCATCCAAAACCAGCTTGGTGGAAAACGACACAAGCACACCTATAATTCCCTCTTCCCCAGCTCAGGATTGAGATTCCCGGTCTATTTATGCAGCGTAACAAGTTACTGCCCAACTGGTACCCGCGCTTGGACCCTCTCACTGGGGTACGCCAAGTCAAACCACTCTGCATGGGCTCAGCGCAGATGCAGAGCACAGGACTACTGTACTGCAGTAACCTGTTAGGCTATAAATATATCTGGCTCTTTAAAGGCTGAGAGGTCTCCTCAAATTTCCTTGTCTTCATCTTCATATCTAGTCACATCGGAAGATACCAGTGTGGGGAAATCAAGTGTCAAGACCAGGTTGCTTCTTCCCTTCTCTCTGGCTTTTATTTAAAGAAAAAAAAAAAAAGGGCGGGGGGAGGAGGGAAAAAAAAGAAAAGAAAGAAAAATAAATGGAAACTGCAGGACTTCCCATCCGAGGTGCAGAAAAAGGAGGAGCATGCAGTGAATCACGAGATATACAAACCACAAAATGTTAATACAGGAGAGAACACAGTTTTCCAACCTGGGCTTCAGCACGGATAGTTTCAAAGAGAAGTTTTTCCTGGGATTGCATGGAAATCAAACATACACAGGAGTAAGGAGAGAGGTGGCTTCCCCGAGACCCCCGCGAGATCCACCAGAGCTCGGGCAGGGCTGGGAAATGGTGGCCGAGTGCCAAGCGGGATGGGGAAGGAGAGGCTGGAGCATCTCCAGGTCAACAGCACTGGGTGAGAAGAGCCATTCCATCAACGCAGGGACAAACCTGGCAAAAACCTGCTTGTTGCAGCTACGGTAAGGACAGCAGACGGAGTTAATGGTGTGGCCGTGTCCACAAAGCCTGTAAGAGGTGGCCCGTACCAGTGTGGCTGGCGCAGTTAGCTGTGAGGAGGTCAAACACCCTTTACCCGCAGCCACAAGCTCTCACAGAAGGTACTCTGTGAAGCCGAGGGGGTCCCTTCCTCTGGCACTGATGGCAGGAGGAGACGCGAGCATTACTAACACGTAAGGGGAATGAGCTGCGGCAGCTATCTGGAAGATCAAAAGAGGAGGGAAGACGATTTGCTGGCTGAAATTTATAATATATCAGAGCCAAACAGCTTCTAAATTGAACTCTGGGCTCATGCTGCCGTGACCCGCAGAGGGGATGGGCAGCTCGTGCTGAACAGTAGCCAGAGGAAAGGGGGAACCCAGCACAACTGAATCCAAGTGGTTTCACAATACCTGGTGGGAATCCAGAGGAGCCTTGATATAGCAACAGTATTTCATACTCCTATGCACAAATTAAAGCCACATTTTCAACCCTCTTTGAAATCTGCACGCATAAGAGTAACTCAGCATATCAGCATCCCCACAAAGCGTATCCAAATTAAGCCCAGAGAGAGGGATGTGAGAAAGAGCCGCAGCTTCCAGGAACGGACAGGCTCAGAAAGAGGAAAGAAAGGGGATAAGGGAAGAGTTACTCCTGCACAGCAAACCAGAGAACTGCAGGGGCTGCTAAACTCCCTCCTTTACCTTGTTACGTCGGGAGCAGTGGTGGGGCGAACGTGCTTCATGATGGTCTGGATCCAGTTGCGGCGAATGCCCGACGTCATGGCAGAGAGGGTGAATTCCCCTTCCTTTGTCTAGGGAGAGAGAAGGACCTGCTCAGAGCAGCTGACTGCACCCACCAGCACCTTCCCAGTCCCCCCCTCCAATACCACCCTGCACCCAGCCCCGAGCACCCAGTGCTGGGGCACTGCTTGCCGGCCGCATGGAGGTCGCACCCAGTCCCTCCATCCCCCACCACGCTCACGGTGGGAATTAGCATTTTTCAGCCATCAGGCTGATGTTGCCACAGCTGAGACCCTGAGGCTGAGACAAAACCTTCCCTTTTCCCTCGATTTTTTGTGAACCAAAAAACCGTCTCTCAGACCCAAGGCCATAGCTTTCCAGAGCACCGCAGGGGATGCAGGGTGGCCTCTCTTAGGTGTTTCCCTTGCTACGGATGAGCATCCCCAAGCAGCAGTACAGCACGAGCAGCCCCGTTGGCCATCCCGCAGCTGGACTCTTCCTCCTCCCCGCATGTTACTTACGTGGATCTGGAAGCCGTAGTTTCGCTGAACCGGGTACTCAGTAACATCGTAGCACGTGGATAAATCAATTTCTCCATCCAGGTCAGCTGCCTGGAGAGGGAAGAGGTAAAATAAGCTGTAATGCTTTGCAATGTCAAAGCACGGTGGGCACGCAGCAGGTCCTCAAGAAGCACAAAGCCCTGAAAGCAATGCTCCGGGACTTTGGTATCTGGGAAGACAACCTGCCTGGGGTCATTTTGGGAGTACCTGGGGCTCCCTCGGGTGCAGAGTGATGGGTTGGACACCGATGGGGAAGACGCTTACCTCCTCCGCCACGGAATCCCGGTAGTATCTCAGGCTCTGGTCAGTCAGCACAAACCAGTGCTTCTTCCACTAGGAAACAACCAAGATGGGGCAGTTACAATCCTGCTCCTTCCCCTCCAGCAGAGCCTCGGCAGCTCGTCACAGGTCACCCGGCAGAGATGCCCCGCAGGGAGGTAGCTCGCAGCCTCTCCCCTCCCAGCTCTGCACCCGGCTTCGCCGAGAGGCCCTCCAGCGGGAAAGGGAGACCCACACAGGCAGCAATGCAAGGGACACCGTGATGGTTTGCACCACCAGGACCCTGATTTCCCCAGCGCTGCCGCACCGGCAGAGTGCCGGACCCTCAGCGGCACCAACCCTGCATGTGATGGTGAAACACCGCAAGAGCCACGGGGTCAGTCGGAGCCTTCCCATTAGCTCCACTGGCAAGACGACTCTTTTAGTGGCTGCACTTAAAGCCTTGGAGGAACTTCTTTTTTTAATTAAAAAAAAAAAAAAAAAAAAGGCAGTAGAACATTCATGTTTTATCTGCAGTACCTGGAAATTGAGTTGCAGCCTATTGCTGGTCCTTGACCTATACAATACGCCTTCTCCACGCCCTCAGGGAGGCACAGGCTTACCCAAGGCAGCTTTCAGTTAACAAAGCACTCGCTCCAGCAGCTGATTCCCCCTCTGGCTACCTACAGACATGCCCCAGAGCCCAATGCACCAGCGGGTACCCGCAGCAGAGCCCAGGCCACAGCCCTCACAGCCATGGGCAAGTCGCCCTCATTTTCCCTTGACAGGCTGAGCGAGAGGGAAGGAAATCCAGGGAAGGGGCATTTGCAAACAGCCACGGGCACCCACACCGCATCAGCATCACTGCCCGTCTCTAAGGGTCCAATAGAGGAGCGCGTCCCACATCCCTCCAGGAACGGACAGGAGGAAAGCGGCAGGGGCTGCTTCCCTCGGTGCCAACTCAGAGGCATTTATTTATTTCTTGGCCTTGTCATTTCCCCAGTGCTCAGGAGACTTTATCAGAGGCTCATTACCGATGCCAAAGAGGTTGCTGGGTCACAAGGGAGATGAGACTAATAGAGAACGGGAACACGAAACCAGTGCTGCTATCCAAGCTGCCCTGGCTCCCTAGAAACCCATGACACGATATCCAGCTGTGGGGCTTTGAAACCTCCCCAGAACAGAGCATCAGCTATTCCCGCGCCAAGACAAACACCGTTTGCACAGGGCTCGCACACAACCACTGCTGCCTGGCTCCAGAGCTGTACCAATTCCCTGCCGCTGCTCTGCCCAAGCGCCTACAGCTGGTTTCTCTCATCTGGAGCATGGCCCAATACTGATCGACCCTGCAAGGACATCGGAGCTTTGTCACCATCAAAAGCAGCCTCATGTGCAGCCTGTACAGCCGGGACGTCGGAGTGAGTGTCAGCTGCCAGAAACTGGGACCGACCGCGGCACCGAAGACTGATGCAAAGGGCAGAGCTTCTCCCAGACTCACCTGTCCGTCCTCATACTGCTTTGTCAACCAGCCCTTCTTGAAGTTCAGCAGGTCGGGCTGCAAGAAAGGAGAGAGGCGGTCAGAGGGGAGGGTAGAAGCATCTGCGCCCAGCCAGGGGTCAGGCAACAGCAGTGCCTTGACAAAACACAGCACAGAAATAAAAGTGACCAGCAACAGTTAAATTGGATCATTATACTGCATGGAGCTAAACATTTGCCCCCAGGAGGAACACAGACTGTCCCCTTCCTAGCATTTCTCTTGCAATTTCCAACTGCTACACCAGCATTACAGAGGAAGGAGAAGCAAGGAATTAGCGAGACTGCAGGCAGTTTTGTCCCTCTATTATATACTACGGAAGAAAAACTATGTGCTATTGATACAAGGCCACAAGGTTCAAAACAAGGCTGAGTTCCCAAGGCTGGAAATACAGGGAATCCCAGCACTGCACCACCCAAACGCCACCTGCGCTCTCCTCCAAAGTGGGTGCATCATGGTGGTGAAGCTCTTGACAAAAGCAACCAAGACAGCGTGGGATAGCTCCCACCAGCCCTTCCTCCCAGCCCTGCCCGCGCGTGGGGAAGGATGTGGTGGAAATGCTTTCGCTCCCTCGAGGCTGGGCTCCTCCAGCTGCTCCACGTGCTGCAGAGTGGAGGAGGAAAGGAGAGCAGTGCATGAAATGCACTTGTAGCATCTGAAACAGGCTATAGTAAGGGGAGCAACGGAAAACTGGGGTCTGGAAGCCTATTACATCAAACTTACGCTGTGGGGCGGCACATCGCACATTTGAGTGCTCCCACGGTGGCAGGAACCCAGCCCCACTCCACAAAAACATAGGGGCAAGTAAATGCCACCTTGCCCTTCTTGAACCCCTAGAGAATCGGAGGAGGGTGCGGACAGACACCAGCCTGGGCAGTCCTGGCTGTGACGTGGCTGCAGGCAATAAACCCACCGAGCCCCGCCAGGACCTGCTGACGAGGTAGTGATAAGCCACGAATAAGCTATAGAGAAAATTGCATTTGCAATGACTACGTCCATCTCTGAAGCAGGTTATGAGAGCTGGGCATCCTAACCTCAGCCCTCATTTACCCTGAGAGAGTGATACCACCACCCGCCTGCTTCTTCTCCGCCAAAGTGCAGGTGGGATCGTGTGCTCGGGGTCTGGATCGTATTGAAGCCCTTTCTTGTACTACAGGGGAGCGTCAAGCAAAGAATCTACATTTTGGATCAAAAATAACCGACTCCCAACCATGCACTTTGCAGAGAAGGAAAACAACACTGCAAGAGTTACAGTTGTTCACAGGCTTTTTATTTATCAACTGGGAAGAAGCACACGGCAAGAATCTTCTGCAAAAGCAGGTAAATCCCTCCTTAGCAGCATTCATACTACTTTATTATACCTCTGAGTTTCTGTGAAATTTAAGCAAAGGTGTAGAAGCAGCCAGAAAGGAAAGATGCTGCTAAGCAGTATATGCAGGTTTCAGACTGGGCTGCAGCAAGACACTACAGAAGCACCCGGAGCGGGAAGGTTTCTCCTGCAGGTCCCGCTCCTCTACGGAAACCCCTCTGCTTTCCTCCGAGTGCTCAGGCAGGCTGGAGAGCGCAGGCTTTGCCCAAAGCTGCTGAAGCACAAAAAGTTTGGAACCAGCTGCTCCTCAAGGGTGTACACATCAGAAACGAAAACCAGATGAAGCACTTGATGGAAGAGATACCCATGCGGTGCAAGCCACAGCTCTGCTGTAACCCACCGAGCGTACCAAGGGATGAACTCTCCTTGGCTTTTATCCCGACGGATAACGGATCTGATCTGAACCCGGTGGGCATGGGAGAGTCTTGCAATCACAGCTGCAAGCCAGCAGGCATTTTTCTTATGTTGCTACTACTTTTGTATCAGGAGTGGCACAATAAACGTGTATTTAATGCAAGGAAAAGGTTTTCTTCGCGCTGACTGCATGGTTTTCTTGCCTTCGTTAGACGATGTGCATCGCCACTTAATGTGCACTTCTTGCACGTTTTTATTACCAGCAAGAATTTAAAAATCACTCTTGTGGCTGTACAAGTCTACATGAAAAGCTACTACAGAAACACTAGGCTACTGCATTTTTCTGAGAAGTCCTTGAATAGAAGCTGTCTATCCACGAAAAATGCAGCTCATATTTACAATGGCTGCGTAATCTTTTTGAGAGATTAGCAAGTGTATTTATTTTGTTCCTACGGAAGGGTGGTGAGTGAGAAGAGAGCATTTTTGTGTTTGTTCTGTACTGTTTGCCTCCACGTCTGGTGAGCATTTGAAATATGCAAAGGGAGGAAAGCTCAGGAGGGCAGGTTCAGCCCTTCCTCGTAGCCTTCGTCCCACTCGCACCCACCTGCAACTGCATAAACATCAAGGAAGCGGCACTAGAAAACTAGGCCACGTGTTAGCTCTCCTTAACACGCCAAGTGTGAAGTGTGAAGCCAAGTCCCCGAAACCTGCACCGAATCCGAGCCTATCCTGGGTCCTACATGCCGGCTACAGGGAAAGCAGCAGCCAGTGCAGTTTTCACTGGACCTGCCTAGGAAGGGCCTCTCATGTCCTCCCCCAAGGCAGAGGACAGGGGCCCGGTGGCTCACCGTCATAGAGGACTCCGTGGACCTTCTGTCCAGCGACTTTGCCCGGCGATGAGGGGACAGAGGAGATGCAGACACATCCAGGATGGAGCCCACAGCTGCACCTTCGCAAGTGAAGTCCTGTGTAAACAACGTTAGCCCACATCAGCGCAGGAACTAGGACAGCGAGTCCCACTCTCTTGGCTCATGGCATAAAAATCCACATATTTAAGGGGCATCTCAGGCTCAGAACAAGTGTCATTTCATCGGCAATATATTTTTTTGGCCCCTCAGGCATTAATCTGTTCCCAATACATCTAGGCGTATCTGGGACTCTCAGGACTCCCTGTTTCTTTTGTTACTTCACCCCATCCTGATGTGTCCTGCCATGCCAGATCTGAAGTTTCCCCTCTTTCTCTTTGGCAGGAAGGAGAAAAGACAGCCTGATTTTCCGCTCCGATCTGCAGCCGGGCCAAGGGAGCAGAGCAGCAAACCTGCACAGACTGAGCAGATGCAGCACTTTGGCTCCTGCACGAGCCTGCCTGCAACTCCAGACCCCCTGCTCCACCCAGGGAGAAACCCTATGGCTAAACCCTATAGCTAAACCCTCTGTCCTGGGCTGCCAGATCCCAGGTGCCATCCTCCAAATCCCATCACGAGACCTCAGCTTACCCGTTTCCGCGGGAAAACCCTCTTCTCGCTCCTGCCCTGCCGCGTCTCACTGGAAAGGGCAGCACCAGCCGACACATTCGTTTCCATGTGCTCCGCGTTCTCAATATCTAACGCCTCAAATTTTTCAATTACCTGGGATCGTCTGGAAAACAGAGAGAAAGGGGAAACCAGAGCCGGTTTAAACACCGGAACAGCAACTGCGCTGAGCTGTACAATCCCACAAATTTAAGGCTGCAGAATCGCTCGACCCCGTGTTCATGCACACCTGGCTTTTGGTCCCTGTTTCTCTGCAAGCTCTAGCGTGCACAAAACCAGGGCGAAACGCCCCAATCTGACCTGCACCATTTTACCTGCAGTCAAAGTAGGGAAAAACCTCACGCTACTTAGCTCCACAAATACTATCTTCTTAAATATCAAGAAAACCCTTGCAAAACCAGCAATAACTTTATACTTGTAAATTTGACAGCCCTTTGAGAAGCAGGGATTATTGGGCAGCTTTGGCTTAAGCTTTGTCTTTACTCTCTAGCACTGTAGCTACCGACAGCCCCCCAGGCCACAGAGCGGAGATACAACAGACCAAGCTGGGGTGCAGAGGTAACGGGTACCTATGGGTCACCCTGCGTGTTCACTGCAACAGGCACCCTGTAAAAACTCAGCCCCCCCGGATAACGTCCACAGGATTGTATTGAGTGAGGAGTGTCCGTAGGTGCCTCCAGATAACGGGCCTGGCTCGCAGGGTGCACTAGCTGAAGAGGCACGAGGAGATGAGGAGCACACTGTGCAGGCACAGCAGGGCATCCCCAGCAAAACCCCGGGGCTCCACCCTCCTCTCAAACTGGTCTGCAAATCCAGTATGGACAGCAGGGAGCATAACTTGGGCTCTCAGGCACCGCCTCGGTGGCCCATTGCACTGTGGCATACATGTCTCTAAGGACGGAGGAGAACTATGAAGAAATGTGGATGGAGCAGGAGCCAACCCCGGACCAAACCCAAATGGGATGTTCCTAAGAACGAGCAAACAACAGGCCTTTGCAGGTGGAATTAAAAGTGCCATTTCAGCATGAAAAGCTGCTCACTGACCACCAGGAGAGGAAATACTGGACTTTTCAAAGGACCTGCTGGTGTCTAAGTTTGCATGCCTGGGGGTTTGGCCAAGTATCAACCTCAGGTCTTTAATCACAACCTGGGAACGTGAAGCAATAACCCACTACCAACATACACGCCAGCTAAGCTCCGAGCTGTGAGGTTTAGAGCTCAATTTCGAAACTCCCAAAAAAGGTCAGTCTGGGTGGGTTCTTGACACAAAATTTGGACTCACGCGTGCCGCATCTAAACTTGGGGCTGCTTGTTCTGTCCAAACCTCTAATGTGCATGAAATCACAATGGCAACCACATGAGGGAAACAGGTTATCCAAAAAAACATTTTTAACACTTCCCACAAAAAGGAACAGCAGGTTAAGGACTCAAAAAACATGGTATGTTCAGTTTTCAACCAACATTTGCACCAAATTCCATAAATGAGATGAACAGTCTGAGCACATCACATCCCCTGGCGGGCTGGGGACCCCCCACTGCTGCTCAGAGCCAGGCTGCCAGGACCGGGTGCTGAAGCCCACAACCAAAGAGGAAGGGACAAAATCAGTAGGGAAGACTTTGCTTTGTAAATTCAAATCTTTCTGATGTTTTTACGGGACATCTGCTCAGCCCCTGCTGCCTCCCAGTTCACAGACTGGGAGCGAGCAGATCCCGGATTCGTGCAGAGCTCCCAGTCCCCCTGGGCTGTTCTGCTCAGGAGACGTCTGTTCACATAAGCCAGCGTGCGGAGCATAAATCCACATCCTCTGTTCACCGACAGACCTGGAACTGTTTTGGAGCCACAATTTTTTAACCCTTTTTACCCTGGCCCAGCCTTCTCTGAGTCTCAGTTTAGGAGGGAGTAAGAGGTCCATGATTTAACATTGTCTGTGCCCTGTTAGGTGAAGGCCCTGAAGAAAAAACAAATCGGGAAAAAAAAAAAAACCAAAACCCAACCAAAAAACATAAAATCAAAAGCAGGTTGATTTCTCATGAAAGGGGCTGCACCACCAGGTTGTTCTACGGCTTGAGATTGAGATGAGATGGTAGCGAAGCAGGCGAAGTAAAGGCGGACACGTCACACAGCAACACAGCAGGAGAAGGTGGAGAGCAACAAGACCTGGAAGAAAACAAGGCTGGAAAATGAATGAACAGAAGAGGAAATTATATATCTGCATCTACATACAAAACAAAATCAAAATCATTCCAGTAATTCGTCATTGGAAAAAGGGAGGAGAAAAATAAATCACTGCAACCAAATCACAGCCCCAAGGGTTAATATCATCTGGATTACAGGAAAGAATCGGTTTTTTCCCATTAGCTCCACATTTCTGAGAGGTTACTGCTGGAGACCCTGGGGGGACCGGGAGGGGAAGGGCTCTCCTCTCCACCATGCTGAGGAGCTGCTCCCTCTGAACAGCAGCTCTGTGGTGACAAAATAAGGCTGCGGACAGGTACGAAGAAGCGTTTTAAAAGCTGCGGTGCCATTTAGTGCTTTCTCAACTACAAAGCTCGTCCCAAGGAGTTCCTCGGCCATGCAGGTTGTTAATCTTTTCCAGGCCGCTAAACCCGAGCTGCAGATCTCGGCTGTTAGACGAAGGGGTGTGTGCGGTGGGAAGGAAAGCTATAAAGACCAGCACAAGCTATCGGTAAAGTGATTTTCTTTGATTGGAAGAAAGTGCTTGTTTTTATTGGATTCATTCATTATTTAGCAGCAAGAAAGACAGCAGGTGTCAGGAAAAAGAAGAGGAATTTCCCCAAAAGGTCCACAAAAATGAAGAGGATAGTTATACAAGAAGAAAAAACCACCTGTACTTGGGAGAGCAGACGCTCCTCTCTAGGGGTAGAAGCAGCATTCAGAGCAGAGCCTTACATCTCAAGAAGCTCCAGAGAAGGAATTTGAGAAAGAAAAGTCTTTTAAGCGATTTCAGGCAGCTCTGCTATTTATTGAGGCTAGAAACGCTCCTCAGCCCCCTGACCACGCTCCTACAGCAGATCTGGCAGACGCCAGTGGACTCTTGCCAGCGTGACCAGAACGTGGGGTCAACCAGGAAAGCCATGGTTTTCGAGGCTGCATCCCTGGAATTGTGCACAAAAAGCCAAGTTTGCCAACCAGAATTCTCAGTGCTCCCCAGGGAGCTGCAGGAGGCAGGTGAGCCCGCAGCCGCACACCTGGAGGAAGGGGCCCTGAGGACTCCCCACCCCGATGGTGGTCTCCTTCCCAAAGCTGCTGACACCTTCCTGAGATGTGCCAGGATTTATCCCCGCAGCTGCAGAGCTCTGCTGGGATATAGGGACCAGCATCCAAGGCTGTCCCTGCAGCCCTCTCCGCTGTGATTTTGCGTGTAAAACAGGCTTCAAGATTTATCTGTATTTATTTATAGGGTTTCCAAAGAGCTGCCCCTGCCCTTTCGCCCTAGGGATTGGTCTGAGATGGGAGACTGGAGGCACAGCTCGACCTCTCTGGACACAGACCCTCTCCCCCAGCCTGTTCAGGCCCCCCTTCACGGTGCCGGCAGCACGGTGCCGGCAGCCCTGGCCTGCCGCGTGCCAGCAGAGGGAACTCGCACTCCGCCGCTCTGCCAAAATCATGGAGATTATCTCTTTTTTTCTGATTCATGTTTCTGAGCAGCTGTGAGCTCAGACATCGGCATGGGGCGTGGAGTCAGTGTCAGGTATAAATGGTCAACATGGAAAATTTCCAGCACGGTCCTGGACATAAGTCATGTAATATCTCTTACTATAAGGAAATGGAACAAGAAGCCTGAAAAACAGCTTTATCTGGAGCTAAGCCTACAGGTGTGTCACTCAGGATGCAGCACTGGGTACCTAAAATAATTCTTTTTCATCCATCGCTCCGACACTTACACTGATTTACAGCGGGTAAATGGAAAACAGGAGGAAGAGTTGAAAATACCAACAGAATCAGAGCAAGTTCATCTGGCTGCACTGAGAGATGAAAGGCCAATTTGAACGATGCCTGGCTGGCGCCTATGGGGTTGGCACGTAGGCAAGCGATTTCAGGCAAGCGTTCCCGGACGTGTTAGTGGGTTACTGAGAAGGATTATTAGAAATGGTGTTAAACCTGGGGGGAAAAGTTGACCCCACAGCATAGAAGTGAGTTACTGGATTTGCTCAACCTCAAACAGCACAGCCTGAGCTCGGAGGAGAAAAATGAGAGGGATATGTGGATTAAGTAAACTCAAATTTAAAAAGCAGCCAAGCCAAGCTGAGCAGGGTGCTGGTGAATGTTAATTCTCTGGTGCGATGCTGGACTGCCTCTCTATGCCCTACCAAGTCCACCCGAGCTCCGGGACACACGGCCTCTCCACCCACGCCACCGGCATTGTCCAGTTCCCCGGTTACTGGAGGAGCGAGCGAACGTGCCTGTCCCTAAACATCGCCTGCTGAGCCGCCCCTGCTCATGGCACACTCCTCCGGCGCCGCAGGCTGCGATCCCTGGCCAAACCCAGCCAAAACTTCTGGCAGATGGGGACCTCTTGCCCTACTCTCTGCCATCATCTCCCTCCTAAACGCCAGATGAGGCTCAGCCCTGCGGGTAGCAAGACCACGGCGCCTGGTGCAGCGCTCGCTCCTCTCCCTACACCCGTCCTGCTCTGATAAAGGCCCTGGGCTGACATAGGGGAATTTTTGCCAATACTGATAAAGCAATAAAAACCTGTTAACAGCCCCAGGAGCCCAGCTGGGCTGGGAAAAACAGACTTTCCCTGGGAAAAGGCACCCGTCAGCAGGCAATGAGTGGGGCTGACATTAAAAAAGGACAGTCTCTGGCAGCAGCATCCTCTCCGGGGCCCTGTTATCTGCCTGTAAATCTGCTCCTCCCTGTCCTCGGCTGGCACATCCCAGCTCCGTGCAGGATCCCAGTGCTGCACAATATGCCCGGGGGCCGGAGCAAGGGACTGTCGGCACTGGAGGAACATGCTGTCCTCTCACACTGGGGCACATGCTGGCCAGGGCATCCTGTGCAAGAAAACCCAGCAGGGACACGATCTCACCCACACCTGAACCAACAACGCTGCACCAGTTCAGCATGCAAACCAGCAGTCAGCAGCCTTTCCTCAGTCCCATCCTCAGCCGGGGTGGCCAAGGGACCCATGTGGTATCCTTCTCCTCCAGCCTGGGGAAGACCCAGTTCCCACGACAGACAAAGCCAAATGCATGCTCTTCTCCTTTATTCCCAGTCCAGCACTCGCTGCGTGTGCTGCCAGAGCTGGGCTGGGTTTGGGATCCTCCTGCTGACCAACAGCACCGGCACAAAGTTGCACCATGCTTCCCAGACCTGCTCCCAGCTCTCGGAAGCCAGGCTGGAAAACAATCCTTTAGGGGCTGGGAAGAAACGGAGGAGAAGCGCTTGCTGAAACTGTGCGAGAGAGAACATGCCCGGAGGAAAACCAGGGCAAGAAAATCAGACTGGCAGGCAGCCCTCTCGCCCAGGGCCTGTCTCCCAGTTTGCTCTGCTGCCCTCACCGCACAAATGCGTCTCTCCCAGGGCAAGTCAAGCCCATCCTTCGCCTCGCCCGGAGAGCACCAAGCACGCCGGTGCGCGGTGCAGGCGTGCGTGCCGACACCCTCCCCATCCTCCTCTGCACTAAGCTGTTTTGCAGCCCGCTGCGCCCTGCCTCGGCACTGCACCCGCCTCTCCTCTCTCAGATTAATGCCGTGACATTTTGAAACCTCTCTCAGCTCATTAGGCAGTTGCGTAACGCAGCCGGCACTAACACCATTTAGAGAGCTAACCTAATTAATGGTGCCAGCTGCCAGCGTGTGCTGCGCAGGGGAGGGGACAGGGAGGGTGGGCTTGCTTGCCCATACGGCCGCCACCGAACATCACCCACCTCAGGCAGCTCTTCCCAAAGCAGCCAGGCAGGGTGACACCTGCCTGCTGGCACTACTAAGGACATCCCACCGCCTGGTCAGTGTGGATGGGTGTTCTTAAACTCAAGAGTGCTGGAATACAAAGGGGCTTCACCCAGCAAATACCACCTACTCCGTCCGGGGCTGCGGCAGGGTCCCGGCCTCGCTGCCGTTGCAAGCATGCAAGGAGGAGATAAGCCACTCATCCCTTACCTTCTCTCATTGCCAAAGAGGCGGGCCACTTCTTCTCTCCCAGGG
Source organism: Burhinus bistriatus (assembly GCA_013397275.1). Classification (NCBI taxonomy): domain Eukaryota; kingdom Metazoa; phylum Chordata; class Aves; order Charadriiformes; family Burhinidae; genus Burhinus; species Burhinus bistriatus. Next base: position 47,291 of record VYXH01004019.1, on the reverse strand, counting down.
CTACGGGCCCGGGTTCTCCGCTCTAGCCGTTTCCTCTCCACCTGGAAGGCCTCACGATTACTGATCCTAATGGCCTTGGGAACGTCAGCCAGGGTGGTGTACTGCCGGTTGGCTTTAAAAGAAAGGGGACGCCCCGATTTTTCAGCTCCCCTTCCTACATCTCTGCTGCTGGAGTCCTTGTGCATGGGGCAACTGCTCTTCGAGTCCAAGGAGTTCAGAGAGAAGCTGTGAATCATTCGGTCGCCTGATCGAGTACCTGGGGAAGGAAAGGGCTGGGCATGCTCCTGCGAGGGCGATTTGGGATAACTGTACCTGTTGTTCGGGGTGCTGGGGCTGGGCGGGCTCGGCGGGGGCAGCAGCTGCTGCTCTTCCAGCTTCGAGTCTTGCTTGGTCTTCTCCAAGGAGAAGTACCCGCTCTCGACACGTGTCTTCCGCCCACAGTCTATCCGGTCTCCGTTCATGGAGCTCTCGTCTACAAGACAGAGAAGTCACCGTGCTTGGTTTTAAGTCTGAGTTCTGCTTTTAACAAAACATACCCGGATTCCACCCAGGACAGGGGCAGGAAACGACAGCAGAGAAGGTCTGGGCCCCAGCCCCACATTGTACCACCTCTTGCACCCTTGGCTTTTCCACCCTGACCACGCTTCATGCCAATGGGGATGGCGGGACAGTCTGCAGCGAACTGGGGATGCCAGTCCAACCCCTGGGTCGGGCTCACGCAGATGAAAGACCTAAACCTTCAAACCAAGAAATGGATGGCTGCAGTCATTGCTCTGCACCCGTTTCCATCCCCAGCCCTCCCAGCCCAGCACTGACCACAGCTCCGTGGGCACAAGGTGATGAACACCTCGCTCCTGGCAGCCGGGAGCAGGTGGGAAGCATCCCCCATACAAGCAGGCAGATAAGGGAAAGGGCTGCAGCGTGTGGGACCTGTCCGTGGCCCTGGCAGGAAGAGTCCCCAGCTCCTATTGTTCCAGGGAGAACAATGCTGCAGCCCCGGCGCCTTCCAGAGACTCATCAGGGAGACCAAATGTAAACAGGGCCCTGACGCAGGGACCGGAGGAGGAAGCGGCGCTCAGGGCTTGGCAGTCCCAACAGCCAGGCTGAGCGCATTGTGGCCCCATGCCCTCTGGGTGCCCCAAGGAGGGATGCGGAGGGGCTAGAAAAGGCATTTTCCCCCTCATTTTGCCCCCAGTGTGAAGGTAACGTTACCTGCGAGGGCAGGCAGCCCCGTCTCCCTGCCAAGGCAGGATTGGGCCCCACACTGTAATTTTCCAGCATGTGATGCAAATTTTTAACTTCCCAAACTTCAGCCCGTAATGCCTTGCTCTGGTCCCTGCACAGCAGGGACAAGGTCTGCCTCCCCCTCCTTGCTGGGATGCTCTGGGAACTGAACCCGCAGAAAACTTTTCCCTGTACGGTGTTTTTTTGCCTGCTCAGCTGCCTGAACCGGGTCACCACAGCGTCACACCAGTGCTAGCACCCCCGTCCCTCACCTTCCTTGCTGTCCAGCACAGGATCCTTCAGGGAGCTGGCAGCCCCAGCCTGGCCTTGCACCGGGCTCTGTGCTGGGCTGATGCCGCTGCCCCCATCTGCTTGGTCTTTGCCCCTCATTTCTTCCTGCCAAAGCGTGGACTTGGTGGCAGGGACCTTCTCCGCACTGGGGATGTTGCTGCTGGTCACGGCCATCTTAGCAGGACCAGGCTCCTAAAGAGAACAGGGAAGACAGCAGGGTTAGAGGGGTTTGTCCCAGCTCCGCACCCAGGGTCTCCATCGGGCTGTCCCTGGAGGTGTGGGTCCCACACGGCTTGGGTGCTGGCCATGACGCATGCCATGATGGGACGGGGATGGGGCTGCTCAGCCATGTGCCACCACCACATTCCGAAGGGGACGAGCTCACAGGTGGAAATCCTGCCCCAGGGCAGCACGGTGGTGGGGATGGGTCAGGACTTCCTCGGCCAAAGGGACCATTGCTGCTGGTGAGAGAGGAAATGTCCTTCTCGATCCCTCCCCAGGGAGGGCTCCCAAAACCAGCTGCACCTCCCCATGCATCCAGCTGGGAGAAGATCCAGAGCAAAGGCAAGCCGACAAACGAAGGAGACCTTCAGCCAGGCGCTGCAGCAGCAGAGGGGCTTGCTAGCTTTGTTTTCGGATAGGAATGCTCCTCCCGTTGTGGCGCGCAGGATGCTGCGGCCACTGACACGTAACTCCTTGGGAAAAGCTCATTTTGTGCTCGCACAGCCCAGTCCTGAGCGGAGCAAAGCCCTGGCCCTTCCCTGGCGTTCAGGGGCCTGTGTGGCTCTGCTTATGCTCCAGCACAGCAGCTCTTCCCAAAAGCCACCCGATGCACACGTAGGGCTCTGCACCCGAATTCACGTGCGACGCTGCGGACCCGCAGAGAAACGGGTCTGTTGGGTCCTGATTCACGGGGAACCTGGAAACGCTCCCCTGACCTCAGCCAAAACCCAGTTTGGGGTGACAGTGCATCCTCTGTAGTTGACGCAAATAAGCACAGCATAAAAAATTTCCCTCTGCATGTCCCCGGTCCTTCTGCACATCCCTGGTCCCTCTGTGGGCTGGCTCACGGGCAGCCGCTGCCTTTCACAAATACAGATCAACACCAGGCTTCTCTCCCGGGTGTCGTTTGCCAGGACTGAATTTTCTCAGTGTTATAACTAACATCAAAATAAAATAAAAAGAAACCAAGTTAAAGGACATGGGATGGAGAAGAAAACTAATTACCTGCCACCAGCAGCCGCATTGTTTGTCACAGCTGGTTTGCTTTGGGCCACTGATAAAAAGAATAAAACCCAACCGGTGCTGTACTCCTCCTGGCTATGTTGGCTACCTAACAGGCTGCTTGTTTTAAAAAGGAAATACAACATCGCATTGAGCTTTATGCTATTTTAAAACAATACCCATCATCTTAAATGCTTCTCTAGCTGATGAGGGGCTCTGGAGTCCATCAGATGACAAATGCCACTTTGGTGGCCGCAGCCCGGGCAGCCCAGGTTCAGCGCACACCCCAGAAGAGGCAGCAGCTTTCACAACTCGTTTAGGGTTTGGCTTTGTTCGCTAGCAGATGCTTTGCTGTTGTCGTATTAAGCTTCTGCATTAGCAGATTATTTTCCTTAAAGCCACCAATAAATCAACGACAATTAACCCCCCTCTAAAGTCTCTGGATTGTGGGAAGTTTCCCGGCTGCTTGTTCCTTTTCCCCAGAGCAGGGGGAATCCAGGAGCGCCTGAGCCGGCAGCCACAGGCTGGGGACACGGGCTGTGAAGAATATCCCCTCTGTCCCCGCTCCCAGGTCAGCAGAGCCACTGGTGGGTTTTAGCCCTGTACCTCCAAATCGGCATTCGCAGGGCTGCGCCAGAGCCGCCAGGGGATCTCCCAGGGAGCGGGTCCTGGCTCCGTGCACAGCCACAACAAGCAGCAAATGACCTCAATTTTTAAAAAAAATCCCCTTGGAAATTTCACTCAAAAAGAATGCAGTGCTGGAGGTAAACGATCCAGAGCTCCCGGGCATCCTGCTCGAGGGGATGCTGCTTGAGCAGGGGGTCGGACCAGACGATCTCCAAGGCCCCTTCCAACCTCAACCGCTCTCTCATTCATTGATCCGAAAGCCCAAAGCTAATCACCAGCTCAGGATATCTATTTTTACATATTCCTTACACACACCCCCATATAATTATTTGTAGATGTGTATTTAATTAGACAGAGAGATGAGGGCCAAAAAGCGGTCTATAAGCAAGCAGAGAAATTAACTCTTTGCCGCTCAGCGATATGAACAGCTCCAAAAAGGAGCGTGTACCAAAATCAGCAAAACCAGCCTCCAGTTGTATTAAGTATGTCTGGGCACGCTCTGCTTACCCGAGCTTGCCGCACCCCTGTGCAAAGCCGTCCTGCAACAGAGAGCAGTGCCTCAAATCCCCGATTGCAGCCCTAAATCCTGTCTCGATTTCCCAGGGAGAGCAGGAAGGCAAAGGCAGCAAGCCCAGTCTCTCCTGCTGTCCGCATGGCTCTGCCGGAGCACGGCAAAAGCTGCAAGAGAAACCTGCCTTTTTTCCCCTACGACTGCAACCTGCTTGCAAAGCAAAGGTGAAAACACCTCTAGCATTGCACCTAACAACTCCTGTCCAAAAATCTGCAGCTGAAGCAATATTCCCAGCTTCGTCTGCATTGCTCCCACCCTGGCGATTTCGCAGGGGGAAGATGTAAAACGATGGGGGGAGCTGAAAATGGCCCTGATGCCCCAGGAGCGGCTGGCTGAAGCCAAACTCTGTTGTAGCACAGACAAGGAAAAACTATGTGGGAGTGAGAAAAAAGAGAAATACCCACTGTTTCAAATTTTTTTTTTTAAATCACAAAGGTGTCCGTCCCTCCCTGAGCGGCTCTCAGACATGATCTGCTGCCAGATTAGCGGGAGCTGTCTTTAGAAAGAAATCGGGTTTGCTCCACCGGCACACGGAGAGTGAGCTGTACAGCAGCCAACTTCAGGAGAAGCCATTTCACAGAGGGGAATTTGCTGCTGATTTTCTCCCCAGCATCCTCTCTCCTTCCCCGGACCAGCTGCCTGCATCAGAACGATTTGAGAGACAGAGGGAAGATGTTTCTGCCCTTCCAGGTTGCTCGTGAGTGCCCGACACAGCACAGCATCCATCCGGCAGCAAGTCCCACATGGAGAATGGTTTTGCAAAAGTGAATTTGAGTCTTTTTCTGGTGCTACGGGGCCAGGAGCAACGGGTGGAGAGGCTGGAAGGAGGGTTAGCAAGCAGGACGGGGCGAAGTGCCACCAGGCTCCATGTTCACGCCATTCCCGAGCACCTGGGGAGCCATCCACCCACAGGGAGCCAGCATCCTTCCCGCAGCCGCTTCCCTTATTTGGTGCTCAGGAGCTCGAATCCTGTATGGTTTCCAAGAAGTTGCCATGGTGATGAAATGTAACCCAGAATGATGTTTTTCTGGCTCTGCGCCCCTTCTCCTCTCCGCTCCGTCCCCCTCCTGAACCCAGCCTGTATTTAATGTTGCGCCACGCATGGGGTGAACATCCCTGCCCTGCTGCACCACCTCGCTGGGGTGCCCAGAATACGGCAGCTCCCTCCCTGGGGCTTGAGGACAGGCAACTCGTAACATGCCAGCTCCTGGCCATGGAGGGAGGAGGCATCTTCCCTGGAGCATCACCAGAGCCAGCACTCGAGGGGCTGTGATGACCCCAGCCCTTGGCAGGGGGTGGCTCAGACCTCCAGCTTGGTGTGCAAGAAAGGATCATCTTCCCTCTAATTTTTTTTTTTTCCCTTTGCCCAGAAGCAATTTACCCGGTGCAGTGGTGGAAACTTGATTCAAACAAACGCTGTACAAAACCCATCCATGGTCCAGTTTGCACAAGGACCATCCTGGGGACTTCACTGAAGGGGACCTGAAAACTAGGGCTCAGGGGAGCCCTGATGCTGTTTTCAGTCTCCCAGTGCCACAGCCTGGCTCCGCTGGAGGAGCCCTCCCAGCCGGTCCCCTGCGGCAGTGGGACGCGCGCCCAGAGGTCAGGCGGCCTCAGGGACACGGCTGTTCTCAGCCCCGGCGAGGGATGAGGTTGGCCTTGGGGTCACGTTCCCCATCTGTGGGATTCTCCCCCACTCCAGCCACGTGGGAGCCCAGCAGGAACGAGTGAGTCACGGCCGGCCCCGCTTTTTACCATTTATAGTCAAAGTGAGCACGAAGCCACCGCCGGGTCCCTGGAGAGCCCGGCTCCGGCCCCCGGAGCTCCCAGCCTGGCCCTGGCCTTTAGTATTTTCCTTTCATTCCCATTATCTCTGGGGTCATCTCAAAGGGGGTAACCAGAGCCAGATGGAATTTCATCCTGTTTCTGCCGAAATGGCCGGCACCTCTCCCTGGTCCCTCATGGGGACCACATGGCTTTGCGGTTGCTCCAGGGATGGCGTATGCAGGGCCGGTGCCACAAGACGGTGCCTGGTGGGGCGAAACATGGCCCCAAAGCAGCCAGGAACGCAGCAGCAGCAGCATGTGACCCTGGGAAGTGATGACCAGGACTTAATTCACGCGGTCCTGCTGCTCTGGCTTGCCTCAGCTCTGGCCCTTCGCATGGGCAGCATCAGAGGGCTGGCAGCCTGCTGGTCCAGCTGGTTTGGGGGGGAATCTTCCCTGGGAGCAGAGCAATGCCATAGCCCTGAGAGGGAGGCAAGGGACCAGGAAACAGTGTGTGTGTGTCCCCCCGGGGTTACCTGGGGAGTTGGGGGCTCTACCTTCCTCTTCTTCTTCTGATTCTGCTTGTTTGTCCTCGGATAGACTATCAGCATCTCCAGCCACCTGCGGGCAGAGAAAACAAAAGGTGAGGCTTGTGCTGAAGGACACCCACAGGGACGGGAGCGACGCTCGCACTCAACCACAGGCTGTAACGCAGCTTCCCACAGGCTGCGGACCCCAAAGCTGTTTCCCCACTCCAGGTGGCTTTGACCACACTGCCCGGGCAGACGCTGCCCCATCCCATCGCCAGGGCAGGCTGCCTGCAAGCTCCAGACACGGAGCATCCACATTTCACCCTTAAGCCCAGCCTTCTGGGGTTTGTAACTTGGCCATAAGCACAACCCCGAGCAGGAGCTAGGCACGCGGAGGAGTTCAGCTTCTCCAACCTGGTCAGGGTCAATGTGGTAAACAGTATCTAGAAATCATCCCAACCAGCTCCTGGGGGAAATATGGGGGACGGGAGGGGAGGAGGGATGACCCCAGGGTGCTTTGGCTCAAACCTCGCTCACTGCAAGAGCGAGGCCATGGCCAAGGCTGACCTGGGACAGGGATTAAAGGATCCTGAAAGAGAGCCGAGGGACAGAGCCTCTGGCAGGACCTTCCCCCTTCAGTGATGGCAACACTCGCACACGGCACACAAAGCACTTTTGTCCAAGAAAGAGCACCGTGAACTTGGCATTGAGAAGTCCAATCCCTGCACAAGGGGGACCCTCCTGTGCCCTCCCACCGTGGCCTGACGACCTGCCCCTGCATCTCTGTGATCTCCACAGGGATCCATGGATCGCTGGGAAACACTCCTGCTTCAGATGTCCCTGCTTCCCTCTCCTGTTCCCCCTACTTCACACGCTGCTGCTGTAAAGCATTTTGAGACGACCACATCAAGTGGGTTTTGGTTAAGCAATAAATGCCAGAAGCATGCAACGAACGTAAAACAAATTCTCCCCTGGCCGGGGAAATCTTCCTGTCGTGCTGCAACTGCAAATGAAACCCGCCTGGCTCGGACCCAGAGTGGGACTGTTTTGGGATGATTAATGCTTGCAGTCAGGAGCAAATGCACTGCTTCAAAATCCAGCGCCGGGCCAATGAACAATAAATCAGCCCCACCTTGCTCCGCAATGCCTCTCCCTCCTGCGTGGTGGGCAGGACCAGCACTAAAAGGTTGAGCTGCAAACCGGAGCGTGGGGAGAGCGAGAAGAGAGAAGGGCATGGGGGCTGACCATGTTTTGGGGCATAGCCATTGCTCCTGCCTTGGCTGGAGAAGACGAGTCGGCTCCCCCGTGCCGTGACACCCCCATGCCTCTGCATCCTGGCTCCGCAACCGCTGCAAGCCCACCGCTGCGAACGGGGCCAGAGGGGCAGCCGTGCTGCCGCAGGACAGGTCTGTTGGCCCAAGGCAGTGCACGAAGGGGGAATCGCCCATGCTCACGTGTCTCAGTAGAGCAGGGAAGTTTCAAGGCATGAAAACATGTATCTCATCAAAATCCCAAGCGCTTGGTAGAAAAATGCCTATTTCAACCAATATTTACCAAAATGGGGGGAATCACAACCAAAGAAAACGCTTGGAAATAGAAATCATCTCAACAGAAAGCACTGATTCTGCTGCTGCCAGGGCTCGCGCAAGTAGGAGACGCCATGCCTCAGGAAGAGTGGGAAAGAACGAGTCCTTCATCCCTTCAACTTTCTGCTCTAGTTTCAAGTGTCAACAAATTCTTGGAGGGAGGCACCGAGCTCCAGACATCCCACATGGGAAACGCTCGCAGGTCAGCAGCAGCACCGTCGCAGCCCATCGCTGCATGCCAGCAGCTCGGCTCTCACACAGCTCCACACCCTCGCCAGCACCAGTTTCAACCCCAGCTGGCATGTAAGCAATGGACGAGGATGTTCCTAGGTCACCATCCAACACCTGGAATCGGGAATTCTACTGTGATTCGCTCACTTTAGTGGCCTAATCTTCAGCACTGTTGAGCAAGTGCATCCCAGTGGCCTGCGCTCCTATGAGCGATGGTATTTTAATTGTCCTCGGAGGTCAGATGCTCCACTGGGACCAGGAGGGTGGGTTGCATCCACCCCCTCTGGCAGGCTGCCTGTAGGGAGCGAGCAGGGCATGGTGGGTGCTCCGAAGGTGAGTCCGAATGGAGATGGGGTAAATGCAGAGTAGGCAGCCCCAGGAAGCCACATCTGCCCAGGGATGGACGAGGATTTGAGGGCGTACGGTGCTCGGGGTTGGACACACCAGCCCCAGGACTATGGGATCTGCCACTGGTGTGGGGACAGGACCTGCGCCAGTGGGCTGGATGTCTGATCGGATGCTGTCCTAAAGGCACCGTGGGGTCACCCCAGCACCCATCAGCTTCAACCTCGTCCTGGTGTTCACCCTGTGGCCAAGCTTCTTCCCCCAGCCAGTGAATAGCTGCTTTCCGCTGGGGCTGAAGCTGTCACGGCCAACCCAGGAGCACCTCGGCATCAGATGCACCCTCTGAGCATGCCACAAATGCGCCAGTGTAGCTCAGCTCGCTCCTGGGGGTAAACGCCGCTGGGAGCAGGATACTGCCCAACGGCAGACAACAAAACTGACTTGAAAACGGTGGCCTTCAGAAGTAACGAGTGACTCGGGAGCATCTCGGCTCCAGGGCCTGGCCAAGGCTCCTGGCAGAGGCTGACCTTCCTTGAGCACTGGCTCTGAAAGGTGGCCGGCACGTTGGGAAGCCTCAACCTCCAGCCTGGCACAGCCGAGCACGCGCACTAGGTGCAGAGGAAGGACTCAAATCATCCACCGCCACACCGGTCTCCACTGAAGTCAGTGCTCACGCTCACACCATAAATCTGATGGCTCAGGGGGTGCTCAGGCCCCCGCTCTGCTGCAGAGCACCAGGAGATGGCAGGGGTCTGCCAGTCAGGGAAGCAGGGAAAGGGAAGGAAATCCCGTCCTTGTCATAAAGGGGGAAAGAATGGAGTTGACCACGAGACAGCAGCTACACCCGGCCCCCAGGACTGTCCCTGCAGCAAGCTGTGATTGTCACTCGGGGATCAGCCTGGGTACACACTGCCACAGCACCCAGCCTTGGGCAAGGTCCTACCCACCCTCCTCTTCCTCCTGGCTAAGGGAAGAGCCTCGCAGCAGCTCGGCCCTGGACCTGCACTCACCCGCTGATGATCTCTTTGTTCTCGGCCCGGATGAAGTGCTCCTTCTCTGGTGTCAGGATGCACAAGGAGAATTTCTGCCCTGTCCGGCTCTCCCCGTCCACCACATCCGTGCACTGGTTCATGTTGATGGTGCCCTGTGGGAGGGTTGTTGGCTGCGATGGGAAGGAGAAAGGAGTAACGTTTAAGGCCAGAATAGCAGATGGGTGCTGAGTTGAGCCCTAAAACCTCTCCTGGTGGACACCAGGATCCTACACATCAAGATGCTCTCCCCATCAGTACCCAGACCCATCCGTGAGCCGTGCCAGCACACAGCAAAGCCCTGTGCTGCACATCTGGGGATGCAGACCAGCAGGGACGACTCCTGCCAGCCCAGTTCAGCCCACTGCTACCAGCAAGACACTTCTCCTGTACCGAACACCCAAGGAAGGATGGCTGCCTTGCTGCAGCACGGGGACACCAAGGCAAGGCACTGAGTGGCCAGCTTCGGGTTTGCAGCTGCAAACCATCTGGGGTGGTGGGGTGACACCTGGGGACAGGGGGTGGAAAAGGCCCCACCGCCCTCAGTGCAGGATGGCTCTGGCACTACAGACAGACAGACACACATGCCAGGTTTTTCCCATTAAAGCTAACAAAACCTGGAGTTTGCCAGGGAGGGACTGCAGCATGGAAGGGACCTTGTTTGTCTGACTGACTTTGCAAATACAGTGCCACCTCCCAGCCCCCTTGCTCCAAGCAGACACAGCGGAGTGGGACAGGCAGTGGCCCCCATGGCCCAAGGGGACGTGAAGGGACCCAGAGGGGTGTCGGGGTGTCAGCACTGACAAGAGCTGACAGGTCCATCTGGAGCGGCGCCGGCTCATCCGATTACAGCCCGGCCACCCGCTCCCGGTGCACGGCGCTCACAGCCCTCCCTCCCCGAGCAGCGATGCCATGTCTCCCCCATCCCCAGCCTGTCTGTGCCCCACCAAGCTCAGTGACACTGGGGCCCTGCCACATCCTGGCATGAATCTGCACCTGGGGCATAAATGACTGGGCAGAGGAACCCCTCCGAGCTGCCAACGGCACCGAAGAAGCACCCAAAGCAGCCCGCAGCCACCTCCTCGCCCTGCCAAAGCCTCCTTGCACCCTCCAGATGGCCAGGCCAACGGGGGGATGGATTTTTGGCAGATGCTGTTAAGGTTTTTACCACGGAAACTGGCTCCCCTGCCAGTAAAACTCTTCCAAAAGCAGCCTGTGCCATGCAAAGAAGGGGTGACTGGGGAGAGCTTGGTGGCCCCAACCTATGACCCCAGGAAATTCAGATCAGTCCCCCAAGAACCCCAGTTTACCCATCTGCAGGCCATGGGAAACAGCTCTCTTCCCCAGGAAAAGCGCTTTCCCTGCAGCTGTGTCCCTGGGCGGGAGCATCCTACAGCAGCCCAGGGGTGGCATGGAGCCATCACAGGCACTGCAGCATCAGTGCCCAGCACGGGCACACGAACGGGACCAGTCGTACATCAGGGACACCAAAACCTNGGAGGGAGGGAGGGAGGGAAAGCAAAGCCGAGCCCAGACCCCCAGCACGTCGCATGCACAGCTGCCCGCCCTGCACTGCCGTGGGTAGTCGACTCCTAAGAGGATTTTTTTGTCTTAGACAACAAAAATAAAACCTTGCTTTCCGGGAGCTATAAAAACCCAACGGAAAAACTTTCTCCTGCTCCAAGTGGAGTCTTAGAAATGTTTTTGTCTTACTGGCCTTCGGCACAGCCAAGGCCTCCAGGACTGTAAGGTCTGGGACCAACAGTCCCAGACCATTTTTGCACCAGAGAACGCAACCAGAATGGGGAAAAAAGGAGATGAGGGAGGCTCCAGAAGGGAGGCCCAGTCCCTCACAGGGACCCTGGGCCACTTGGTCTCTCTTGCCACAGACACTCCTCAACTCCCTGGGAGGCCCTGCAGGGATTTGGCAGGGAGCTGGCACAGGAGGAGAGGAGGAGACAGACAGCTCCCTGCAAAACCCGCCTGCTCTCCTCTCTTTAACCCCACGGCAGCGTTCAGGGCGGCTTCCCCCACTGCTCACACCCAGCCCCGACCCAAGCGTACCCGGAGCGGAGGAGCCGGTTTGGTGCCCCGCCACCGGGCTGGCCCTGTGAAGTGGTTTTGCCATGCACCCCTCCTTGCGAGGGTGAACGTTGGCACCTCGCACAGCCTGACGCATGGGTCCCCGTTCACCATCCAAGCCAGGATGCCAGGAGAGGGGCTGTGAGCAAAGCTGGGACTGCTTCCCTTGCCCCTGTGGCCAGGGACAGGATGGGAACCAGGGATGAACCCTCCACCCCCTGGCACCCCCCGGCACCCCCACACCTCTCGGCAGCAGATGAAACCTGACGGAGCAGCAGCCTCGCTCGCTTGGGATGTAAATTCCTTTACACCGTTTATTTCCTTCCTTGGAGGCAGCACAGGCACTTTGAAGCAAAGCGAAATGCAAATGGTGCCAAGTGGAAACGCGCACGGGCGCACATGCAGACTCCGGCGAGGAAAAGGACGGGGCTCGGGCAGCACTGCATCCTGGAAGCGTCTTGAAACCGGACAGGCATCCGCGGCGGAGGAGCTGGCCATGGCACACGGCTGCTGTCCCCAGGGAACCAGGAGAACAGGGACAGCCCTCGTGTGCCGAAGCTGTGGTGGTGTGGGAGCAGAGGAGACGGGAGAGGCTCTGTAGCAGGGGACGAGGACACACAGACCCCTTCCCCGCCTCTGAGCACCCATTTCTGCGCTGGGGCGTTTCTCAGGGCTGGGGATCCCCAGGGAAGGACAAGCAGAGCTGGTCCCCAGGCTGGTCCCAGGGCAGGCAAGGACTGCGTGGCTCCGGCAGTTGGAAGGGAATACATAAATGCAAAAGCAGGGAGGTGTTATACAGCAGAGACACCAAAACAATAACAAGGCTGGGACTTCAACCAGCCCTTTGAAGAGCAGATGGTTTGATACAAGGTCGAACCCAGTGTCAGACCCCAGGGCCATGGGCAGGCTTCGCGTCCCGGTGAGGCAGGAGTGGATGCTCAGGCTCAGCTCTGGCTCCAGCTGCTGGCTTCTGCTGGTCCCCGCCTCGGGGACAGCCCCGTCCCCAGGTGCTGGCCCTGCCTTTGCCATTTCCCATACTGTTGTCAGTGGGACGGAGCATGCAGCTACCCCACAACTGGACCTGGTGCCTGGGTGTGGAAGCACAAGAGAGTGCACCAGCAGAGGAGACACCATTATGGGCACCATCACAAGCAGCGGCTCTCCTCAGTGCCACCAGCTGCCTCCGGCCCGGCGAGCGGAGCAGCCTCCTGCTGCTCACCAGCACGGGGAAGGCAGCACCTGCACGATATGAGCAACTACAGCTCTCCACGCTGCCAGTATGAGCAGAGGAACTGGAGCCAAGAAACAATCACGTTGCTGTTTCCCTCTGGTATGACAGATCCGTATTTACACGCACACACACATGCTTGCAGCATCACCCTCCATACTACACAAAGCCTATAGTACGCTCTCCTCCTCCTCTCCGTTCCCGGGTGCCCAGGACACGAGTCACACCATGCTCTCCACAACCCCAACCCCAGCAGCCTCTGGACGAGATGCAGGGACCTTCAGATGGATGCTCTTAGGATGCAGAGCCCAGCAACTGCAGCATCCCCCACCTTGGACAGTGGAAAGGAGGGAAAGAAAGGATGGGGACCTTTTACAAGCCCGAAGGAAGAAAACCCAAGTGGAGCCTTACTGGGGAGACCTAGATGCTGTGGCAGGAGGATGCTCTGTAGGCGATGAACTCCCAGGCGCAGGGGCTGATGCTGTAAGTCAACAGAGTTCATCTGCACAAGACCCTCATTTCCATACGGTTTTGCAGGACTGAGGTAGAAATACAGCATTATTTAGATTCAGAAATGTCCTCATTTTCTCCAAGTACCTTCCCCATCACTTCTAATGTGTGCATCGTAAGGGCTCGATCCAAAACACAACGGAGCTTTGCTCAGCAACGGTACACAAAATGTTTTCTGAGCAGGTAACCCCGCGGTCAAGCTCCCGAGAAGCGGCTCTGCCACAGCCTCGGTGGGACACGGCCAATGCCCAGGCCATTCTCCGGGGCTATTACACAACGTGGGTTGATGAAATCTGGAACACAACCTTTAAAGAAAGGCGATGGGGCAGGGGGAGGAGGAAGCCAAACAAAAGGGACATTTTACTTTCTGCCAAGAACCAGGAGAGGAAGGAAAAAAAAACCACAACCATTTGTCTATCTCGCATGGCGGGCTGGTTGCCTTGGCACCGGGGCCCAACCATCCCGGCGGGAAGATCCCGGCTCTGCCGTCCCACTCCACCGCGACGCTGCACAGGAAGGGCTCGGGCTCCAGCTGGCTCTGCCCTGGCTCCCCGCACCATCCCAGAGCAGCAGCGAACCTGCGGCGCCTGGGCAAGAGACATCCACGCTGCCTCCATAAATGCTTCTTGACAAATGTTAATTCTCTGAGCTAAAATATTCATGAGGGCGGCTGCCGACGAGCACGCTGCTCATTCGCAGCACTCTTGAGTATTCTGCAGCTGCCGTGTTCGCAAAAAGCTTCTCCCGTCCCCGGTGCTCGAGGCGGGATGCAAGCGGGATCTTGGCTGGGCTGCAGCGTGGGAGGGAGGAAGACTCCGCTGCCCCACTGCCACGGGTGCATCAGAGCAACATGGAGACAACCATGCCTTGGGCAAGGGCAGCAATGCAGCTTGGACAGGCAGCTCCCGGCATCAGCGTAGCACAGGGAACCTGCACCAGCACCACCTCCACCATTCCCACCCCGAGGCCACCAGCAAAAAAGCACCAACTCCTTGAAAAGTCACAGGTAGCTCCCTTTTCAGCCGTGCCAGGCTACACATGGCCTCCCTAAATCCCAGCTGGGGATTCACCATGCACGCAGCGGGGCTGGCTCCACCAGTGGGCTTGGCTGGGTGCTGCTGCTGGGGTGCTCAGCCTGCCGGTGCCAGCGGGGTGGCCACGGCGTGCCGCGAGCTGCCCAGGCACCGGACGAGTAGGGCTGGCACAGCAGCAGGGCTTTAATAAGCATTTTAGGCTTCCTGCCACTAGGCACGAGGCTATCGATACAGCCACAACGCGACCGGAGCTCTGCGGTGGGCAGATTTCATTACACTTATAGATCGTCTAACAGGCTGAGCATCCTGCATTTATTAAATTAGACAAAGGTCCTTGAAAACAACCTCTACGGGCTCTGCAAAAGGATGGACTAGAGCAGTCACCCATCAAAGGGGAGCAGAAGGTTGTGTTCCTCCATCCCACACCTCCCTGCAAGCAGGAGCGCTCCCCCACCCTCACCATCCCCATGGCAGCTATCTACTCTCCCTGTGCCACCCAAGCAGGAGGCAGGTATCTTTTCTTGGCCACCTGAGCACACCTTTCCCACCTGCAGCTTTCCGGTATCAGCAGCTACTGCTCAGCGAAGCCACCGAGAAACCTCCAGCTTATTCAGGCGGTGCACCAGGCAATAGAAAAGCAGTTTTTTACCATGAGCAAGGGAATGCAACGGAGGTATCAAGCAACACGCATCCTCCTGCACCTCTGCATCCACACCTTGTGCCCCTGTGCAAGAAACAAGGGAAGATGCGCCCAAATCTCACTGCTGTCTGGACTCTCCAGCCAGCCAGAAGCCATCACCTCCTTTCACAGATGGAGGCACAAGCAGTGCTCTGTAGATGTGGCCTTGGCACGCGCCGGTGTGGCTCTGCACCAGCAGCAAACCTGACTCACCGTGCCACCAGCAGCGACCCTGCGCCAGCATGCGGAGGGGACAGGACACCTGCCCCGGTGTGCAGCCAGCAATGCAGAAACACCCTCCTGGTTGGACAAATGCCGTAACACTTCCTCCGGCCCCATCATGCATTTCCCCACCATTGGCCCCTGCTTGCTCATCATGGACACTGACAGCCAGCTCCCGAAATTTGTTTTGCCGGAGGAGCTCCCCATAGCCCCAGGTCACCCATCCCAAGGAACCGGCTCAGGGAGGGTTAGAGGATGGGTTAGCAAGCCCCATGCATGCCTGTCCCTGCATGCCAGGCCCCTGTAGAGCCCTCCCAAACCTCTACCAGGAGATAAACCAACATCAGCTCCACTTTTGCCAGGGGGAAGGAATTTCCTTCCCCGGGAGCAGTTTGAGGAAGGGGCAAAGCACAGAGGTTGGGCAGGAGAGTTCAGCCAGGGGCCGCTTTTAAGTGGAGTCGGTGTTTACATCCACAGACAGCGAGTCTAAACACTGAGCGAGGCCGCGAGCTGCCTGCGAACTGGCCACGAGCACCCTCGGGCTCCTCTCCCACCCAGTGCCACCTCAGCGAGGTACAGGCAGCACCCATCCTGGGGATGCCCAGGCAGCAAGTCTGGGGCCACACATCCCATCCACAGCCCCGTCCCCACGGGCGCCCATCTGGGGAGCGCGCGCCGGAGCGGAGAGAGCTCGGCCGGGGCTGCGCAGGAGGCTGGAGCCGGCTTGTCTTGGCCTTATATGGCGATTTTCACGCCGCTCATGCAGCTCCCAGCTGCTCCCCACCCCAAAGCGGGGTCGGGAGCTGGCAGCCAGCGCCTAGTCTGCCTCCTTCCTGTTAACCTCTTTCCTGCTGAACAGCCTCCGAGGGGTCTACGCACGATGGGGATGGCCGTATCCCATCCTGACACAACCGCCTGCACCAGGCAGGGAGGGTCAGCAAACCTGGTGGTGGTCACCAAGTGGGTGGAATCTCCCACGACGCTGGGGTCTGACCCTCTGAGTCCTCGGCAGCATCCCCACCCAAATCCAGGGAGCCCTCAGGGGGAGCTTGCACCTATGCACACTCACACTCCACATCCACGCTGCTGGAGGGGAAGAGGGACAGAAGACACAAAGAACATCAGCACCATGATGGGAACAAGAGCCAGGTCCCACCAGGATGGGGGTTGAGGGGTCGCTCTGAGCTGTCATCTCAGCTCTTTGGGGACCAAAGCAAAAGCCCAGCATTGCACAAAGAGCTTGAAGCAGCCACTCAACCCATATCCCAGCTCTTTGGGGACCAAAGCAAAAGCCCAGCATTGCACAAAGAGCTTGAAGCAGCCACTCAACCCATATCCCAGCTCTTTGGGGACCAAAGCAAAAGCCCAGCACTGCACGGGCACTTCCTGGCCCTGCCATGCTGAAGGCACCATCTTGCAGCCCTGCAAACTCCAGAGTTATTCTTCCCTCTTGCTCTCCGGGATTTAAATGCACTTAAAATGCGAAATGTCCTCCTCCTCTCCTAGGAGGGGGCCGGGCAGAATACATGATAATGGATCTGACCCCATCTGCTCGCAGCTGCCAGCGTGGCATCCTCCCCACTTCCCAACGTGCAGGCACAACAGCTACCCAGCCAAAGGGGAAGCAACTATCTGCAGCGTTCAAGCGAGTTGTCATGGTAATCAGCCTGATGGCAAAAGCCTGGCAACACCACGCACCGGGACGGTACTCGTGGTGAGGGACCAGAGCTTGGTGCAGGGACCATGGCGGGCAAGTTGCCTAGAGAGGGAAACGCAGTCGTTTAGGGGTGGGAAGGAAAGGCGGGCTCCATTTCCATCTTGATATTTTAATTTTAAATTGCACTGTTCCAAATTAGCCTTGTCAACTTTATTCTCCACCCCCTCAGTGTAGGAGACAAGTCCCAGGTGGTCCCCGCACCACGCGCTGCCAGGCACAAACGTGCCGGCTCTCACCACCAGTGCCATGCACGCTGCCTCACGCATCCCTCCCCAGGAGCAAAGGGCTTCACCAAAACATCACAAACCACATCCCCATAGCAGGACTCACAAGGTCACCCGCATACAGAGATGTTCATAGACACAGCGATGCCAATTTTGGAGGTGGAAAGCTCAGATCAAGGCAGGATGATCTCCACCCATGCTGGCCAGCCACCCAAGTCCTGTTCAACCACAGCTGGACCTGGATTTCTGTTTCATGGGGGTGAGGGAAACAGCTCCAGCATCCACCTGGGCATCGGCTGTGCTGCAGAGTGAAGGCTGAACCGGGGCAGGCTCTGCCCAATGGCCCAGGTTGGCTCTGCTACCCAGTCACACCAGGGCTGGGACCCCTGCACTGACTCTCCAGAGACCTTTTGCTTTCGAGTCTAGAGTTCGGTAGAAGAATTGGCAAGAGGGATAATGCCCTTGCTCAGGATCCTTACAGCAGCTACAAAAAGGTGTGAAAGACATTTAACTGAAAAGGGCTTCACACCTTGGGAAAAACCATAGGAAATAAACCCGGGCAAGAGCTCCCTTGCTGCTTGATTTTGGGGCCGGTCTTCTTGCAAAGTGGGAAAGTAACTGCAGTTGATGTGGGCTTCAATGTTAGTTACAGCACCAAGTGCTGCTGGAATGACTCCCAAGGTCTTCTGTTCAGCACTGCTCCGACGTAGGGGCAACACCCACCACGGCCAAGGGCCACCTGAGGTGCCACCACCCTTGCAGCATGGAGGTGTGCTGCAGAGCACACAGAAACCGGACAATGGCTGGGACGTATGAGGCCACCTCACTGCATGAGGCACCCAAAATTGGACTGTGTGGAGAGACTCGGGAAGATCCAGACTAGAAACCTGGGAGGAGCGAAGGGGCTGCAGAGAGAGGTGCTGCTTCTGTCTTCTCTGAACCATCAAGGATGGGCATGGCCAAGGCAAGAGCCATCCAAGGAAAGCAGCAAACTAAATCCCTCAAAGCCCTGTACCTCCCTAAGCGAATCCATCTCCCCTCCAGCCTAAAAGGGAAGGAGGGACGGGTCTCCTGGTCTCCAGCCATCCCACAACCTCTCCTGCAAATGCACCCGAGCAGAGGAATCGGAGCAAACACACAGCAACAGACCAAGCCATCAGCACTGTCAAAGCCATGCGAAGCCACCTTTGACAGCCGCTGTCTTGAGCTCTGGATAATTTCAGGCCCTGCATTATGCTGGCTCAGGAAGCACAGTGAACTGCACACAGAGCAGGGTGAAAAATGGCAAGTGCTTCCCACAATAAGAGTAAATAAAATGGCAAGACATTTCCTGGTGTCTCAGTAGAGGAAAAAGAAAAGAAAAAACTTTCAGTTCCGCATAAACCAGAAATTTTCATGTTTTCCCACTAAAACACAAAAAATAAAAGACAGAAAGCACCACCTCGCAATGGCCAAACTCAGCAGAAGCCTCTCAGCAAAGCTCTGCTGAAAACTCTCACAAGACATAGGGTCAGACCCACTCAAGCCAACTCCATCCGACCAGCTGACCCAATGCTGTACCACAGGGCCACAGCTACGGTTTCTCCCCAGTTTGGCTTCTTCTGGGCTCAGCTGAACTGAAAATTTGCTCGGCAGATTTTGCTTTATAGCACGTAAAGGCAATTTATTTGTGGTCAACACTCTTCCCACCCCACGGCGCACACACAGGTCACCTCGCGCCCGCCTGCTCTCCCTTCTGCGGGGAAACAGCAGGCTCTGGTCTGGCTGCAGCAAAGCACGTGCCAGTTAGGTCCCACGCTACATATCTCTTGCAGGAGCCATGCATTTTGGCACTGCCACCATGGTGGGGTATCCCCTAAGCCCCCTCTTTCAGCCCCAAGGACTGTCGATGCAGAATCTTGCACCAGCACTCAACAACTGCAAACAAGGTGAGGACAACTCTGGGGATCAGCAGCACCAGATCCGTCGGAGGCTCAGGCAACTCCCATGGGCGCGGATGCTTCAGTGGAAGTTCTTGAATCCGGCCAAATTAGCCTGGAAATCTCATTACTCCCCAGCACTGCTCTTACGAGCTTTGCAGAGCTTCCTGATGGGCTGGGAATACCACCGGGCCAGGCTCCCAGGGCACTTGGGGGTCTGCAGCTGGAGGCACGAGGGTCAACCCAAGCAGAAGAGGTTGGGTTGGGTTGGCCAACCAAGAGGCAGCTATATCCTGCACCCCACACCTCACCCCTACAGAAAATCCCATACCTGTTCTGCTCTGCATTGCTCCCAGCAGCTTCCAGACAAGCTTGGACTCCTCAAACCTTTCCAAAAGCCAAGGTGGCGGCTGGAGAGCGTTTTTCAACCTTTGACCGCTGGCCATCCCACTGAATGGCACAAAATGGGAGGCTATCTGGCCAAGAAAGGCAGTTACAAGGAGAAAAGCTCCCAACAGGCGCACACGGTTGTTGTGGGGCAAGGAGACCACCCGGCAACAACTCGAGCTGGGCTTTGCTGCCACATGCAAGGTGTGGTGGAGGTGTTGATGCAGACAGCAAAGAGCAAGCAGCACCCAGGGGGGAAAAGTGCTCTGAGCACATGCCACAGCCAGGGATGAAGGCTGGGAATAACACACCAGGTTGCTGGAACCATCCCCATGTCCCAGGGGAGCAGCATTTTCTCCCTAAACCTGCTGCTCCCATCTGGCTCCTGCACTTACTGAGGAGTTTGGGGAGAGGAGCAACTTCACGGCCATGAGCTGCTCCTGGGAGCACTTCCCACAACCCCTCCTTCGGGAGCAGCCGTTCAGCCCCAGCGGAGAGGAGCAATCTGGGGCTGGTGCACCCAAGGAGGTTTCCCCATCCCTCATGCCTGGGACAACAGACTTCCCCCAGTATCGGTTTGTGCATGGCATTAACTGTCCAAGAAAGCCAAACGTCCCCTTCCTCCACACATCTGCTCTGTCTATAATCCTCGCTGTTCCTCTCCTAATGGGAAAGCAGCCAGAAAAGTGAACCAAAACCCTAATTATATCCCAGTAGCTCCCCAGCGCCCCGGTGATCTGCTCTGACTTTATCCACGCAGATGCAGTAGGGCTGATGAAACGAGGAGGAAAGGGCCTGCTCCAAAAACCCACTCTGTCTCCAAAAATCTACTCTGTCTCCCCAGCCGCAGCATCCCAACGGGTAGAAATCCCATGCAAGCTCAGGGTGCTGCTGGGACATGACGAAAATCAACCTGTGCTCCCGTCCCCTCTGCCTCCTCTCCCCAGGGACCCTGTCACCCACGGCAAAGGAAACACTACAAGCATCACTGTATGGGGACCAAGAGGACAGCGGTGACAACCGTGGGCTACAGCAAGACAGCAGTCCACGACCTCGCTGCGGGTCCCCAGGGCACTGTTTGGCCATAACATCACGGAGAGCCACAGCTAAGGCACCTGGAGCCACAGCACCCGCAGCAGGGTGCATGCAAGAGCGGAGACCCCTGGGACCGCAGCCCCGCAGCCCCACAGCGAGAGGTGCGATGGCAGCGGAGACGTGGCATGGCTCTGGGGTGGATGCCAGGAAAACACGGGAAAAAAACCCTCTGTGGTAGGTGGGAGCCCTTCCCAGCTACCCCCGGCGCAGCACCTCTGCCCCAGGGACCTGCTCTCCCTTAAAAGCACAAGAGGTGGCAGAGGAGCCGTGCTGCCCGTGGTGGGTGGCGGGGTACAAGCCGTGTTAATATACACAGACAAATCAGCTCCTGGATCCTCTGGGAAGGAGGTGAAGGGTAATGTTGAGTTGCTGTGCACGCAATTTACCTATGGTAACTACCTTTCCGCAAGACCGACTGGCTGGTTTATGTTGTTGCCTGCTTGCAGTCAGACTTCAGTCACTGCAGGGAAGGGTCCCTTCCGCAGCTTTGAAGGGACAAGGCAAAATAAAAAGGTCTTAAAAAACACCTATTAGCAAAAACACGTTCACACGCTGTTACCTGGTCTAGCATGTATTCTGCTGGCATTTTTTTTTCTCCCTTACATATCTTGCAGCCCATGATAACTCAATGAGCAAGACCAATTATAAAACCTGCCTGGGAATTCTCATTTTTCACCAGAAATGCCTCAAAACAGCATGGACAAAAGGTGGAAGACTTTTTCGAAAACCCTGCATTCAGTAACCCTGAGAAAAGCCGTTTACAAAACCTCACTGAAGACCTCGGCTTGTCTCCATGCAAGTTTTAACCTGACAATGTCCCTTTTACAGACTCCAAACCTGATGAATAATGCATATCCAGGATAAGCCAGAAATATAATATTCACTAATGCTTACCATAACAGAGAAACAAGGACTGCAAATAAGTGATTTATTAACCCTAAACCATGTTGCTGCTTGAACAGAGCGCACACCTCGGCTTTCGGCCCCAAAAACATCGGCGGAAAAGTTTGCTCTTGAGTCGTGGCAAGAGCACGCCGAGGGCTGGCTGAGACCCCCCGCTCTCATCACACCTCCAGCACAAACACGCCTTGTCCTGGACTCTGTGAGATGCTGATGGGGGAAAAACCCCCGAGAGTAATGCTGGGAGCTGCCACCCTATTTCTCCTCGGGGGCCACAGCCACCCCTTCTCTGCCGGGAGGAGAGCAGCGGTGGGAAGCCCACAACCCCGTGCTCGCCCGCGGCTCTGGCCGCTTTCTCAGGCATTCCAAAATTTGGCCGGAGCCTTTTTTTGCCTCACTCTCCCCCCCACCCTCCCCCCCCCCGGTGGGCGCCCCCCCACTAGCGTATT
>VYXH01004019.1:5705-25386 GCA_013397275.1 Burhinus bistriatus | reverse complement strand
AAAAAAAACGGAGGGGTGCATCTCCCCCCATTCCCTGGAGGCCGGGAGGGAGCCAGGAAGCAGAAGGCTGGCCAGGAAGGGGCTGGGACGGGGGGGGACGCCGGCGGCATCGCCCACCCCCTTTGCTTTGTGCACGCGCTTGGGGAAATTAAAAATAGCTGCGTCCAAAGAGTGGCTGCAAGCGCCACAAAGAGCGTGTTGAGCGGAGGCAGCTGCAAGCTATTTTGCTGCCCCCGGTAATCAGCATCTCGGCTTGCAGAGCCCCCCCCCAGCCCCTTCCT
This sequence comes from Burhinus bistriatus, assembly GCA_013397275.1. Classification (NCBI taxonomy): domain Eukaryota; kingdom Metazoa; phylum Chordata; class Aves; order Charadriiformes; family Burhinidae; genus Burhinus; species Burhinus bistriatus. The sequence continues at coordinate 25,105 of VYXH01004019.1, read as the reverse complement.
CCCCTGCCAGAAGCCGCCGCTGCCTTTCTCCAACCCACATATGTCATGTCAACAATCAATGAATACAGAATCTCTGCCAGGGGAAAAAAAAAAAGGGGGAACGCGCTTTGATTTCTGGAGCAGCTCTGTTGCCTTGTTCGATTCACATCCTCATCCTCTTCTCCGAGCTGTCACTGAGGGTTTTGCAGCACTGAACCCCACCAGGCGAGGCCAGGATACCCCATGCCACCCAGCAGAGATGGGTCCCTTGGTGGGAACAGGGATGTGCCAGCCACCGGGATGCCATTTCTTCCCAGGTTTCCTTTATGCAATGGGAAAAGGGGTGCTATTGCCCGGCGTTACCCAGCCCATAGACCACAGCCCACTGGTGGTCCTCACCCACCTCAGCTGGTGGCCCGCAACACGGCTGGAAAGAATTAAAACCAACCCCGGCCCCACCAGGGGATGCTTGGGAGCCCAGCACTGTCTCGGCTTGCGGAGAACTGGGATCAGGCACCCACCGCTGCAGCCCCTTCCTCAGCTGCCTGCGGGGACTACACCAGAGCTCCCACTGCCTTCAATTCAACCGCTCCACCAGAAAGAAAAAGGAAAAAGAAAAAGGAAAAAGAAAAAGAAAAAAAAAAAGAAAATAAAGGAAAAAGCAACTGGAGCAACTGCCTGTAGTAAATACCAGTGCTACCATCTGTCACTCGCCGCTGCGGTATTCGAGGCCGTTGCTGGAGTGCTGTGTTTTGTTAGACATTTACGGTGTGGTGGGATGTAGAGGAAAGGCAGGTCCGAGGTGGAGGGTGGGAACGCCGGCCGGGGCCCAAAAGGCTCGCGTGAGGGTAATTGTGCGCTCGGCAATTAGCTGTATCATTTCACTACCAGCTCTGCCATCTTCACTGCTAAATGCCGTTAGAAGCGGGTTTGATTTCTGCATTAACGTTTTACAGCAGATGATGATTTTTCTTTCACTGAGAGCCTGCAGCCAGGCTGGAGGCCACAGGTACCGAGCCCAGGTTTCCAGAAGTCACAAAGAAGAAACTCCAGCTGCTGCAAGCGCCTGTATCACTCTGCCTCCCCTAAACTACATAAATGCAATTTAAAAATGAGTTCATTTCCCTCACTGCTCTTGCACGTGTTTTTTTTACACAAACGTCTTTGCTAGGTCTCAAGAGATGAAGGAGCAGGGAAAAAGCAGAAAGGACAGAGCCACTTGAACCTATTCTTTTTGCTCAGCATAAGAGCAATTCCAGCTTTGCAGCTCACCCAGCAGAGGACAATAGGGGCTGTGTTGTTTCCAGGAAGGAAGCACCTGGGCCAGGTCATCAAAGCTGCTTGTTCATTAGGAGGTCGCTGGCTGTATCGAGCTCTCCCAACTCCGCTTTCATCCTCTCGCCTTCTGTTAACTCCCAAACTTCCCACCACAGACTGCTTCGCAACAGGGCCTCTCCTCTCCCGAGCAGGTCCTGCAGGCACCCAACGCCCTTCTCTAGGGGCTTGGACATGGACATCAGCATCCTCCATCCACGCTTGAGAAGAAGTGAACAGAAACCACCAGCTTGATCCACCTAAGTTCACACTAAACCCAGGCACTTTTGGGGCCCCAGCAATGGTCCCTGGCCACGCACCCAGGTGCCAGGACTGGTGTTGGAGCCAGCCCTGGAGGAACCTTTCCCTGTTCTTGTTCTTTCAGCCCTCAAGAACCACCCTTCTGCAGATCAGCAGTTTTACTTCCCCAAACACTACACTAAACCAAACTAAAAGAGGTAAGAGAGAAGAGGGTACGGTAGGGAACCATTCATGGAGGTGCCCACAGGTGTCTTGACAGCAGGACCCAGCTCCAGCAGTAACTGGGGCCAGGCGCTTTCAGTAGACAGAAAAGGGAAGACATGAACCCTCTTGAAGCCACCGTTACAGGATCCCCACACCCAACTCCAGTAAACAAAATGACACTGGATCAGCATCAAGCAAGACATCAATATCAGAAAGACCATGAACGAAGATCTGTGTATCCTCCCAACCCCTTCAAGGCTGCTTGGTCCCAGCTTCAGCAATGTCCTGGGGAACAAGTTCCCAGGGCTCCCTGTAGGTGCATGGATTTTTTTTTTTTTCCCCAAAAGCAGTACTGAAAATTAAACACAACAAATCCATCAAAGATCTCCAAGCTCTGTCGGGAACCACCAGTGCTTGTGCCGTCTCTACATCTCCTGCAGAGCAATCACAAGGATGTGCTTTGTCCCCTCTCCCTTGCATCCTGACTTCAGGTGTCCCTCTCCTGGAGCAGAAAGGATTCCTGCTCCCCAATTATTCCTGACATTTCCTTATTTCTACTGCATCATCTTTGAGATATGCACTAAACATCCCAGGTGAAACCTCCCCACAGACCATCTTCAACCCCGCTCCCCACCAAACCAGTTATTTCCCTGGCTCTGCTGCCCAGCACTCCCATCCCAGCCAGCTCACATCCTGCATGATTTCCCATCCACATCATGACCATGAATTCAGAAGCTCCTGGATGGAGCCATTTCCCCATCAGTGGGGACTGGCAGGGCACTATCGCCAGCATTCACTGAGGTGACACATCGCCTCCGGACCACCGCAGGATGTGGCCGTGCTAGGGGTCGCTTTCCCCCTCCATTGGGGTCGAACCAAAAACCAGAGGAGCCAGGAAGAAACTCCTCCCACTGCAAAACCAAGTCAGACCCATGTCCTGGAAAAAATCTGGGGTGGAGGTCCCTGCCACCGTCCGAGTACCGCACAGCTGCTCCCCTCCAGCCCCTTCTGTTTCAGCTCGCTTTAAATTTGAAACACGCTTTGATTCAAGCCAAAAGCTTTTTATGCTAAACAGAAACTGAAAGTCTTGAAGATCTGGCAAACAGAGGCACCGGCAAAAATGCGTTCGTGGGGGGAAACGCTGGAGACGAGGGGAATGGGGGTTTGTAAAGCCTGGTGCTCCCGTGGAGGAGCGCGCAGGGAGAGCTTGGGAACACTTAAATGGTGAAACGTGTGGAAAAAGTAAGGACAGAGAGGCCAGGATGTTTAAGGTTTGTTTTTAATCCCTGCCAATGAATTTTCATTCCGTGCCAAGACTGAAGTAAACTGCTTTGATCTGAAAAGGAGGAAAAAAACCACATGCACAGATTCTTGGCTTCTTAAAACAATATAAATGACAAAGGAGGGAACTACGATGAAAATTAACACGACACAGCTCTGCTGATGGTGACGTTTTAAAATGCCCCTTTCTTCCAAATAAAGAGAATTGGGGGGGGGATTGATTAGGAAATAACAATTACATGCATCTACACATCACAGCATTGGCGGGTACGCATCGCTGCCTTGCTCCGATCCCCCACCAGCAGCCACTGATGCTTACACCGTTCCCCTTTTTTACCCATTTATCAATTCCTTAGGCTTCTGTGGCTGGGAGAGGGGCCTGGGGCTATGCAGGGCTCCAGATGTGACCTGGCAGCCCCCTGCGCAGTGCCAGACCTCCCACCTCTGAGCTGGCCTCTCTTTTCCTATTTATACACCCGGTCCAGGGGTCCCGGTGCTCCCCTAACCATTGCCAGATGCCGGGTTGGCCTTGCTCTTCATCCTGCCCTGATCCCATCAGCTCCCGGATCCCTCCTGACCTCCCTCCCAGCCATCGTGGGCTGGAGCAGAGATGTCGGCTCCACCATACTGAGGTTAACGTTATTACAATCCACCTAAGTTCCTGACTTAGGAGCAGGACTACCGTGCTGCGAGCCCGGGAAGGGTCTGCAACACCGTCACGGAGGATGCAACCACCCAACCCCATGTGCGTGAGCAAACCCTGGCACGCAGACGGCTGACTGCTGGTTTAAGCATTCTTTTAGACCCTCCCCAAACAACGGTCCTTACGCCCCCTCCTCAATATTAGAAAGCAACTTGATTCCAGCAAAAAAGGGGTAGGGCAGAGGCAGGGCTCCCAGCCCATCCTCACACTTTGCCTGGCTACGCTGGAAGGCGCCAGACATGGGGCAAGGCCAGTTTGTTGGGAGAAGGACACGTTGCGCCCAGGAACGGCCCCTCGTGGGGGAGCTGGGAAAGCCCATCCAGAAGATGCTCTCACCTTGGCGTTAGTTATCCACAACACCAGCAAGTCTGAGCTGCTCCCAGGTCAGCCTGAGTTTTGTCCTGCTTTCACACCAGCATATCCACAAAGAAAATAAACCAAAATTAATATAGTCTCAGGCAGCCACCAAAAGGAACCCTGGTGTGATGAGAGAACCTCCAGGGAGGATGCAGCTCTCACTGGGGGCAAAGCACTGGCACAAATGCTATCCTCGTATGAATCCCAGCCCAAGGGAAGTGAGAGAGGGGTAAACTGAGGCACAGAGACTAAGCCTGGCCCATGGACACATAATGAGTGATTAAGAAGCTGGGCTGGAGATCCAGACCCCGTTCTGCTCTAGCCACAGGGCTGGATCTGTCCCCAGGCAGCGCTGAGGCCATCGCCCACCCGCAAGTCCTGGGAGGGACAGGACAGCACTTTCCATCCCTGCAAAACCCCTCCTGCACACCCACTGCTTCTCCACTACATTCCCACACAGCAAGGCTCTATTTATAGAGATCTCAGCCGCTAATTATAGATCGCAGCAATCAAAACAAAAGGAGGCAAACGCTCTGCACTTGCCATTCTCTGGCTCCATCCCCTTATCCCAGCATAATTTTTGTGGCAACTCCCATACCTCAACCGAAACCTCTTGAACCGCCCCAGTACCATGGTGCCGGGCTGCTGCAGCAGCAGCGGTGGTTTCACTGGGGACCGCAGGGTGTTTTACCAGGAGGACTGAGACCTTGCAGAGCCTGAGGCAACATCAGAGGGTGCAGCTGCCAGCATCAGTTTGGGCATCTCCCTCTGGACAGAGCATGCTGGGATGCAGCCGCCGGCATCAGTTTGGGCATCTCCCCCTGGACAGAGCATGCCGGGATGCAGCCGTCGGGCAGGCAGCACCTAAGGGAGGTTTCACTCAGCTTGCTGGCACAGGTCCCCCCCTGTCCCCTCGAGCGGCTGAGCACAATCCCTCCCAGTCCAGGCAGGGCTGTTCCCCCACAGGCTGAGGACTTTATCCTCTCTAGTTTCAAATATCCTAAAGTACCAAAGGTCTAAGCTCCTTGGGTGACTCTTCCACTTCCAAAACAAGCCTCTGGATGCATTTGCCTTGGTTTAGGTCTTTTGACAGGCTTTAGTCTCACACTCTGCGCAATGGGGAATCAGGGAACGTATCTCCTGGGAAAACCAAGGAAGTGCCATAGGACTGGGGAGCACATGGGGGGCAAACATCCTTGGACATTCGCAATGCAGCAGCTTGTCCCCAAGTCTGTCCCCAGCTCCCTGTCACCCTCTTTCCTGCCTTCCCTCAACTCAACGTAAGAACGTTTTCACCATCCTCCGGCTGCTGCCAAGAAACGTCAGCCCCTGTACATCATCCGGCCCAGCACGGAGGTTTATCAAACGGCAGGAGCAAGCCAGCGCCGAGGGGTAATCACAGTGGTTCAGCATGGGAAGGCAACCCCGAGCGATCACACAACCTCCGTATCCACCCGCAGCTGGGAGGGAGGAATTTCTGCACGTCTGAGCAGGCTCGGCTTAGCCAGGGCTCGGCAGAGCCGGGAACGGCTGCTGGCATGCTCCCTGCGGAGGGGAAGGAGATGCACTCCACTTGACATTCCTAGAAGCCAGACAGGCTCTGGGTGCTGGTACAAGGCTGGGGTTGCTGGCAGGAACAGCATCCAGTATGAAAGAGGGAGACCCCAGGGAGTGAGTCTGGCAGCTCAGCCTGGGTCTGAGGGGATGGAGGTTCACAGCCTGTGCGTGTCCTCCCCGTTGCAAACACCATGCAGAACCGGTTTGGGCTTTCAGAGTGAAAATATGGCAGAGAAAGGAGGGAGAGATGGAAGGATGGACATACAGAAAGAAGGCAGCTGAGCAGGAGCACAGACTTGGGATCAGCTAGGGGACACACATGGGCGGGTCTTGGGAGGGGTCTGATGCCAGCAGGGTGGCTGGTACCCACCTGTCCCACCATCTGCTAAGGGCCTTCTGTGCCCAAAATGCTCTGATCCAACACTAAACTTGACCTACCCCACAGCAAAAGGCTCCTGCACCCGAGGCTGCCTCATCTCATGGCCTCTGGGTACCACAGCACCAACATCTTTGGGGACCCCCTGAGGTCTCCCCAGCTCGTGGCTGGGCTTCAAAACCACCCCTCCACATCCTGCTGCCCTCCAGCCCACCGGGAACGAGGAGTGGAGTCTCCCTGGCCAGTCCTGGGAGCGTCTCTGCCACCATCGCCAGCCCAGGGCTCCCCTCCCAAGCCCACCCTCCCTCCCCTCCCACTTTTAATAAGAGCAGAAATTGCCAAACCCACAAAATTAATGTTTAACAGGTTCAAGGCAGAGCAATTCAATCCCCGCTTGCAGCAGCCTGGGAGGTCTCCGGCCAGCTGCCACCCAGCTCCCAGCACACCGCGGAGGCTGCCCCCATGCCGAGGCCCCCACGGGACCCCCACCCAGCTCCTGGAGGGCAACTGGGGCACACTGGGGGTAGATCATCCCTTCATGGGTTGCAAAGTGGATGCCCCATGCAAAAAACAGTGTCCCCGCTGTGCATGGGAGAGCCACCTCCTGGGCAAGACCCTCCCTGGCCCATGGAGGCGGTGGGGACATGGCAAGGAGCTGGCACAGCCGGAGGCGCGGAGAGCCACAGGCAGGAAGCAGGCGAGCACCTCGTGGGAGAAATCAGTGTCCCCCAGCAACCCCAGCCAGCAATGCCTGAGGTGTGGTGGGCATGGGGCTGGGTCCTCACATCCCCCATGGGGACGTGCCTGCTGACAGCCCGACCTGAGCGCTACCAGTCCCTTCCAGTGACCCCCCCCTCAAATTGCAGCCATAGCAGCCTGATGCTGTGGGATGGCAGCAGTGGGTCCCAAACCCACCAGAGCTGTGGCACCCTCTGAGCCATGTTCTAGCCCTGCCCGGGCAGGAAAGCTGCACGGCAGCTGAGCCCCGATGTGCTCAATACACTGCACCCAGATGCTCCCCACAGGTCCCCTCTCCTTGTGCAGTCCAGCCAAGGGCTAACACCCACGCTGGCACTTGGTTCTAACATAGAAGGGGCTTGCTGTGAGCTTGGGGGTACTGGGATCAGGGTCCCGCTGGAGCAGAAACACGCCCTGCAATGGGCACGGGTTATCCTGTGGAACCAGCAGAAGAGCTGTGCAGGAGTTACTCGACCCCCTGTAAACGCAGCCTCCCGGCACGCAGGGAGTGAGCCTGTCCCTGCCGCAGGGAACGGGGCGAGGGCAGGACTGTGCTGGGGCATGGTGGGCTGACAGAAGGGGGCCCCAGTCCCGCCAGCAGAGCCATGCCGGCGCCCAATGCAGAGGGGTCAGGGACTGGCAGTTCGGCAGAAAAACAACTTCCCCCAAGGTCAAGCGGAGGACACGCCACAGGACACATTCCCACATGTGGAAGAACGTGGTCCCTGTCTGTCCTTCCTCAGCCCCTGGCCCTGCTCCTGCATGGGCTGAGCAGCAACAAAAAAAACCTATTTCCTCCTGCTCAGGGGCTTTTCCTCCTGCCCCAGCGCAGCAAGGGGCGCTCCGGTGCCACAGGCTGGAAGGGGTCAGGGGAGGCTGTGCCCAGCTATGGGCAGGTGATACCTTTAACAGAGTCAGTGCGTGGATCTCACGCAGTGATGTGCTCCGCAGAAAGGTCAGGAGGGTATTTTTACACCATGTGTCAGACCCCAATGAGGAGATGGGAATCACAACCATTTCCTCCATGGATGGCCATGGTGAGGCCAGATCGAGCCCTCCTGCCCTCCTCCAGTGGGACCCATCGTACCACAAATGGGCATGGGGGCAGCAAGTCCCAGTGCCCCATCCCGGCAGTGCTCTGCTGGGTCAAAGCTGTCCCACAGGGCGCACAGAGTTGGAGGGGTGCAGGGACCCCGCAGCGGCCAAGGAGGGGGTCCAGCACAGAGAGGTGCCAGCACAGTGGTACATCGCGCTGCCCAGGTCACCAACCCACTCTGCACATCTGCACACTCCTTTTGTTTGGTTTTTTTTTCTACTTTTTCCCCTTCTAAAGGGCAAAAAGTCCAAGAGATGCCTAGACAACTGCAGGATGCTCCCCAGTCCTCTGCATGCTCTTTGGCAACGGTCCCTCTTGGTGCCACGAGGTCCAGAGGGCACGGTATGGGGCTGGGGCACTGCCCATTGGCTCCTGCCCAGATGGAGCAGCACCTGCGGCTGTTCAGCCTCCCCAGGATACAAAACAGCAAGAAAACCATTAAAAACTGAGTTTCCCAACATCCTTCCACTTCTCCTCAGATCAGGGCATCTCCCCAACCCAGCTAGCCGCACACTGCTCTCCTGTCGCTGTAGGACGTGAAACACCAGCTCAGTGTGGAGCCAGGTTGCTGAGACACTAGAAATGTACTGAAAGCCTCCACCGCTCCTACCCAAGACATCTAAATTATTTAGGGCACTTGGATCAGTCCCAAGAAAAAATACAAACAAACAAGGCAGGAAATTCGAGCGACACTCGCTGTGCTGCCATGCCTCCCCATCCCACAGTGCCCTCGCAGGAGGACCAACGCACGCCACCCTCACAGGGAGCCTCCCCGTCCCAGATGCAGGTCCCCACATGTCCCAGCCCCACTTGTGTGTACATACGCTGCCCCGTAGCCCGGTACGCCCAGCTTTGTCAGCTTCCTGCCCAAGCAGATCCCAGCACACGGGTTCCCACCATGCCATGCCGTGCTGGCACACTCAACCTTGGGCACCATCCCACGGGTTTGCTGTTGTTGGGGGATAAATCAGCAGCCCCGGGCGGTCAAGGCAGGGCTGACCCCGCTGGGCTCATCAGCCCCACTCTGCAGCTCGCAGAGGACAAGACAGTTCCCCTTCCTTTCATCTCCCACTCTTGTTTTACCGAGGGGAGCAGTGCCGGCAGCGCGCCGCAGCTCCGGGGCGGGCAAGCCGTGGGAAGGCGTTCCAGCTGACCTACTTTTCACGGCACAGCTAGGCAGGGCCTCCTTCCCCGGCACTGCCGAGGCGATTCACTGCCACCAAACCCCAGCTGGCACAAGGCAGGGCAGAAAGGAGTGGGGGGGATCCTGAGGACCCCACCAGTGCGGGGTCTGTCGGCAACTGATCAACCCCAAGCCAGGTGGGACCCACATGCCTCCTAAACACCCATCATCCTCCATTGACCATTCACCAAGCTCCCACGCAAACCAGCCTGGCAGTAAGTCAAACCCACAGAGCGACACTCTTCACCAGTTCAGCAGAGACCTCCCCATGCCACACCAGGAGCATCACCAGAGGCTCCTCCGAGGGCAGTAGAGGTGGCCCTGGCTGATCCCCACAGCCTGAACCTGGCCACATGCCTCCGCCAGGCAGCACTTACCATCTCGTCGAGGGCGTAGCGCAGCAGCCCGTGCTCGTAGAGGATGAAGAACCGACGCTGCCATTTCTGCAAGAGAAGACAGCAAGGTGGGTCATAGCAGAGCCCACCAGCCCTCGCTGGGGGCACCAGAGCTGTGCCCCACAAAGCTGGGGCAGAGGAAAGGCACCGAAACCCCTTTGTGGCAGGGGACTCGTGATAACAGGGCACATGCCCAGGTCTCACTGAGCACTGGACCACAGCTGCCAAAAAAGCAGGTCGTGTCCCGCCCCCCCGCTCAATACTGCAGGGACCGTTCCTACAGGGAGATGAATGTTGCAGAAGCATTTGTGCTCAACCCCTCACGCCCCAAACCCAGCCGTTCAGGGTGCCGTGGGCTTTGCAAAGCAAGGTCCTGCCAGGCCACCTGGCAGGGCTCTGCCAGGGGTCTGCTCACACCAGCCCACATTGCTCAATGCTGATTTACTGCCCGGCTTCGTTAGCACCCCAGAAGAGGCTGTTTTGGGGTTGCTTCCCCACCCTGCTCCTCTCTGCATTCAGATAGACCCCAAACTGGCCTGGTTTAACCATACAAGGGACAAAAATAACCAGAGAAAAAAAGACTCCAGCTATAGGCTGGAACCGTGACTTCCCTCCTCCTCTCCAGAAGGATGCCCACAAGTCCCATCACTGCTCTCCAAGGGACTCAAGTCCCGCAGGACATCAAGAAGGATCCCCCAACCAAGTGCTCCCAGCCCTCAGCTTCATCCTGCATGGTCTATTCCAGCACCCAGTGCTGCAAGGGTGACAGGGTGTCACGCTAGATGTCCCTCACCACTGCATCAGCTGGATTTGGATGGTGGCTGCACCTCCAGGGGTGGCACTGCCTAGGCGGCCCTGCCTCCCCTGGCACTGCGCTGGCACTGCTGCTTCTGCAGCCGCACAGCAAACTAGATTGGAGAACCGATCTGGCTGGAAAACTGCCTTTTTTCATGTGTGCCAGGCTGTTTTCAGCCAAGAGCAAAAAACTGGTTGAGCAGGCTGAAATAAAAAAGGTCCTAGATTCATAGCCCCAGTGCAGCAATTCTTATCTCACTTTTCTCAGCCCTTCGGGCAAAGTCCAAGGTGCTCAGGGACAAGCAAAGCTACCGAGGACCCTGTGGACCTCCGCATGCCCCAGCTTAGCAGGCAGCCTCTGCTCCAGGGGAAACCCGAGTCCCACGTCCCCACAATGTTGGGCCAGCAAGCCTTCAACTAGCTGTGACTCCAAATAATGACCCATATACCTCAGGCTGAACTCAGAACCCAATTCTTGTTCACTCGGGAGAGATTTTTTTATTACTAGCAGCTCTGAGAGCATTTTGGCTGCGTGACAGAGGGTTCACGGACCATTGCCATCCCTCCCACGCATAAGACAGCCCTGTCCTGGCGGCCTCAGCAGCAAGTTCCCTGGAAGAGCAGCTTTGGGACAGGCTGGGAGTCCTCGCGGTGAAAGGACGTCAGCCTGGCCACGTCCTTCTGGGCCTTACGCCCCCAGGGCAGGAAAGTGGGTGATGCTCCGACCCCATACAATGCTGTTTCAAGCAAACCCCTTTGGGCAGGAGCTGAGTGTGCTCCACTACCTGTGGGTCTCTGCTGCCAACACGCTCGGCTTCAGAGCTCCGCAGGATTACAACAAACGGGAATCACCTCTCAGCCCCTTCCTTGCCGCAGGATCTGCCTGACACAGGGCTATCCGCATTAGGGGATGGGATCCAGCCTCCCTCCGGGGCTCTGGGCATGCCCATGATGGGCTGCAGAAAAATAAAGTAGTTTCCAAGCACCAAAGGGAAACTGGGAGCCTTGCTGATGGTGCCACAACGGTTCAGAGGCGCACAGTCCACACCCTGCCGGCCTGAGAGCCTTCCCGTCAGCATGGCACGTGTCAGGCCAACCAGAGCAGCATCAAGGCATCAAAAAGCAACAGCAGCAGGCAATAAAACCACATGGACTGCGCCTGACCAGCACCTGCGGCACCCCAGCCTGCTGCCCAGCACAGGAGCCCTCGCATCCCAGAAAGGGCATTCGAGCCCTGCTGCAGGAAACATCTCCTGGCTTCCTGGTCTGCACAAGGGGATGGGTGCATGGAGGTGCCTGTGGCACTCTCGAGGCCGCAGCCACCCCTGCGGGCAGGGACATGCCCTTGCTGCTCCTCCTGCCACCCCACCTGCGGCACAGGGAGAGGTCATCTCAGCCTTGCTTACCCGGGAGCGATGGACAGGGTTGTCAAAGTCCGTTCCTTCCGGGGCCAGCAGCAGCCAGCCACCATAAATAGGTTTGGCCTGCAAAGAAACAGCAGAGAAACACATCAGGTGCAGAAGAAACCAGCTCACCGTGGACCAGCACCGTGGGGGATTGACGGTTGGGGACTATGGGAAACTGCACCAGCCCCTGCCACGAAGGCAGCAAGCATTTGTTCAGGCTCCTGCACACAGGCAAATTCAGTCCTGCCAGCGTGGGGAACACGATGCTCGATGGCAACCTGTGGTGTCACATACACTGTGTGCAAAAGGAACTGAGATGAGGACTCGGGAGGAGGCAAAACCCCAGCCACAAAACACCTAACTCAGCTGCTTCTGCATGGCATCGTGCCGAGAGCGCCAACCTCCCGGGTACTGCCAAGCTGCAGAGCCCGTCCTCACTGACGGCTCTTCCCCTCGCCATCGGCAGCGTGCCTCTACTCCAACGCAAAAACATACTCCAAAGGAGAGCTCGATGTTTTCCTTTTGTTAATTAAGAGAGGAAAAACTACCCGGTGCTGGCAGTTCTCCAGCTCGCAGCCGCTTCCCATGCCGTGCACATCCACCACCCGTTTCCCCGCAGGGCCAGCCCCTGCCAGCCCGCTCCTCCCCACCAGCGGCTTCCAGCAGCCCATGGCCGAGCACGCAGGAAGGTCAGAGCCAGACAGAGGGAAAACAGCTCTTTCATCCGGCTGGGAAGAGAAAGGGAAAGAATACCCGGAAAGAAATGCCTTACAGCATTGCCATTTATCAGTGGAAAAAAAAATATCCAGGCTCTTTCCACTGGTGGTTTGGGTGCAGAAGTGGCTAGCGCGAAGCAGACCCATACCATGGTGAGCAGTGGGATGGGGATTGGCACCGGGCATGTCCTCCCCCGCAAAGTCCTACGGGCACCGCTCCTGCTGCCTGTCAAGCTGCAAACTTATTAGCCAACCCCATTCCTGGCAAGGGCTGGGGCCAAATCCTGGTGCAAGAGTGGTGAGACATTGCCACACCAGCAAGGCAGCTCTGCGGAGGTACCAGGACAGGCCAGGAGGGAGGAAACCCAGGACAGATCCAGCTTTAGAAGCCCCTGGGGTCCAGGGACGCTGCTTTCCACCATGAAACATCCATGCACGTCCAGCCCAGCCTGGCCGCACAGCAACAAGGATACATGTTCCCAGCTCCTCTCAAAATTATTTGGTTAATCTTGTCGCTTTCCTTCTTTCCTTTTTCCTTTCTTTTTTTCCTTAAAGCTCAAAACTGTTTCCAATTCGGTACCTCCCCTGGATTCCTCCTGCCAGTTTCTGTGGTTTTGTAATGTTAAAAAAAAAGTTTCCCCTCTGGAAAAATCCCTGCAAACAATAGAAGAAACTGCCTATGCACCAAAAACTGTCAAATGCATGAAGCACTGAGTAAGCAAACTGGAAACAAGCCGGAGGAGCCCTTTTACTGTTTATAAAGCGAAAAGAAATAACAAAATATCTTATCCCCCCCCCCGCAACGCGACATATCAGCTCTAGGTGTTGATCTCCCAGCAGCTGGGAAAACATGATTTGAGAGGACCTTCCTTCCTTCCTTCCTTCCCCCTCTCTTTAAAGGGGATTAAAAACAATGAAAATGGAATGCTGGGAGTGGGATCCAATTTTGGGGAGCTGCTTCCCTCCCTCCCGGGGGCCCGGGACACCCCTGTACCCGCCTGTTCCCATGACCAGCACCAGCCTCACCCACACTGGCGAGGGGGGGCATTGCTGGCACAGAAGTGCACCCCGCTGGCACCGGAATCCCCAGCCCTTCCCGGGTTCAGCCAGGAGCCCTTCACCCCCCTCCAGCTCACTCACCTGGGTGCTGGCGCCCTGCTCGCCCATGGCCCCCATGCCGCCCCCCAGCCGTGGCAGCACCCGCTCTGCGCCCGGCCCCGTGCCGCCCACGCTGCAGGGTGAGCCGTGCTCTGCCACTCCCCCGGCGCACCCCGATAGCAGCCCGCCCCGCGCCCCCACCCAAAGGTGCCCGTGATGCATCCGTGCCCACGCAAGGGGAGGACTTTGGAGCAGGGGCTCCCATGGCACCGGGATGTGGCCACGGCCACCCATGTGCCCTGGGTAGGGCCACTTGCAATGGCCTTTCCCATATTTCTCTTCTGTTTTACAGAGGGAAAAGCAAAATTGCAAATAAATAACTAAAGATGACCCAGCAGAGAGTTGGCAAGTGCCTTCAACGGGTCACTGCCGCAGGGAAGGGGAGGGGTCCCCAAACTCCCACAAGAGGCACTTGCGGTGAGCCCTGAGCAACCGGCTCCGGTGCTTGAGATGATATTGTGAGTGGCCTTCACCACCCAGGAATGAGGAAGAGGATGACAGCGAAGGCAGCACACGGCGTCCCCAACGCTTGGCACCACCACGCCAAGGCGGCACACTGAGGAGCCCTCGGCAGTGATGCCACGAGCAGCCGAGCCGCTTGCAGGGCTCAGCCCTCCTCCATCCCCTGAATTTCCCCTCCATGCCCCCAGCATGGTCCCTGGGCACGGCCAAGCGCTCAACCCAACAAAGCCCCATGAGCAAAATCTCTCCCTGACACAAGCCACAGCACCGCAGCCCTCCCGGCAGGACCGTCTCACGCCATCCCGAGCACCCCACTGCACCCCAGCAGCATCCAGCCACACACAGCCCCGGAGTGACAGGCAGCGGGCAAGTCCGAGTGCCACACCAGGGATGAAGGAACCGTGAAACCCAAACAGGGGACACCATCAGCAGGGTCAGCAGCAAGCAGCCTTAACCCAGTATTACAGGCGCGAAGCCCTGCCCCACCTCAGCCTGGCTCGCACCCCTCAGCAGACGTTATTTTGCCCTCGGCCACTCCAATTTTGGCTCAACTGACCGTATATAAAGCACTGAGCACCTGAAATACATGCCCTTAACATAAAGCGTGGTCATTTCTTTACTGGCATCATAAAAAAGCACCAGTGGGCTATACTTATTTCGGCAGAAGCGTCCAATTTCAGATATTGAAACCAAAATAGCTGAAAGGTATGAGTTAGAGCCAGCCGGCGTGGGCAGCCTGGTTCCACCCGCCAACAGATGAATGCTTAGAGCGCTTTTTAAAGCCAAACCAAAACAGGCTACTGCTAAAACCAAGCAAATGCCCAGAGAGGTACAAGCCTAAATGAAAGGGATATGAAGTATCACACAAAGCGTCTGAAATAAACCCATCACACCTGCATTGGAATGGCCCTGCTGACGCGAGGTTTAAAATAAACCCGCTCGATGCCGCTGTAGGAGGCAGGTCCAGGGGAGTGTTACCGCACTGGGATGGAGCTGGAACTGCACGTCACTTCACACCAGCTCGGCTTCCTCCAGGGAGCTCAGCAAGAGGAGGAAAATGCAACACCCAGCACTGAGCAAGAGCTCAGAGCAAAAACTTCCCCTGTCTAAGCAGATCTGTCCAACCTCACGTTAGGGGACGGCGTTAGAGCAACCCCAGGGTTCCCAGGATGCCTTTGGGCAGGTAGAGCCCCGTCCACCTCCCACGCGCTCCGGTGATGTCCAAAGGGCAGCTCCGAGTGGTTTTCCCGCAGGTAGCAGCCACACAGGATGCTCGGGCGCTGGGCAGCTTTGCTGTTACCCAGATGGTACCTGGCCGAAGGGTGAGCCACAAAACGACATGGGAGAGCAGAGTGGAGGGCAGCTGCTGGCAGTGCGATGCGTCCACGTCTGGGGTGGGGTGAGGCGACGCTCCCAGGGCAGGCAGGAAGAGGAGAGCTGGTTCCTCCAGCACAGCTCGCGGTGACAAAGCCAACCACCTGCCACGACCTCGGTGGGGAGGTGCCAAAGCCACTGCCTCACTGCTCCAGGAGAGATCTGCAGGCACCTCGCCGCCCAAAAAAAAAGCAACATAGCCACAGTGCCTTCCACGGGCACCACTATGCGTGGTGTGGCTGGGTTGGAGCCCCACAGTGCCCGGTCCCATCCCGTGGGACCAGCAGAGGCTGACTCAGGCAGAAACGTCACTGCTCTGCTTCCTGTCACACCTTGGGAAAGGCCCAGGTAACCCATCCCACCTCTGATCCTGCCTGGCCCTGCTTAGCTTCAGGGTCCGCCACTGGAGCTGTGCTGCGGGTGCTCTGCAGCCTCTCACCTGCCATTCGGGCCGCTGCCCTGGCCACTGCATCCGTCCCCTTGGCCCGCAGCCCTGCGTTGCATCGAGGTGGAGGATGCTGCCTCCAGCCCAGGGCTGGTGCTGGCAGCACGGTGAGTGGGAGGAAGCGGAGAAGGAAGCGGCCCCAGCTCAGTTTACACGAAGCTGTCAAGCTGCAGCGCTGATGCTGCCCAGGCACAGACAAACCACCCCACCCCAAGCAGCTCCACCAGTACTGGGAACGTGATTCCCAGCAGCCGGGAGACTGGGCTCCAAGGACACGCAGAGTCACTCAGCACTTTCCAAAGCACAGGGTGATCCAGGAACCCCTGCACATCCCCAGGGCTGCAGGGCAGAGGGGGCACGATCACTTGCTTCCAGCAGGCAGGACGGGTCACAGGAGCCCACCAGCCTATGGAGCACCAGGTGACAGGGCTGGAGGTGGGCTGCAACACCAACCAGCCTGCCTGTTGGCCAAGCTTTCACGCCTGCAGTGTTTGCCGGTGGTACCTTCACCTCTTCCCTTCCCCATGCAAACCAGCCAGCCAAGCAGGCTGCTTGGCAGCACCGAGCAGAGCCGCACCGTGCCGGCCATGCGGCGACCCGCAGGAGCTCATTGCACAAGGCGGAACAGGAGCGCTGTGCTGACAAAAAGTTCTGCTCTTAGGGTCCAGACTCAGCCCCGTGGCAGAGCACTCACACCCCACTGGAGTGCCGGGACACTCAGGCAGGCTGGGGATGCCCCCACAGCCAGTCCCCACCCACCCCAACGTGCTCCGAGGGAAGTCCGAATCCATCGCTGGGAGAGACTCCTGGCTCCAAGCGCGTGGCGGGAGGGATAATCTGTTTAGGCTGCCGGCAGACGTCATCAGCCTGTCTCGGGTGGAGGCAGGGCTTGTTTTGTTCAGGCTTGGCAACAGAGCGGGAAGGGGGGAAAAAAAATGGACCATTGCAGCCGAGCTGTAGCCTCTGCCTCTAACGCTGAACACAGAGAGCCCCGTGCACCGGGGAAGCTGCGCCTGAGCTTCCAGCAGCCCTGCCAGAAAACACCAGCCCCAGCCTGACCCAGGCTGTGGGTGAACCCACGGTAACTTCCATCCCACCACCTTTATGGGTTTACTTCCAATATTCACCAAAGGGGCCTCTCTGAAAGCAGCGCCTGCTGCTCCCTGCACGCACCTCTGGGTACTCAGTAACAGGGTCCCAGCTCTCCACTAGACCCACAGGAGACCACAGTCCCAGAGCAGAGACGGCAAGGTCACCGTCCCCTGTGCACCAACTCCCTCAGGGCTCCCTGGAAGGACGGACCAGTTTCTGACACAGCTCAAGGGGAAAGTCACCATAAACGCTGTAGCTGCGACCTCAAAAGAGGAAATCTGGGCAGTTTCAGCTCCGCTCTGCTCAGTTTTGCACACTTTGGAGCCCGAGGAACATCGCTGATGGGTGAGTCGGAGCAGCTGTCACCTGGCAGGAATGGGGAAGGTGACAAGGTGTTCAGGGCAGGAATGGGATGTGATACCCAAGCAGGCTTTCCTGCCCACAGCATGGCTTCTAGGAACTGAGAGCCAGGCATCGCTTAACATTTTGCATGCTCCCAGTGGGATGCCACATGGACGGCGGCAGACCCACGACCCCGGGCCGGTGGGAAGCTCTGCGAACACCACTGTGCAAACCCACGCTCCGATGGCAATCCCAAGGGCCGGGGATACAGCCCAGCCTCGGTGGTTAAGCCGCTTACATCTCAGCTTCCCTGCCCGTACAGTATTTCCCCTCCGCTGTATGTCACTTGGCGCCGGGCAGCGGAGCGAGGCCAAACCCCAGCGCGGGATGTTGCTGTGCTGCCAGTGGGCGTCCACAACCGCTCCCGGCGTGAAATCGCTCTCCATCCCCCAGCTCTGCATCCAGGTGGCCGCTCGCTGCCCCTGGGTTCGGTCCAAACTCAGCTTTCTCCAGTCCAAGACCCAGGCAGCTCTTGGGGACAACCCCGGATGCGTGGGGACATCCCACTCTCCCACAAAAACACATTTGCGCAGCACAGGTGTGGGCATGAGCTGGCTCTTGCCGAAGCCACAAATCACCCAGGCCGGGTTTTCACCACCAACTCGTCTCACCGTGCAGGAAAAGGCCAAACCAGACCAGACAGACTGGACCTGGGGTGTGAGGAACACGAGGCGCCGCTGCCGTGGGGCAGCTGGCGAGCACCACGCGTGGCACAGCCTTCCCAGCACACCGGCGGCCCTGACCCAGCCACCGGCAAACCTCCAAGAAAGGAGCTGCCCGGGCAGTTTGCTGCGTGGGCAGCGGGAGTGACCGACCGACCGGAGGAACGGGAAGGGGAAAGGTTGAATTCACCCTTCGTGCAAACAGCCAGTCTCCTTCTGCAAATACCCTGGTCCTGGCCCCAGGGTTGCGCTCAGGTCCATCAGCTGCCACCGGCTTGGGCAGTCGGAGCAAAAGCTGGAAGAGGCCAGCTGCAGTTTGCACGGGCAATTTGTCAAGCAGCAGCAAAATGGAAGCGGGAAGGAACAGGCTTCGCAATCCCTGCTCCCCCTCCTTGAGCAGCCCCAAAGCCTGGCGTGCCCCACAGCGAGCCGGCGTATCTAACCACCTCCCACATCGGGGCTTCCTCAGCGCCTGGGAGAAGCCACAACATCTCTTCAGAGTGGTGGAGAGGGGATTTATCACTTCCTCGGGTGCCAGAGCAGATAAGGTGCGGCGCCATGCAAAAAAAAAAAAACAAAAAACCCAAAACTGCAGCAAATAAATGTGCAAAGGGGACAGTTCTCCAGCACCCAAAGGCACCGCCATGTCCCTTCCCTTAGGCCACGCAGAGGGTCTAGCGCACCCAAAGCCAACCCTAGCACTCAACCTCACGTCTCTCCTGAGCACCCGCTGCCCTCACTGCCTGCACGACGCTTTCCAAGGCTGGGATGCAGCCCGTGGGATGCAGCCCGTGGGGGGACAGCCACCGTGACCCTGCCCACCCCAGCTCCTCTGGCCGTGCCCCCCAAGTCCCTGCAGCCGCTGATGGAGGCGGGTTTGACATTTCCAGAGAATCTCCCCCTGTTCAGTCCTAATAATTAGTCGAGTACAGGCGAATTTTTGCAGCATGATACAAGCAGCCGGGAGCAGGGAATGCAAGTGCAGGGGCTGCTTTCCAGGAAAGAGGGGGCTTTTCCTTCCCCGAGAAGCATGGGGTGGAGCCAAAAGCATGCCCGGGACATGATCCCTCACCCTGCCACCCTTCGGACAATGCACAGAGCCAGGACAAGACCCCGGCCCTGGGCATCGCAGCCCCATCGATGCAATGTCCCTAAGCAAAGCCAAGCCTGCGACCCAACGCTGACACTCTCCGGCCTTGGGGCTGCTGGCAGCCGGCTGTTCGACTTCCAGAACAGTAGGAAAGTGATAATGTCCAAAGGAGGAGAGATGGAAATACCCACCCCCCCTCCGCCCTGTCGCTGGGCAGGGGTGTCACGGGCCAGGGGCGGGAGGAGGCAGCGGGAAAAGTTTGCAAGCTCCATTTTCCAACTGGGTGGTCCTCTGGGCATTCATGCCACAGTCTCAAAAAAAAGAAAGGAAAAAAAAAAAAAGAAAAAAGAAGAG
>VYXH01004018.1:0-15251 GCA_013397275.1 Burhinus bistriatus | reverse complement strand
TTTTTTTTTTTTTTTACTTAGTGGTTTGTCTCCTTGAATCATCTCTTGTCTTTTTCCTTGAAGCCACAGTAGGTATCTAATGTTAGGTAGAAATTGTTGCTACACTTACATAAAAGTAATTGTTCTCACCAGTAATTCACATTGTACTGTATTTGGGGGGCTGCTGGAGCTCCAGATCCCCAGTCACAGAGACCACTGAGATCAGCGTCACTGTGTCACTCTGGGGACCCAGCTGTGCCTTCAGCCAGCCCATATCCGGCACTAGAGGGCTGGGGAGCCACAGTTATCTCTCCTGTGAACCATTCCCAGAAATACTTATTTTGGTATGCAGCTCATATGGTCAGGAAAACTGCTCTCACCAGGTGGCAGTCTATCTTTCATCCCATTAAGTCAATTTCATTCATTTTGATGCATATTCTTTAAGTGGGGTAGATATTGTGCTGGTTTTACTGGCAAAGTCAAAAGTATGAAGTAATTATTTTGGTTATTCATTATCCTGCTGAGACAAATGTTATGAAGAACAAAAGGCAGAACTTAATAAATTAGCTGGCAATGCTAATCTGGTGTGAGTTTTGAGCATTACTCAGGAAATATAAGCACTATGAAAAGATCTAGTGAAATCAGAAACACTGCCTGGTAATAGTAACGGAAGAAGGGACTTGTTCTCTAATTACCAGACATGAATTTGGGAAATTTGGCTTCCAAGGCACCGTGACTTTGCAGTTCATTACATTCTCAATGACTCCTATTATGAATATGTCCTTTTAATCGCTCTTTGTTATCTTGATCCTTATTATAAGAAGATCGTTCATTCTTTCAAGATAGGGGTTACCCTGGTGTTCACAGAGAACTGCCTTAATATAAGCAGACTTGTTGCATCTGAATTCTAGCAGATAATGAGAATCCAAGTGAAGCACATCATAGCTAAAGAGACTAAAAATCCAGAGTGGGAAAGAGAATCCACTCAAAGTACAAAAGAACAAATTAAAGGAAGATTTATGTTCATCAGTGTAGAGTTAGACCTTTCACTTTCTCTGTTACAGTGATATCACAGGTTTAGTATCATACTGTGGGGTCCTCATAAGTATACACCTGAAATAAACTGCCCTTGCTGAGCTTCCCATTGAGAAGTATTAGAATTTGTAAACTGGACAGTCCTTTCCACTTCCCACCAGGGCTGTATATAGGACATGTACAAGTCAACATGATACATTTTATAGAGGCACTAAGTCTTAGGAGAGTTTTCAGCATGTTTGGAACATGTGCTGTGACTGACAGAATGCATTCAAAATACTAAGCACTAAACACTCAGATTACACATTCAATTTGCATATTCCCCAAGACTTCAAAAGTCCCACTCCGACTGATTTCCATACTTATATCAATATCAGTGTGAGTTGAATCAGTTGCATTCTCTGTTTAAAAGCTGCTACGAACCACAGATTTATATAGGTACTTTGAATTCTCACTATAATGGAAAATTATTTATGTACATACTGAACAGATCAAATTTTATTGACTTAAAAGCCTTAATAGTCTATATTGACATTGACTTAACACAGTCAATCAAAATTGAATATAAAGCGTACATTACAATGTTAGCTTATTGCTTCATTCAGGTTTCCTTTAGCATTGACTAGTGTTAGAAATGGTTAAAAGGTCAAAAAGTACTGAATACTAAAGAACTTTGAGAAAGCTTCTCACCTTGTTAGCGAAAAAGATGTTAAAAGTTCAAAGCAAAAGAGAACATGAACTTACAGAAGAGCAGGCACCAGCAAGCTTAAAAAGTCTGAGTTAATCATAAATGCAGAAAAAAGGAAGGCTTACTTTTTGGATCTCTTATAGACATGTATTAAATCTTACCTAACTGACATTATCCAAGAATAAGAAAACAAGAATACCTGGTCTTTTTGCCAAGCATCACTTTCCCTAATAAAGAGTCCTTTTCACATAGGCTGTGGAGAAGTCATAGCATATACATTTACCCATATGGGTTTGTTTAAATCAAAAAGGAAAAGTAGACAGAAACCTTGCTAATATTTCATATCCTAGCTTCTGATAACCTTCTAACTTATTAACACGAAACTAATAAATTCCAGCTAAAGTTTGCATTGTCTGAACACACTTTTCTCTAGCGCAGAGAACATAACAGGAGTTTCACGTGTTCCACTGTCAACTATCCATTGTATGGAGGCAAAAATAGCAAATTATGAAATATATTGTCTTAAATTATGAAAGCTCAAGAGCTGTAATAACAGATCCTTAGTTCTACACTTCAGAACTGAACTTTCTAATCTCTTCACAGGCATGACTGTCTAAAGATATATATTATGTATACTAATTGTAACACCATGACTATGAAGCAAACACAACAAGCATCAAAACAATTCATCTTTATACAAAACATGCTCACATCCAATTTTTGTTTTCATAAATTAAAATTATGCAAGTGTACCAATTAATGCTAACACCGATTCATCAACATTGCAGTAAAAGGGTGTGCAAAGATCTATTTATGACCTTCTAACATATTAGCCAGCAAAGTGCTTTTTCCAAAATGCAGTCTTGCACAACTTGGCAAACAAACACAAGGGTAATTTTGCTTGTGATTACATTGAATTTTTTTCACTGAATGTTAATGAATTCTAAATTGTCTGTGTTAATTTTACTTTTTAATTACAACACAATATGAACTTACTGGAGCTGATTAAAAATTGATTCGCCCATTCTTCAGTGAAAGTTCTAGTCCTAAATTCCTAAATTAGAATGGGCTTATTTAAATTGCAATTTAAACTTTAAACAGAGAAGGTATAGAGTGTCATTTTAAATAGTTTTCAATTCTTAAGTAGTTCTTCTTACTATTTTTCATATGATGTATGGATCCAGGTAAAACAGAATGTCCTTTCATTAAAAATCCTGATTATATAGTGTTTTCATCTTTGTGTATGTGGCTACATATTTCATAAACGAATTAGCGTGGTACTGCCAATACAATCTTTCTTCAAGTATTAATGGCTTCAAGCTGGGCTTCCAAGAAAAAATAAATTAACTACAAGGAGTTTAATCCTGGTTAAATACATCAGTACTAAAACAGAATGGTCAAACGACACATAGAGGAAATCCTTATTTCAGGAAGTACAGATCAACAACCTTGCAAAGTGTAACTCTAGTGGGAGAACCCAAAACATAATGTAGCAACCACTGCTGTGAAAGTATTTTGAGATATATATATATATATATTTAATGTTCTACTGACATGTATTTACAAACCATGGAAGCAAGGAACCAGAAAAATGATAGTTCATATCTGCAACTAGTCCACACAGCGTGAATAATTTGTTAAAAATATTACCATCATGCTTTGTACAAAATGTAAGTGAAAAAAAAGGTGTTCAGCTTGGTATCAAGAGAAACTTGTATTTCAACCTCTCTGAAGAGAGGCACTAGCAGTTACATATAAAAACCTAATTATGAATCCACAAAAATAACTCAAAAATTCCTCACAGTGGGAAACTACATCCTTTTATTAGGTAAGTGGTGCAGTAAAATAGAAGGAACAGGGTAGAAAGCTTGAAGACAGCTTGAAGACAGAATGACAGATACCAAAACTCATTTTTGGGATAAGCCGTGAGGCTGACTCACCCAGCTTATGAGGTTGGGGACACAGGTTCATATAACTGTGGTTCATCCAGAATTGTTTCCTCAAAACCACTTAAAGACACAGGAGACTCCTGCAAAATTCAGTTTCAGAATTTCTCTAAGGATTGGGGTTCCATTTGAAAATAAAGAGGCTAATATTTTTGCCTTAATACCATAAAAAGCCAGGGTAGAAGCTACAACTGAAGCATAGGATATAAATGAACTAAGCAGTCCTTAGTTCTCTGCTTTTCCTCAGAGGTTTGCACCACAGAGTGAGAACTGTGTAGTGGTTATTGCCTCTTCAAAGACAACTTCATTCCAAATCACACTTTGTACACATTTCTTTGTATAATATTGTAACACTAGTGTCAGATCATAGTACTGCTGCACATTTCTTTCCACGCTATTTTTTCTTCACTTGTTGCCAAATATTCAGCTGTGCAATTACTACTATGCATTGTTCTTATATACAGCTTAGTGAAGAATCTCTCCTTGGGAACCTGTCATTCCTATGGGACTGAGCTTTCCAAAGAAAACACCCTGGATATTTTTGAGGGTCCTCTCCCAAGAGATATTAAATTAAATAATTTATACTTGAAATACACAGAGATATCATGTCACTACTTTCTTGTCCATATAGAAGCCAGCCATCAGAATACCAGACATATGCTACCCCTTGGCAAAGAGTTGACGCTGGCATCAGGACAAGACATTCATACAAAAAAACCCAGGGAAAACAGTGTAAAGCTATGTATTTGAACAGTAATGCTGTATATTACTGCTCCTGCTTCCAAGTGCCAGATTCTGTTTAACTTCATTAAATAGATTTCACTATCCATGAAAACAGAGGAAATTTACATATATGTATGTATGTATAGTGAGCGATGACCAATTTTGCCAGTAGATGGTATGATATGAGCTTAAATCTAATCTAGTAGATGTAAAATAAATTTTTAATTTATATGCATTTTATTTCAATATCCACAATACTGAATGTTTAATAATTTGTCATGAATCTCTGCATTTAAAATTTTGGATAACCAGTTATAGGGTTTGTTTATAATTCAGAGTTCCTTCTGTTCTGTGTAGTACATTTAACATGCAGCCAATTTGAGGTGTTTTTATGTTTGCTCGGCCACATGTAATGCACAAGATATGCGTTTTGGAGAAATTAGGTCTATTCATAACCACTAGTCCACATATATTTTGTTTACTGTCTTATCTATATACTCTCGTAAGTGGGATATAAACACATGGTTAGTCACTAGGATGTGTCCTGTTGTGGTGTATTTTGTCTGTTTGCATTGGATGGTATGTTTATATCAGGTCTAAAATGTAACCAACACATTTACAGCTATGAGCATTTATTTTTTGAATTTTGACTTTTGGAGGAACTGACCATTCAAGATTCCTAGAGCTGTCCAAAAAATACTTTTAAAAAACATGTTGTATAATTTATATTGCCTTCAGAGTGTCTGTAAGTAATTACATTACTTTATTTGCATGTCTGATAAATTTTCCTGACAATGCTATTGACAAACGGTCCATTTACAAAGGAGCCTTCTACTAAAAATTCTGGAAGAAATGTGTGTTTTGTGACTATGGAGCAGTGAGGTGGGAGTCAACTATGTAGGCAGAGCGGGTGTGTGTACACATATATATTTGTATGCATATACATACATAGAATCACACACATACATATGCATGTATTTTATATATATACACACACACACATATATACATGTATTTTATACACCACTGGCTGGTAGAGTGGAATTTGAAAATGAGAAGGAACCAGTGTGAATAGGGATCTGTGGATCTACTACAGTTTTTTTATTACTCTTCTCAGATTTTTAGAATCTATTCAGGAAACTTTCCAAAAACACGTATGGAATTTATGCATCCATTTCACTCGCTGACACTCATTGGGGTTTAGAGGATTAACTCCATCAAGCTCCATGGAAAAATCCCTCTGCCAGGATTCATACAAGGCTGTTCTTCTAAAGAAATCCCAGTGGTGAGCTTAATAATGTCTTGGCCAAGGGGTAAATCTCTTCAAAGCTCCACAACAGCTCATGCATGCCATTGGAGACTGAAGAATGACCTAGGGTGTCTTTTTCATTCATCAGTAGAGAAGTTTCCACAAATGTAAAAATATATTGGACTGAACTCTACGTATACCTTGCTTTACTTTTATGTATAGTTAGCTAATGGAAAATAATCATGATAAAGACCTGTACATTTATTAATTATGCATTCCAGAGAAACAATTTATTTTAATACTATACCAATTTAAACCCAGTTGGATTTGAAATCTTAAGAGTCATAATGATATACTGGAAGAATCTTGATTACAGAGTTAATTAGGAAGTAGTTTATTTTTTATTAAAAATTAATAATTCACACACCTTAATTGTTAGATAATGATGGTTTTGTCTGCTATATGTAGTTAAAAATTATTAACCAGTGCTTTACGGCTATGATTTAAAGTATTCATTTTCACAAAATATATGTCAAGGGGTCGCTGTTAAAGCAGTTTTCAAAAATCTAATGCAAATAAAAATACTGCTCATTTAAAATAAAAAAAAAAACAATCCTAATAAGTCTGAGTTGCAAAGGCTTCTATTTTTTGCTTTATCAGGGAAAGTCACAAAGAGTTCTCTTGAGTTAATAGTCACAATAAACTAGGACCATAAGCAGCCCAGATACTCTGAAGGGCCAGTCCTCTTATTAAAGTTGAAAGCTCCAGACTGGAGCCTCATGAGCTTTCCTTGAGATTTAATTCTAGATGTCCTTTTCTTCATGCACATATGAATAAATGGGAAAATTACTCCTGGTAGCCAGATCTCCCATTTAAGCAGAAATGCAATCATCATGGTACCTGAGTATTGTGTGTATACTCTCTAACTCATTTTTCTCAGCATTATTTAGATGTGCTTAGTGCTTAAACCTGATAGACTTCCCATCCATGCCAATTAACCTTACCCTGCAGTTCTGTTCTACCCAGTTGTCCTTGAATATTGTCTTGTCCTCTTCTGTGCTGTTCATTTGAATTAGTTTGAATTTCTTCCCAGAAATTGTTTGTAATCTAAAAACTGTATCATCTGTTTGTCCCTATTTTTCCATTTTTAATTTCCCAAGAGATATAAATGGATTTCCCAATTTAAACATATGACAAAGAGCACTCCCTTTCAGAGCATCTTTCCCTTTTTCTCTCTTATTTCACTTATACCAGTCACAGCAGTTGTTATCTGGGAAGACAATTTTTGATGAGTAAGGGCCTCTCTATGCTCAGGTGGAACTCCATGTGACTCTAACACTAGCTGCTGAGTTTACAGTATGTAAATGTGCTCTGAAATTGCCAGGGAATGTCACACTGTCTCCTGAGTGAGAATTAAATAGCAGTAAAGAAGATATGGTGACAATCTATACCAAGTATTATCATAACTAGGATTATTTTTAACTATAGTGTCATGCTGGACATTATACCCCATGCTGTCTAAATATGATCAGCATGAGAACCAATGCAAAATTTATATATGTCTACTGAGAAGCATTTAATGGAATTTCTCACTGGAATCACAGAATCGTAGAATGGTTTGGGTTGGAAAGCACCTTTAAAGATCATCTAGTCCAACGCCCTTGCTATAGGCAGGGACATCATACCCTAGATCAGGAACAAGAGAGTGCTGTCTCTGAAGGCTACCAGGTCTAGCAGCCAGAAGAGCAGAGTGCAGGGAGTTGTGAGTGGTCTTCATTGTCTTCTCCATTTCAGAAAATCCAGAACCCTGTCAAAACAGCAGAGTATCTGGGCAGCTGGATTTTGGTACATGTAGTCTGAAAACAGAGTTATATGAATCTCACTGTGCTTGTGTGGCTCCCTTTCTATTTATTAGATGATATAAAACTGGGAGAAATGGTTGACAAACCAGATGGGTGCACAGCCATTCAGCGGGACCTCTAAAGACTGGAGAAATGGGACAACAGGAACCTCATGGATTTCAACAAAGGGAAGCGCCAAGTCCTGTCCCTGGGTAGGGATAACCCCATGCATCTGGGGGCCAACCACCTGGAAAGCAGCTGTGTGGAGAATGACTTGGAGTCCTGGTGCACAAGAAGTTGACTAAAAGCTAGCCATGTGCCCTTGGAGCAAAGCAGGCCAACAGCATCCTGGGCTGCATTATTGTTGCTAGCAGGTTGAAGGAGGTGATCCTCCTCCTCTGCTCACCACTTGAGACACATCTGGAGTGCTGGGTCCAGTGCTGGGCTCTCTGGTACAAGAAGGACATGGACTTACCGGAGCGAAGCCAGTGAGGGACCACTAAGATGCTGAAGGGCTTTTGGAGCATCTTACATCCAGGGAGAGGCTGAAAGAGCTGGGACTGTTCAGCGTGAGGAAGAGAAGGCTCAGGGGATCTTATCAGTGTGTGTAAATATCTCATGGGAGGGTGTAAAGAAGGCAGAAACAGACTCTTCTCAGCAGTATCCAGTGATAGGACAAGAAGAAATGGACACAAATGGCAATGCAAGAAGTTATGTTTAAACACAAGAAAGCGTTTTACTGTAAGGTTGATCAAACACTGGAACAGGTTGCCCATAGAGGCTCTGGCTTCTCTGTTCTTGGAGATATCCACAACCCAACTGGATGCAGTTGTGGGCAACCTGCTTAATTGGTCCTGCTTTGAGCAGGAGTTTTTGACTAGATGATCTCCAGGGGTCCCTGCCAAACTCAACCACTGTTTGATTCTATTGTTCTAAGTGTTTTTCTGATCTCTGTAACTCCAGCCAGCCTTTTGGCTCTCATACCTCCTTGGAACGTAAATACATAGGGACCCAGTGCAGTTTAAGTTTACGCCATGTCTTCAAAATTACAGAATTAGCCTTGCTGTTCATACTGTATATTTTCTAAGTCACTTAATGTATTTGTTAAAGCCCAGCAATATTGCATTTGTCACGCTGTGATGCTCTAATCAACTGTTTTAAATTGGTGACATTCACTGAAGAAAGTGCTAAGTCGACTACTTTTTCTAGACTGGAACAGCAGAGAAAAGCACAGATTTGAAAGACGAAAAGCATGTTAATACAGGCTTGTTTATGACAACACATAATATAAACTGGTGATTAACCAGGCTTGCACATATGGTAAATGAAAATTATACACAAGATCAAAATTCATGCATATATCTATAACGATAAATTGAGCACTGTGTAATTCTAGGGACATGTTTTTCCCTTCTTTTGGAAAATGTCTACTTCAGTTTGAATGATAACATAATGTAACTAGAAAGCAGCACTAAAAGTAGTACTGTTCTGAAAGTCCAAGGAAGCAGGCATGAATTTAAAGTAGTAGTCTAAAAATCATGACTAAAAGCTCCCTCTTCTCTCCCACCACCACCATTTAAATTCAGTTAGTACAAGGTGTAGTCTTACATCATGTAATACCGTTAGGCATGAACAGTCTCTCCCTCTTATATGTTTCACAAGGACTGAACCTGCTTCTGAACTTCCAGACATTGCCCTTTGTTAGTGAAGTCCCGAAATCAAGACAGCAAATAGGAGATTTATGACAATATCTTTTTATGCTGGAATCAAAAACTTCATCTAGAGATTTTAATCAGAAGTTTTTTCAAATTCATCTTTGGCTACTGTAGCCCGGGATTGCAATAATGAAGATAAAAACATGCATAAGCATAAAACCCAGCAGCTTGGGCATGCTGTATGAAGGAAATAAGACAAATGATGGCTCAATCTGCCCAAAACTTTGGAAACCTGTACATTAATGCAAGAAGCGTGGGGAATAAACAAGAGAAGCTGAATAGGAATTCTTCATAATAAGCATTTAATGACTAGCACTACAGAAGCTTTGTAAATTATGCACTTTACAGCAATGGAAAAGGCTAGCACATTCACGTATGACACTTGTCTTTGGATCCAAATTTGGGAAGTTATCCTTGCTGAAAATCTGGGAACTTGAACTTGGGTGTTAAACATGCTAGTGTCCATTGCAGATGACTAAACCCTGAAAATGTAGTGGAAAGAACTTTTGTGAACACGTTACAATTATGCATGGCACAATACAAGGTAATAATAGAGGTTTACACTACCTGGACAATCTTTAAAAAGAGAATGAATGCAGTACAACATGGGTTAATCTGGAAGTTATGGTGACGATAAATATTACAGATGCACATACACACACAGGAGGCAGAAAAAAAGCAATCGGTACAAAGACTGTTGTGTATTTAATCAATGAAGAGGAATTAACTGAGATCATGGTGCAATGCATCTTGGATGACAATGACCATGGTGTAAGAGCTAATGAAACTCGGGAAAGGAAGGAGGCTGGATAGCAAAATAGAAACAAATAGACTTTAAGAAAACAGAGCTTAATAGATTCAACAAATCCCTAGGTAAGAGCTCACATGACAGGAAAAAAGAGTTACAAAGAGCGGCAGTTCCACAAACAATATTAATGGTGCAAGAACAAGCACAAACTATCCTAATACAGAAGCTGAAAATAACTAAATCAGAAGGTTCTCATGAGTGTCAAGCAAAAGAAGAAAGCACAGAGAAAGTCGAAATAGGTCAGTCATACTAAAAATACAGGAAGTGTGTGTAGAAAGAAAATTAGAAAGGTCAAAGCAGAAGATGGAAAGAAGCCAGCAAAGAAGTCAAAGACAACAAGAAATCATTGCAGATGTTAGCAGTAAGAGAAGTTAAGTTCAGCCTAGTACCAATTGGAGAATGAAAGCTATCAGAATGCCAGGACTGCTCAGATGCTGCATGATATTTCCGCTTTAAAATGTTAACTGCAAGCAGGTGGTTAGAACAATTAACACGGTACAAAAGAGTAAAATCTCAGCTTGGAATAAAGAAAAACAGGTTAAAACAATTCAGCTGCTCATACTGACTAATTTACTGAACTAGATGCAACAATTCAGATATATTAAAGCTCATTAAATACCTGCGAGAAATTGAAAACCCAAAAAGGTAAAAGCAGTGTCTATCGTCAAAAGGGAATACTGGAAACATAAGCTAGTGAGCTATAATTGAAACCACTGAATTTCCCCCCACCCCCAAACTGATCACAAATAACTAGGCATCTGAAAAATAATATGGATATGCCTAAGAGGTGCCATGGATCAGTCCAGGACAAATCATGTCAAACTAATTTTCTAATTTTCTTCTATGACAGGCCAACAGATCACATGAACGAGGAAGAAATCTTGTGTATTTCAACTTTAGTAGAGCTATTGACATGATATATTCTAATAGGTAAACCAGGGAAGCCCAGTCATCACAAAAACAATAAAGAATCGATACAAAAATGTTCGGGATTACTGTGCCTATGAAATAGTTAATAATGGTTTACCATCAAATGGTAAAACATACTTACTGAAGACATAGAGGCCTACACGTAGGTCTTGTTCTATTCAGTATTTTCATTATTATCCTAGATATAGGAACAGAAAGTATGTTTATTAAACAAATATGCAGCTCCCACCGAAATAAGAAAGACCCCATGTACATTGGAGGAGAGGTCTAGAATTCACGGTGATCCTGACAAACTGAAAACCAATCTGAAACTAAATAGATAAAGTTTTAAAACAGACGTAAATTTGTTCACAAGTGAAGCATGAGACAGTAATGTCATGCCATTACAAACATATAACGTGTTTGTGCCTGTTTTAACAAACATATGTAACATAAAAACATAACTATATCACATATAAACATATAAACCACAGCGTGTAAGCATACACATATAGATACACACAATAAATAATGTGAAAAATCCTTGTCATAATGGTTCTCCTCTAGCCACTGTTGACAAGGCTTTAGCAAGACTACTGTTGCTTCAGCGAAGCAAATGAAGTTGTCAACTGTGCTTCAGCAAAGACAAGAACAAACTCAGGGAGATAACCACAGATTTAGGAAACATACAAAGAAAAGACTGAAAGAACAGGGAATGCTTCAACTTGATATTTACAGTAGATAAACAAAAGAGTAATGGGTTTAAAACTACACTAACAAATCACTTTAGAGATCGAGAAAAAATTGCGGTAGTAATGAAGTAACAATGAAATTAATTGCCTGGGGTAGTCATGGTATAGCTATCACTGGAGGATTTTATAAACACGTTATACAAACATTTATCAGGAACTACACACCTATAATGTATTCTGCCTTGAGGGTCTCACATATTTCTTTTTCCAAGATTCTACCATCCAGAATAGTCATTAACTTAACAGATAAGGTACTCACACAAAATAGAGGGGTTTTGGCATCAAGTTTCTGCTCTTACCTAGACAAAGAAATATTTAACAAGCTCTTAGGCCCCAGACTTGCATGCTGATCGTCCGCATCTTATACAGACACCCTAGCTCCTGAACTATCATCTCACTGGGAATCTGGGGTGTTCTCTCATTTGTTTAGTTACAAAAAATTTCTGCACCTGAAAGACTTCACAACAGACTTTTCATTTGAACTGATATGAACTTTGTGCACATTCTGGTAATTAATGAATTGAGCCACAGTAAAAAGTATTTGGGCTGTGATTCCTCCCCACCTGACTTGCATGAAACTTGCAGCTTCCTGGACTCGTTTGAATCTCTTGGAATGGGACTAACATCTCAGTTGGTATGTACAGAGTCTAGCCAATTTTCTTGGCCTAAACAGACTAAATTTCATATAGCTACACATAGGTGGTTTGAAACCCAAAATTCAGAAACTGCTTACCTGTATTACTTTGCAAAATTAAGAAGTGTGTCATAGTCTGGCCTTTAATGTTTTTAGCTTACATTTCAGTTCTCATACAACAGAGATGATAGCTTGACACCTTAAAGTTATTTTATGCATATTCAGATTGTATTAAGTATTTTTAGCTGTCTTTTTTAACTGAAGTATGTGAGTAAGCATATTTTGCCAAACTGCAAAGTTCAGCAATGTGTTTAAAGGCAGAAGCTCCTTTGAGGTTTAATGCAGTCTTTTTCCAAGTAGCATGATTTCAATCCAAACTCCAAAATATTACCATTTCACTTTGTGTTTTCAAGGCAGCAAAAAGGAAAAACAAAACAAAACCCAAACGCCTTCATTGCATCAAGTTTGACAAGCCTCCTCTATTATTAATGTGTTGTAAAATTTCTCCCTGATCACCATATTCTGAGTATACTTAGCAATGACATTCCACCCTTTAGCTAGGAGTGAGCACATGGCTTTGAATGGAAGCAGCTTAGAGGCTTCCATTATTTCGAGTTCTGTAGGAGTGACAGCACTGCGACCTATGTAATTTTGCAGTATTCAGGCAAGGATAGAACAGGCCTTGTTCTTCAGAAATAGCTTACAAAGTCTGGGCTAGATCCTGAGGATGAATTACTGAGTCCAAATGCTGTAATACACAGAATATACTCCTCCTCTTTCCTGCTGTAAAGTGAATGTCATGAACATCCTTGTTGAGGAACAGCGTATGGAGGCTGATAGAGGGAGGAGAATGAGATTATACTGAAGTGATGAGGAAAGGCAAGCCCAGCATGTAAATTGACTGAAGCTAATGAAACCACTAAAATGTAATCACTGACTAGGGGGGGGTTAGTAGGGAATGAGGGGAGTACTATCTTGTGGCCTTGCTAGATCAGTGGTAACATGGGAACCACAAATGTGTCATCCACCAAAAAGCCTCCGAATCCTGTACTATGGAAGTTTTCTATAGTAATTCTACATGAGAAAATCATCAAGTAAATACTGAGAAAAATTGAGTCATTCTTTAAAACAGGTTTCTTGGAAGAAAAATGGGGGCAGATTCAAATATGAAAACAAGGATCTAATTTTACCTTGAGGTTCTCTGTTTGTCAATCCAATCCATAACATCAATAGGAGTCTTTCAAGAATGGTGCTGCAGTTCAATCAGCCCTGGGATGATCCTTTAATTATAACTGAGACACAGAACCATCTTCCTTGAAAATATTAAACAAAGTAACAATTTTTTCTGTAGAACTATAAACATTGTTAAAGTTCTGCAAGATTATATTTTCATATTTTAATGGAAAAGATTGTAAAAAAAAATGAGGCAGTTTCAATTATACAGTTCTAATACTATTTTATTACCACCTTGTTTCTTAAGGTACTATTTCAAAGTAACTTCTTACTGATTTATCTTACAAATTATGCATCTATATATAGGATGTAAATAATTACAGCTAGTAGAAATATATTTTTACAATATATGTAGCTCAAAATACCACCTTAATCAATATGGAATCTCTTTCCACCATATATATGATCAGAATTTTAAATTATACATTTTGTGGTTTTATCTAAATTTTTGGTAATGGTAAATCATATAATATAGAAAACACATAATTTATGCAGACATACAACACAAAGACAATTAGAAACACCCTAGTTTGATTTTGCCCAGCATAAGTTTGCCTGCCTAGGCAGTGATTACATTTTAGTGGTTTCATTAGCTTCAGTCGTAAGAGTTTATTATGATTTTTTAGATTATTATTTTAAAAATAAATTTTCCTTAAGCAGAAATACTTTTTGTTACTCTTTCACATTTCTGGGTTCTTGAACATTTTATTTTTCCTCATTTATACTATTTTTTACCTCCAAAAATATTTTCACTGAGACAATTCACCGTTTTGCCCTATCAGTGGCATAAACTGTGATATGACCTATAAACAGGACAAAGTCAGTGGAAATGGCGTATGTAACCTGTGGCTCATCATGTAGCTGACATTTGTCAACTTACACCACAGAAATCAGTTGCTGCATAAGGTGAACAAACCCTGAGTACTGCTAAACTCTGGCTGTTCCTGATGGTGGACACTTAGGTAATTAATATTGAGCTACAGCAGCACTGTAATGGCTCAAATTTTCTCCAGGCACTGGCCTTATGTCTATATACATCCTGCCTGTGGAAATATGGTAAAATGTCACAATTCCAGCTTGCCTCTGCTCAGTCATCTTCTATTCTTGTACACAGAGCAACCAGGGAGAAGCAAAGAATACAAGCAAGGCTTGCAGGACTGGGACTGTAGGACTGTATCTTTGCTCACTGGCCTTCAAAGGGAGGTAGCACTAGAGACTGAAATTACTAATCGTGTTTTCTGTCCCAGACAAGCAGTAGTATGTTTCCAACAGAAACAGTATTTCAATAGTATTTAATGTTATAAATAAAAGAATCTGAATATGTCTTAAAACCTTAACACAAAGAAGGTTTCATTTGCTATGATTAGCATTTTAACATCTCATGGCTGTGAATTCCTTTATATACAAGTAAAGTGCATCTTCTCAAAGAAATGTAGGCAGATAACTCTTCATTTTATGTTAGTGTCTGCAAAAATACTGCTTTAGAAAACCCTTCATCTTCATGGATATTTCTTTTTGGCTTTATTCTTTAATTATCTCAGATGTAAACACTAGACAAAGGACTAATTAATTAGAAAATCTTTTGTAATAGACACCTGATGTCTAGAAAAATTAGTATTTGTTCTTTAGAGGTCTGGGATCTGATGACAGGAGGCAATTTGAATTAGCTGCAGATAGTTCATGTTAGTGGATAATTAATTTTCTTCATATTTTGTCCTAGATTTCATAGAATCATAGAA
>VYXH01004017.1:0-36920 GCA_013397275.1 Burhinus bistriatus | reverse complement strand
TTTTTTTTTTTTTTTTTTTTTTTTGAGGATACTTAGAAGGTAGGAGAGATTCTGATATCAGATTTGAGGCACCTTCAGGGGAACTCTTTTTCAGAAAGCATTAAGAATTTACTTATGCAAAGTCAGCCCCCTTGGAAAAGGGTCTCCAGGTGAGTTCCCAAAGACATTAGCATTTCTTGAACACCTAGGTGTGGGCTCTTGAGCCTTGTGTTCAAAGTTCAGAGGCTCCCAATACTGGGTTTTAAATATTGCATAAGGTCAAGGTCTTGTCTACTTCTCACTCTGCTCCCTCAGCGAAAAGATTGGGGGTATTCAAGAAGCTGGGAGGGGACGCAACCAGTCCATTTAATCCAAACTTACAAAAAAGATATTCCGTGCCATATGTCATACTCAACAATAAAACCAGACTGCAAGGGTGGTGGTGTTTGAGTAGGTATTCACTGCATGGAGACTGTCTGGGCATCAGTTTACGTGTGGGACATGATGAGCAGTTGCCTTTGTATCACTTCCTTCCTTCCTTCCTTCCTTCCTTCCTTCCTTCCTTCCTTCCTTCCTTCCTTCCTTCCTTCCCCTCCTTCCTTCCTCTTCTTCTTTCTTTCTCTTCTTCTTTCTCTCTTTCTCTCCTTCTTTCCTCTCCTTCTTTCCTTCTCTCCCTTTTTCTTTCTTTCTCTCCTTCTTTCTCTCTTTCTCTCTTCCTCTTTGCTTATTAAATTATCTTTAACTCAACCCATGAATTTTTCTTGACTTTCCTCTTCCCATTCTCTCCTGCATTCCCCTGGGGGAGTGTGAACAAGTGACTGGGTGGGGTCAACCCTCTGCCAGCCAGGGTCAATCCACAGTGCCAAATAGCTTCATATTACTATTGAACATATACTCCGTTTCCAAAGTGATCACTTTTTCTTCCAGTGGAGCTGGAAAACCTCTTCTGCAGACAGTCAAATAGCTCCTCATGTACTCAGC
This sequence comes from Burhinus bistriatus, assembly GCA_013397275.1. Lineage (NCBI taxonomy): Eukaryota > Metazoa > Chordata > Aves > Charadriiformes > Burhinidae > Burhinus > Burhinus bistriatus. The sequence continues at coordinate 35,960 of VYXH01004017.1, read as the reverse complement.
ACTGACTCCAGACCTGCCTCTGTTGCTGCTGAGAGGAACAGGTTGGACCCGAGACGTGACTACAGGGATTGGAGCAGCTGCCATATAAAAGGAGGCTGAGTGAGCTGGGATTATTTAGTGTGGAGAAGGCTCAGGAAAGATCTTGTCAGTGTATACAAATACCTGATGACAGAGAGTAAAGATGGACCCAAGCTCTTCTCACCTGCAGTCAGTGGAATGAAAGAGATGGTGAGTACAAATGGAAATACAGGAAATTCCATTCATTTGGTCTCTCCAACAATCACCTTTTCAGTGTCCTCTGAAGTAACTTCCTGACACACATCTGGCTCCTACTCTACAGAATCTCTGACTCTCCCTTAAACTTGCTCCCTTAAACATCTACTTTTACACAGAGTGTGTAAAAAATATGACAGGACTGATTCCAGTGTTCCTCACTGCATTAGGGAGACAAATCTTTCAGTTGGAAGTCCTTCTTTGTTTTACAGGGAACTGATACCCTGAAAAGCAGGGATTTAAGATTGGCAGAAAGAAAGTGAATCCCTGTTGTAAAACCAGGAGCATCATGTAATAGAAAGTTAGTACTATTTTTACATGGGACATTGTGGTGGCTTAACCTTGGCTGGCTATGAGGTGCCCACCAAACCACTCTCTCCCTGCCCCTTCCTCAATATGACAGAGCAATAAAAGAAAATGGAAAAGCTTGTGGGTTGGAATAAAGACAGGGAGATTGCTCACCAATTACTGTCATAGGCAAAATGGGGTCAAAATGTGGAAGATTAATTTAATTTATTGCCAATTAAAAATAGAGTAGGAAGGTGAGAAAAAAAAAGGCAAAACTAAAAACCTCTTCCCCCAACCTTTTCTCCCCAGGTTCAACTTCACTCCTTCTTTCCTGACCCTTGTACTTCTTCCCCCTCAAGCAGCCCAGGGAGGATGCAGAATGGGGATTGTTGTCATTTCATGAGTCTTCATCTCTGCCACTCCTTCCTCCTCATTCTCTTCCCCTGCTTCAGCGTGGGGTCCCACCCATGGGAGACAGTCCTCCACAATTTTCTCCATCTTTCCCACAGGCTGCAGTTCTTCATGAACTCCTCCAGTGTGGGTCCTTCATGCAAGACACTTTGCTTCAGGAACAGACTGCTCCAGTGTGGGTCCCCCACATGGTCAGTTCCTGCCAGAAAACCTACTCCTTTGTAGGCTCCTCTCCGTGGGACAGTTCCTTCTATAAACCTACTCCAGTGCGGGCTCTCCAAAGGCTGCAGCTTCCTTCAGGTTATATATCCACCTGCTTCAGCATGGGGTCCTTCATGGNTTCCCATTCTCTCCTGCATTCCCCTGGGGGAGTGTGAACAAGTGACTGGGTGGGGTCAACCCTCTGCCAGCCAGGGTCAATCCACAGTGCCAAATAGCTTCATATTACTATTGAACATATACTCCGTTTCCAAAGTGATCACTTTTTCTTCCAGTGGAGCTGGAAAACCTCTTCTGCAGACAGTCAAATAGCTCCTCATGTACTCAGCACTGACTCCAGACCTGCCTCTGTTGCTGCTGAGAGGAACAGGTTGGACCCGAGACGTGACTACAGGGATTGGAGCAGCTGCCATATAAAAGGAGGCTGAGTGAGCTGGGATTATTTAGTGTGGAGAAGGCTCAGGAAAGATCTTGTCAGTGTATACAAATACCTGATGACAGAGAGTAAAGATGGACCCAAGCTCTTCTCACCTGCAGTCAGTGGAATGAAAGAGATGGTGAGTACAAATGGAAATACAGGAAATTCCATTCATTTGGTCTCTCCAACAATCACCTTTTCAGTGTCCTCTGAAGTAACTTCCTGACACACATCTGGCTCCTACTCTACAGAATCTCTGACTCTCCCTTAAACTTGCTCCCTTAAACATCTACTTTTACACAGAGTGTGTAAAAAATATGACAGGACTGATTCCAGTGTTCCTCACTGCATTAGGGAGACAAATCTTTCAGTTGGAAGTCCTTCTTTGTTTTACAGGGAACTGATACCCTGAAAAGCAGGGATTTAAGATTGGCAGAAAGAAAGTGAATCCCTGTTGTAAAACCAGGAGCATCATGTAATAGAAAGTTAGTACTATTTTTACATGGGACATTGTGGTGGCTTAACCTTGGCTGGCTATGAGGTGCCCACCAAACCACTCTCTCCCTGCCCCTTCCTCAATATGACAGAGCAATAAAAGAAAATGGAAAAGCTTGTGGGTTGGAATAAAGACAGGGAGATTGCTCACCAATTACTGTCATAGGCAAAATGGGGTCAAAATGTGGAAGATTAATTTAATTTATTGCTAATTAAAAATAGAGTAGGAAGGTGAGAAAAAAAAAGGCAAAACTAAAAACCTCTTCCCCCAACCTTTTCTCCCCAGGTTCAACTTCACTCCTTCTTTCCTGACCCTTGTACTTCTTCCCCCTCAAGCAGCCCAGGGAGGATGCAGAATGGGGATTGTTGTCATTTCATGAGTCTTCATCTCTGCCACTCCTTCCTCCTCATTCTCTTCCCCTGCTTCAGCGTGGGGTCCCACCCATGGGAGACAGTCCTCCACAATTTTCTCCATCTTTCCCACAGGCTGCAGTTCTTCATGAACTCCTCCAGTGTGGGTCCTTCATGCAAGACACTTTGCTTCAGGAACAGACTGCTCCAGTGTGGGTCCCCCACATGGTCAGTTCCTGCCAGAAAACCTACTCCTTTGTAGGCTCCTCTCCGTGGGACAGTTCCTTCTATAAACCTACTCCAGTGCGGGCTCTCCAAAGGCTGCAGCTTCCTTCAGGTTATATATCCACCTGCTTCAGCATGGGGTCCTTCATGGGCTGCAGTGTGCGTATCCGCTCCTGCCTGTTCCTCCACAGGCTTCAGGGGAATCTCTTCTCCAGTGCCTGGAGCACCTCCTCCCCATCCTTCTTCACTGACCTTGGTGTCTGAAGGGCTGTTTTCTCTCACATTTTTTTTTCACTTCATGTCTTTCCCAGCTGTTGCACAGCATTTTTTTACCCTGTCTTCAATATGTTATAGCAGAGGAGCCACCAGCTTGGCTGACGGGCTCAGCTTTGGCCAGCAGCAGGTCCATTTTGCAACAGCTAGAACAGGTTCTGTCCGACATGGGGGCAGTTCCTGGTCTCTTCTCACAGACGCCATCACTGCAGTGTCTCCCGCCACCAAAACCTTACCACATAAACCGATACAGACATTTATATGACTAATACTGCAAGGTGATATCCAGTTCTGTTCACAACCTTTTACAAGAATATCAGAGAAAATGCATCTCAAGAGTGGAGCAAGAAAGACAATTTAAACTTGTACAGTGCACCCTACAAGAGCTAAGTAGCTCGTCATGACTGTGGTGCCTGGTAAAATTATGAAGATTATTCTGGGAGTTATTGAAAAACACTTGAAAGACAATGCAGTCATTGGTCAAAGCCAACATGGGTTCATGAAGGGAAAGTCATGACTTACTAACTTAATATCCTTTTATGACAAAGTTACCCACCTCATGGATGAGGGGAAGGCAGTGAGTGTGGAGTTTTTTTGACTTTAGCAAAGCTTTTGCTGCTGTCTTTCACAGTATCCTTCTGGACACAATGTCTAGCGTGCAGCTAGGCATGTACACAATACGATGGATGAACAGTTGGCAGAAGGACCGGGCTCAAAGAGTTGTAGTGAATGGGGTGACATCAGAATGACAAAGTCACTAGTGGTATTCGCCAGGGCTCAATTTTATGGATGGTTTTCTTCAATGTTTTTGTCAATGACCTGGATTTGAGTGCACACTAAGTAAGTTTGCCGACAATACTAAATTAGGATGAACTGTTGATTCCCTTGAGGGTAGAGAGACCTTACAGAGAGATCTTGATAGATTAGAGTGCTGGGTAATAACCAACTGTGTAAAATTTAAGAAGAATAAATGCCAGATTCTGCACCTGGGATGGTGTAATCCTGGATATATGTACAGACTGGGGGACAAGAGGCTGGAATGCAGCCCTGCAGATGGGGATCTGGGGTTTTTGGTTGATGGCAAACTCGGTATGAGTCAACAATGTACTCTGGCAGCCAAAAGGGCCAACTCTACCCTGGGGTGCATTAAGTATGTACGGCTAGCTTGTTGAAAGAAGTGTTCAAAGCCAGGTTGGATGGGGCTTTGAGCAACCTGGTTTAGTGGGACATGTCCTTGCCCATGGCAAGGGGATTGGAACTAGATGATCTTTAAGGTCCCTTCCAACCTAAACCATTCCATGATTGTCCCAATATACTCAGCATTGGTGCAGTCTCGCCTTGAGTACTGTATGCAGTTTTGGGCTGCACAATATGAAAAGGATATAAAAAGGTTAGAATGTGTCCAAAGGAGAGCAAAAAAGGTGACGAAAGTACTAGAGGGCATGACTTATGAAGAGTGACTGAGCATCCTAGGTTTGTTCAGCTTAGAGAAGAGGACAGTGAGGGGTGGCACTATTGCTGTCTACAACTTCCTCATGAGGGGAGCGGAGAGGGAGATGCTGATCTCCTCTCTCTAGTGACCAGTGATAGGACATGCGGAAATGGTATGAAGCTGCTTCGGGGGCATTCAGCTTGGAAATTAGGAAAAAGTTCTTCACTAAGAGGCTGGTCAAGTACTGTAACGAACTTCCCAAGGAAGTCGTCATGGCTCCAAGCCAAGAACCACGTATCTTAGATATATGGTTTAAGTTTTAGATTGCTCTTTGTAGAGTCAGGAGTTAGACTTGATGATCCTCTTGGATCCTTTCCAACTCAGGATATTCTATGATTCTATTGCTATTTATGAGAGTTTAGAGGTGACTTGAGCAGTCCCTCAATGCCAGTGACTGTCAACTGGAGCTACAAACATTTGCACAGGAAATAAAACATAACTTGACAATTAAAGTAAATAATTATGGGAAGATACAATCACAGGAAGCTGTCCATTCATCATCACTTTGAATACTCAGAGAGAGATTAGGTTTCTTTGTACACAAATGAAAGAAAATGATTGTTGAATATTCATACCCCATCAGGCAGAAATTAGGTTTCTGTTGGACTTAAACTGCCTAATATTTGTAGGAGGATTTGCAAGGACAGATAATTCTATCAGTGAAGTTGCATGTTACATTTTTAACAAATGTGTTCTTTCAGAAGAATCGTGTCAGTGTTTTATCATTCATAATTTTCATGTCTGAAAATATGGAGTTTTAATAATAAACTTGTAAACAATAAACCAGTGTTTGATTTATAGTCAAAAGAAGAAAAATGCAAACTTCAAAGAAGCAACACTTCAACTAAAGCAGTATAATCTCAGGTGCCTCTAATATACAGCTGTTTAGACCAATTTTTCATCTCTGCTCAAGAAGAGGTGTTAAAGATCTATCAGATCACTAAATAAGCCCATCTAGCAGATCTTTGAGAGATCTACCGATTACTTAACCAGTTATGAGATGATACTTAAAGTAGTAGACGCAGCAAGTTACAGAGCACTCTGAACTTCAGTGGAAGTGTGAGACCACAAAATTTATTCTCCATTAGATGCAAGTTACCTTTTTACATCAAGGAGTCATGTTCTTTAAGAACTAAGTGTGAAGAGTAGCTAGCATTTATGCACAAATGAAGCCACAGTTATATTTTCATGGCATCTACCTGTTTGCAGTTCTGTTCTCCACCAAGCAGTAATTGGTAGAAAATGAAAGATCAGATGCTATTCAAGCAACTTGTGGGCGGGCAAACAAGATGAAAATGTTACATTTAGTTCTTCACAGAATTGTTTGTCACTAAACTTCATAGTTTCAACTTGTATTCTGCTAGATGATGGAACTGTGAAAAACACAATGCAGGAGTCCACTATAGCAAAAGATAGACACTGAAAATGTAGAAGACAAGGTGTCAGTAGGCTACTGATTTGTAATCTGACTAGATATGTAGTTTTTTTTACTTTTCAGGTGATTGTTCAATGCCCAACCCCCCAAAAACCCCCAAATAAAATCAAAGTATGTTACGATGAAAAACTATACAAGACCTGGATCTTCCTGCGCATCTAGATCAGTTCTTATCAACCAGCCATTGATTCTGCCTACAGGTGCAGTTCTGTGGAGAGGGACCATATAAAAAATAAGCACCACGAAAGTAAGAGAAGGATGAACTAGAAACTATTTCCAAATGTATTGAGGACAAGAAGGTGGTTGGGAATAGTCAGCATGAATTTATGAAAGGGAAATCCTTGATCAAGCTGATAACCTTCTATGATGAGATGACTAGCTCAGTGGGTGGAGGCAGAGCAGTGGATGTTGTTTATCTTGACTTCAGAAAGTTTTCCACCCTGCATCCCACAACATCCTCATCTATAAATTAAGGCAGTATGGATTAGAGAAGCAGACTCTGAGGTGGCTTAAAAGCTGGCTGAACTGCCAGGCCTAAAGGGTTGTGAACAGCAGCACAAAGTTTGGCTGGAGGCCAGTCATTAGTGGTGAACTCCAGGAGCTGACACTGGAACCAATACTGTTTAGTATGTTCTTGAGTAACCTGGATGGTAGGATAGAGAGAACCCTAGAAAGTTTGTGTATGATATGAAACTGGGAGGAGTGGTTGATAGACCACATGGCTGTGCTGCCTTTCAGAAGGACTTCGACAGGCTGGAGAAATGGTCTGACAGGAACCTCATGGTGTTCAACAAAGGGAAATGCCAAGTTCTGCCCCTGGGGAGAATCAAACCCATGCACCAGGACAGGCTGGGGACTGACCAACTGGAAAGCAGCTTTGTTGAGAAGGCTCTTGGTGGTCCTGGTGGACACCAAGCTTACCATGAGACAGCAATGTGCGCTTGCAGCAAAGAAAGCTAGGAGTCTCCTGACCTGCATTAGGAAGAGTGTTTCCAGCAGGTAGAGAGACATGATCCTTCCACAATGCTCAGCCCTGGGGTGCTGTGCCTTTTCTGGGGCACCCCAATGCAAGAGAGACTGGATGAGTCCAGTGAAGGGCCATGAAGACAATTAAGGGATTGGAGCATTTTTCGTAAAAGAAGAAGCTGAGACAGCTGGGACTGTTCAACCTGGAGAAAAGAAGGCTCAGGGATGATCTTATCAGTGTGTATAAATACCAGATAGTAGAAAGTAAAGAAGATGGAGCCATACTCCTCTCAGCGGTATCCAGTGGAAGCACAAGAGACAATGCGAAGAAACTAAAACACTGTAAATTCCGTCTAAAGAAACCAATTCTGTAATTCCTTGAACTGCATTCCTGAGGTGGTTATAGCTATTCAGTGACAACAGGGAATTTAAATAAACAAATGAGATGCCTAATTTTTAGACCTCAGGATAAATCGCACTCTGTATAAATGGCCATTTTTCCCCAAAACTGATTTAACAATAATAAAACTATTTACCTATCTGCCTCACGATCTTGCTTATGCAAGACAGCACATGTGCAACACACAGAGAAATGCTGAAACCTCCCTAAGGCGTTAACCACTAAGGTACGGCCTCGTTGCATCATGGAGAACATTTTTTTATTGGAGGACTGTAAGTTCAAGAAAGGTGAGTTCTTGACTTCTCATCTTTAACTGTACTGTGAGCATGGCTGCTCCCTAGTTTTGAGGGCCTAGTCATTTTTTTCATGCATGTCACAAGGAATTGCAGCCTTTTGAAATATAATTCTGAACAACTATGAGGTGGAGTTATTTACTTTTTTTTTTTCCTTGTCATCCCTCAAGTCTGTTAAGTCCTTAAATGGAACTTCTTTTCTGTAAATCTAGTTAATTTTCTGGATTTTGTTCAGGTTGATATCAAACTATACAGAATTGTAGTCAACTGGGAAATGAAATAAAAACCAATAACATTCCATCACAAACCAATAAAAACAATTTAGTATCTAACAGGCTGTTCTTAGCAGTGATTGCAGGACTTCAAAGTAAACACCATGTAATAATGTCTAAAGACGTTCCCTTAGGCCTCAGAAACATGATCTATTATTACTTATCAAAAACATTAACAACTGTGCTGGTATTGGTCAATAAAAATCATGTCAAAAATCCCAAAGTGCTACTGGTAGCCTTATACAGTGCAATATTCTTCTGCTATGGTGTGGAAGTGATTTCAAGGTATTTGTTTTCCCAGCTGACAAGATACATAAATATAAAACTGAAACTGGAAAGTAGGAATCATGGTGGTTAAAGCAGCTATTGATAGGAGGTAATATATGGCATGTGAATTGTGGTGCACACTTCAGTACAATTGTTTAAAATAAAACTGGCAGATTGAGAAGAAAATATGATTTACGGTGCGTGAGAGTTGAGAAATATTGCCTACACTGAAAGGAGCAATTTATTGTCTGTGGAATAATGCAGTGAAGATGTTACAAAGAGAGCTTAACCATAAGTGATTAGTTTACATAAAAGAGCCTGATTTTGCTTATTAGGTTTCATTGAATTCCAAAGCATGTACAATTACTTATTGTATTTAAATATATTCTGCTATTAATTAGCTACTAAGCCCTAAAAAGAACCACATTTTTGCTGTAAAAGGGGAAAGAGGATTATATTCTTTCTTCAGTACGTGTTCACAGCTCCATTAAAGTTCTGTCCAGGAGTCATGACCTTCTGAATCATATATTGCCAAAGGGAAGAGTGGACTTATGCAGATTCATTGAGTAAGGGATATCCATAACCTTGTCATGGAGGGAGGCTGCTCCCACAAACAATAGGACTTTCTCCTCTCCCAAATTCTGCAGTTTGTCATAGTTAGAGCAACGGGATTTTTTTATGGCTCCAGAGTTGGAGAAAAACACGTTGACTAGTCTCAGATTTTCTTGGAAATGGAAGCATAAATGTCAGTGCTTCAATACAGGCAAACAGGTGACATTTTTTGGAGGTCCTGAGCATGTGTGGTCTCAATGGTTGAAGGTGTGCTAAAGAGTCTTAGGGGACTGGAATCGTCTAATTAATGTGACCAGAAGCAGTTTACGTGCTGTGGAGCATGTGATGGGTAAGGAATCATGCTATTGCCCAGTTCACCTCCCTACTGGGCTCATAACTTCATGTATACATCTGAATTTGAAGAACTGATTTCTGCCTTTCCTATGGTTCCCATGGATCTTTATGTGGGCTACGAAGATGATTAGGGGACTGGAAGATCTTTCTTAGGAGGAAACAGACTTGGGTCTGGTTTAGTCTGGAGAAGAGAAGGCTCAGAGGGGATCTCACCAATGCTTATAAATACTTAAAGGGAGGGTGCCGGGAGGATGGCAGCAGTCTTTTTGCAGTGGTGCCCAGTGATAGGACAAGAGGAAATGGGCACAAACATGAACGTAGGAAGTTCTATCTAAACATGAGGAGGGACTCCTTTCCTCTGAGGGTGGCAAAGCACTAGAAGAGGCTGCCCAGAGAGGTGGTGGAGTCTCCGACTCTGGAGACATTCCAAACCCACCTGGACGCCATTCTGTGCAACCTGCTCTGGGTGACCCTGCTCTGGCAGGGGGATTTGAACTAGACAATCTCCAGAGGTCCCTTCCAACCCCTGTGATTCTGTGACCAATGAAAGTAGATCTGCTCCTTCTATGAGGAGACATAAAGAGCAGCTTATGCCAACCTTCATACTGATTAAGCACAGGAACACTACACAGTGGCTGGGGACAGGAAGAGTCCCAATTCTAGTTTCAGTCACAGAATAAGAAGTAAAACTCCAAATATGACTTTGCACAAAATGCTGCAGCTCGTTATCCACTTTTTCATCACTTTGGGATGCAAAGAATATAAATCAGCACTCAGCTTTTCTACAGATATATAGATTAGCTGTTGGTGAATTGGTCTGGGCTGAGTTTCCTGGTGATATTATTAGATTGTGCAACAACTTTAGGGATGCTTAATGTTGTCTTTGGCAAACAGATGTGACTGGCTCACATCAAGCAAACTGGATACAAACCTTCTCTGAAGTAGAAGCTAGAAAATTGTAGTAAATAAGATAGCAATACTAAATAAGGCTTTTAGCTCAGGTTTAGCACTGTGCTGGTGTGGCTGTCTGGCTTCCTGACAGCTCAGAACAGAAGCTAAGCAAGTCAAACTTAAAATGAAGAATACCAGAGGTATGTTTAGACATCACTGGTCACAGGGATTTGTTGATTCACTTCTGGGATCTCACTGGCAGAAAGTAAGGCATGAACGGAAGCACAAAGTGCCCACGCATGGATTCTGGCACCTTGCAGAACTGCATTGTGCAGACCTTGTAGACTATAACCACTGCCTGAACAAGATGCTGTGACTCTCCCTTTGGAAACATACAGCTGTGTCCATTGACTGTAGAGAGCCTGGACTTCTCACTGACAGAGTGTGAATTTACCCTGACATGTCCTGCTTCTCACTCGAGACAAGCAAATTTTACAGTAATTAAAAATGAGCAAACCCAGCTTCCAGATCTATGCAATCCAAGGCTCTATTCCAAGTGTTTTAGCTGTCTTTTCCAAATATTTTTCAGGCTACCATGAAATTCAGGAAGCAGAGCTGTAGGCTAGTGATGAGACTCCAAAGGAGAAGGAGACTGCAATGAGGAGAGAAAATCTCTGAAGTTTGTCACAGCCTTTCTCTGGGGTTGCCTTATCCAGTGTTAGGATACATTGAGGGTTGATTTATTGCCAATAGGAGCTTCTGCTATTAGACGTATACTAAAATCAGATGATGTTAACACCATTTCTACCTTCATGGCTAAAGAGAGCATATTGGAAGGGTTAGCAGGATGTGGCTCTTGAGGTACACACAGGTTATCAGCCTCTCAAATGCATTTCCCATGACAAGTTGCATTATGTTGCCAGCTGCAGAACTGTGGAAACTATCTGGATATAGAAGAGTGTATAAGGTTTTGAGTAAGGATGCTGAGAGACATGAGATGACCTATGTACAAATTAATATGAAGTTATCCAGGACTCAGCTGGGAACAGAAATAACCGAAGGGGAGGGTGTGGTAGAGAGCTATAGAATTGTGAATGACAAAAAAACCCAATAAAAATAATATAGCTATGAACGGATCATTCTCTCTTTTAGCAAAAGGGACAGCTCAACGAACATAATGAACCAAGTTCAGCACAAACAGAAGGTGGTGGTTCTTTGTACAAGCTGTAAGAGAGTTTTTATCTTTCACTACAGATCATGACTTCCAGGCCACAAAATTTTCCATACTCTCTTTTCCAGAGTCCTTCCTGACTGCTTGTCAGGGATGTGGTGAGTGCTAAAAATTTCTGTTGGTCCTAGGGAAAAGTGCACAGGTTCATGAAGGAGAAATCCTTTGAGTGTTACTAAACATGTGGAACCAAAATTGGTTGAAGAAGTTCCTAAGGAGGTGGGGAGAATTTTAAGAAGTGCAATACACACTCACTTTATTCTTACTCTTCCCTAAGTATCTGCTATTGAACAGCTTTGAGGACAAGACCCACTGAAACTGTTCTTATATCTATTCTTATCAGTGGGTGAATAAGGAAATTTGACCTTATCAGAGCTCTCTGTACCCTAGAAGGATAGCCATTTGAAACTTATTCTGCAATGTAATGGTGAGACCCTTGGGAAGATTTTTGTTTTTTGTAAATGTTGCCCAGAACTCTCTTTCTCACCTTCTCCAAAGGATGCCTTTGGCTCTTGGTTATATAATGAGTTTGGTACTTGGACTGGAGACTCAGCAAGACTGGCTGCTCTTCAGCCCAGTGATAGGACAACAGGTAATGGGCACAAACTTGAATGTAGGAAGTTCCATCTAAACATGAGGAGGAACTTCTTTGCTTTGAGGGTGGCAGAGCACTGGAAGAGGCTGCCCAGAGAGGTGGTGGAGTCTCCGGCTCTGGAGACATTCCAAACCCACCTGGACGCCATCCTGTGCAACCTGCTGTAGGTGTCCCTGCTCTGGCAGGGGAGTGTGACTAGACAATCTCCAGAGGTCCCTTCCAACCCCTGTGATTCTGTAATTCTGTATTCAGGACAGTAGAAGATGTATTGTCAGTTCTACCTCTTTTGTGTGTTTCCAAGTTCTCCCTGATATCCATACAGGACTGATGAAGGTTGTAGTCTGAGGGGTCAGTTATCTCTGAAGCTTAGCAATATTTTATTTGTGATTAGAATATATTCACCAGAGAGGAACAAGAGTTAAAGAGCCTAAGACGATCAATAGAATGTTTGACAAGAAAGTTATGTTCTTTGGAAGATACATAATTTACAGATCTTAATCCTCTGTAAATATTTATTTCATTGATTTGTCTCCCACAGCCTTTACAGTTTCTTTATGCATGCCTATCAGAAACCACATTTAACAGGCATTTTTACTGCAAAAATAAAGTAATGACTGAAAAGCTTTATGACTGCAGCAATATTGCTAATTAAAGACAATATGACTATGTACAGTTTCATAATTAACACCAAACATAAATAAACTGAACTTTTTCACATCCACACATAAAGTAAAAATCTTTCCCAACTCATTATTTTGCTTTAGGTGTTACAAAGACAAATATGCTCAGTACACATATACATGATGTGAAAACATAATCACATCTTGTATTCAGCCTCCATTATTGGAAAATAGTGCGGTTTAATTCAGATGAAATATAAGCAGTTGATTGACCTCCACCTCACTTTAGTTTGTAGCTTGAGGTACTATTGAATCAGAATATATAAAATAGGTTGAACACAAATTCTGCAAAAATAGTACCAAGATGGACAAATCAAACTCTCAGTAGTTAGGAGATTCCAGGAATAGTGTTGCCTGGCCAATTAATTCTGCCTTTTTTTTCTCTATTCATACTTGCATGACAATGATATTTTTCTGCTAAAGATTCTTCCCTTATTCAGTGCACAGGAATGGACGATGCTCATTTAAATTATTGCAGTTCATTGAGAGAGCATCATGTAGCTAGACTGTGCAATGGCAGGGGAGAGGACTAACGGGAAGCCTTTTTGAGGGAAGTGTTTCCGAGTTCAGCCATTCTGCGGGGACGCTGGCGATACATAGTTCAGTCATTGGTAGGTAGTGTCAGGTGCTTGAGCAATTCCCAAAAGATTCTGAGGCAGCTGTATTTTCCTGAGGCCAGAAAATGGCACATTCTTGACATCAAACGACTCCTGGCAAATTTCAAGTTCCTTTTTCAAAGGACGGAACTGTGAAAGCATGTTTCAGAGGAAATGTCTCTAAAGGTTCGTTAGAGTGCACAAAGCAGTATTTGCCAATCATATTTTTCTCTGAAACATTTTCTCAAACATTCTGGATTCTTCAAAACAAATTAGAAACCAACTTCATGAAATACCCCTGCATGCTGAAGAAAGCAAGCCAAAATAAATCCAACAAATCTGACTTTGCTAAACACTTAAAATATGAGGTAGTTCTAAGCTATTAAAAACAGGTTCTTATAAAAAGAAGTGCTGGGTTGCCTTAATAACAAAGTACTGTCAGCCCTATCGCACATACCTTTATGTTTGTTTATATTTTATTTCTACATGTGTAGATAAAAGTTATAGGATCAGATACTAAGGTTCCACAATTGTCGATACTGTAAGAATACATTACTTATTCTGAAAAATCTTAAGTCTGGGCACGTATAAAAATGTTTATAGCATGACTCTAGTTGATGAAGGAAGGTGCTGATGGTCACCACCAGGCGAACTCTGCTCCAAAATGTTTGTACTTAAAGTTAGTTATTGTCCGTTTTAACTGAAAGAAGAAATAAGACCAGTTTGTGGAGGAGACAACTGCAAATAGTAGAGTGCTGTCTAAGGCAAACAGCACATCAGATCTACTGCTCTTTGTCCAAGCAGGTTCCCTGAGCACAAACGCAATGCCTAAAATCTTTGAACTGCAGCGTGTCTGGAGTCTGAAGAAGCAGTTGTGTTCTTGAGAACCGTCAGAGATCCAGAGCTTCTTGGCGTGTATCTAACAGGAATTACATACTTGAGGATCTCAGAGGAAGAAAAAGGGTTTTTGTCTGCTTTTCATTTGTTTTCTGTTTTCACAGTAACGTGCTCACATCCTTGAAAGCTCATTTAAGGCAAAGGAGCAGCAACACAATCTACTTGCCTTCTTCTATATAAAGGTATACATAAGGATAACTGCATAAATAGAGAATGCACAGATAGATTTTGAAAAGTGAGCTGACATGTCTCGATTTGCGGTGTCACTTTTGTAACACCCCGAAAAGGGAGTTTTCAGAAAATGCTGATGGTTTCTTTTACTCTAGTGGTTCCCTTCAAGGCATCGCTAGATAAGCACACAGGGAATAAATGTATCTCAAATCATTAGTCACTCAAGAAACTGTTGGTCATCATTCTTTTTTTGATTAAAGCCTCGAAACTGCATGTTAGAATTAAAGATTTCTCTGCGTCCTGTTGGTTGCTGAATTTATGTCAAAATAATATTATCAAACATTTCCCTGACAAAACAGGGTTTTGATCAATACAATGAATGTCAGATCTGCAATGTTAGGCTTAGGCAGATTGCTTTTTTATGTAGTCCTTTTTTCCATAATATAAATGTATTTTTAATGAGTTTGTGTGGGTTTTTTTCTGTAAACTTTTCTCTGTTATTTACGTTCAGATTTCCCCCCTGAGTCAGGTGTTTTTTTAGCACTGCCTATAAAGATTATTTCATTGTTGATTTATTCATGGCCACAGCAAAACCATCTCACTTATGGGAAATACACTTCTGAGGAAATAATTTACATTATAGAAATTAATGAATTCTACTATAGGGTTTAACTTCATAAATTGCTAAATCAGCAAATGGCCAAAAGTGCAAGGCTGTTCAATTCTGTGCTGCCTGACTGGAGATGCATTTTGCCCTGCTTTTTACACATTCCCATATAATCTCATGTTTGGTTCTCCCTGATATTCTGCAACTGAGTCGTTGTTCTGTTACTTCTTGTGTGACTCTGGGGAAAAACCACAGTTAGATGTAGATGTGATAATTCCGATTTTCCTCAGCTCAGAAAAATTGGAATTATGTGTCTTGAGATGCCCGACTTGTATACACAATGTGTGGAGAGGATTAATTACTTCAAGCGGGTATTCACAATAGCCAGCATATTGTTCAGACACCTGAACTTAGCAGTTTAAAAGGAGATGTCTCTTGAAGCATCCCTTCTTTAGATGAAAAGCAGCTCACTGTGTTATTATTTTCATGTATTTTATACTAAACAGTCACTGGACGAAAAGATAATCTTAGAAACAGGGATCAGACCATAGGATGCTTTCTCTGCTCTGGGAAGTATCTCAGTGCACATGGGAAAATTAAGCCAAAGTCTACCTATGTAACAGTTAGCTTTGACTTAATATTACTTTTTTTTATTATTATTTTATTTTATTTGAATTGTGTTATAGTAGTAAGAGTTAAATAAATGCACAGACTCTGACATTGACTCCGTCATTAACCCTGTGTCTTGTTTTTGTTGTCCTGTCTCCAAAATGATAAAGTAGACCCAAAAAAAGCATAGTAAAAAATAATGTGAAGTAAGAAACAGCTTCTGCTGGAAAAGTAACCTAGAAATCTTCAGTCTTGAGATTTATAAAATTAGAAATAATGCGAAGGAGGTATGTTTCATAGAACACAATACCAGAAGCCATGCAACTAAAATATCAGGAAACAGGTTTTTGGTGTTTTTATTTATTTATTTTTCACAGACATGAAAAATAACTGAATTGTGCAACTGATCGTCTGAAGAAGTTCTGAAGGTCCCCCAAAACTGGACATAGTCTTGGATAAGGGCTAACAGACAGTACTGGTGGTGAGTAAGCAGGAGCACAGCATCTAAATCGCCTTGTACATGACTGATTTCTACTATTCTTTCTCAAAGCGTACACCGTGGGCCATGGGGCCAGCTTGTCCTTTGGACTGATTCAGTATAATGGTTCTTATGTTCCCTTGTGCACTTCATGCTCTTTCTTCTGCCTGCGATTCTTGTACACTTTGTTTCTTGGAATTACACTTCAATAGCAGACCTGGACACCACTCTGCTCAGGTAACACCTTGATGATGAGCTTTACAGTACCACTAAGTTGTAAAGGGTGTGAGAAGCAGGTGTGTCTGAGTCTCTTCAGACTGAGAAGAACATGGAACCAAAGCCTTTTTACACCAGGCTGAGGACTTCAATCACTAAATTGTTTTATCAAGCATATCACTTGTATATTGGTTTTGAATGAAATACCTATGCAGTATTGTGTTGAAAACAGTCCTTTGAGTGTGTTAGATAGGCTTCAGGGTGTTAGCTTCCACAAGTAGCTGTATTGGGTTTACATGGCAAGGTTTTGGTAGCAGGGGGGCTACAGGGGTGGCTTCTGTGAGAAGCTGCTAGAAGCTTACCCCATGTCTGACAGAGCCAATGCCAGCCGGCTCCAAGACAGACACACTGCTGGCCAAAGCTATGGTGGTAGTGCCTCTCGAATAACATAGTTAAGAAGGCGGAAAAAACTGCAACAGAAAACTGCAGACAGAGAAAGGCGTGAGAATACGTGAGAGCAGCAACTCTGCAGACACCAAGGTCAATGAAGAAGGAGGGGAGGAGGTGCCCCAGGCACAGGAGCAGAGATTCCCCTGCAGCCTGTAGTGAAGACCATGGTGAGGCAGGCTGTTGCCCTGCAGCCCATGGAGGTCCACAGTGGAGCAGATATCCACCTGCAACCCATGGAGGACCACATGTCGGAGCAGGTGGATGCCCAAAGGAGGCTGTGACCCTGTGGAGAGTATGTGCTGGAGCAGGCTCCTGGTAGGACCTGTGGTCTCATGGAGAGAGGAGCCCATGCTGGAGCAGTCTGTTCCTGAAGGACTGCACCCTGTGGAAGGGACCCATGCTGGAACAGTTCATGAAGAACTGTAGCCCTTGGAAAAGGCCCATGTTGGAGAAGTTTGTGGAGGACTGTCTCCCATGGGTGGGACCCCACGCTGGAGCAGGGGAAGAGAATGAGGAGGAAGGAGCGGCAGAGACAACGTGTGATGAACTGATCACAACCCCCGTTTCCCACCCCATTGCACTGCTCATGGGGAGGAGGTAGAGAAACGGGGAGTGAAGTTGAGCCTGGGAAGAAAGGAGGGGTGGGGGCAAGGTGTTTTTAGATTTGTGTTTAGTTCTCAGCCCACACTGACTTTTGATTGGCAATAAATTAAATAAATTTCCACAAGTTGAGTCTGTTTTGCCCATGACAGTAATTGTTGAGTGATCTCTCCCTGTCCTTATCTCGACCCACAAGCTTTTCATTGTATTTTCTCCCCCTGTCCTGTTGAGAAGGGGGAATGATAGAGTGGTTTGATGGGCAGCTGGAAGCCAGCCAAGGTCAACCCACCACAGTAGCAAAGGAGAATATTTCAAGGAAATCCTAGGTAATTACCACCAAAGGTCTCTGCCAATGGTTTTAAGTTGAAGTCAATTTTGCTGAACAAACTAATTCCAGAATATGGATGTTCTTTGCCTTATAGCTGCAGTGATATGTGAGTGCATGTATAAGCCAATCAATTACTGGAAGAAGAGAAAAGCTGTTAAGAAACAGATGACTGAGATCTGTGGTATGGACATGGAGAGATGCCGTGAAATCATTTAATTGAGTTCTAAAAAGCCTAAGCATATTGCTATTGCATATTCTATTCATTTAATCATTTTATTCATTTTTCTTGATCAAATTGGTGCAATGTTGCCGATTTGGCATATATTGACAATAGTTGTGTGTGTACTAAATGTATTATACTGGAATAGCTTGGAAAATCGATGGTGATATTGTATTAGCATACTACTACCTACTGACTCATGTCATGAGTTAGCGTAATGCAGCATATTTTTGTGTACATTAGAGTATTCTGTTTGGAAGTGACTGTTACTAAGATGACAAGACTGAAAGGTGTTTATCGATACAAGAAATTAAATGCAATAACATCAAATAAAAAAGTTTCTAAATGGATACTTTTTCTAAATAGTAACTTCCCCTTACGAGTGTCCTCCTGTTCCAGGAAGTCCTTCAGGATGAAAGACAGGACATCAGTAAAAAGAGATCCCAAGACAAGGTATGGTTGCGGGCTCCATGTCCCACGTTTCACAGGGGTGGTTTACAGCACCTTTTAGGTCCTTAAGTCCATGTTCATGAGGTTGGTTCTGTTTAACATTTTTATCAACAACCTCTACGAGGGGATCGAGTACACCCTCAGTAAGTTTGCAGATAACACCAAACTAGGCGGGAGTGTCAACCTGCTTGAAGGTAGGATGGCCCTACAGAGGGATCTGGACAGGCTGGATCAATGGGCCGAGGCCAATGGTGTGAAGTTCAACAAGGCCAAATGCTGGGTCCTGCACTTGGGTCACAACAACGCCATGCAGTGCGACAGGCTTGGAATGGACCTGGGGTATTGGTCAACAGCCAGCTGAGTATGAGCTGGCAGTGTGCCCAGGTGGCCAAGAAGGCCAACAGCATCCTGGCTTGTATCAGAAATAGTGTGGCCAGCAGGACTAGGGAAGTGGTCATCCCCCTGGACTCAGCACTGGTGAGGCCCCACCTCGAATACTGTGTTCAGTTTTGGGCCTCTCACTACATTGACTTTCTGGAGCATGTCTAAAGAAGGGCAACAAAGCTGGTGAAGGGTCTGGAGCACAAGTCTTATGAGGAGCGGCTGAGGGAACTGGGGTTGTTTAGCCTGGAGAAAAGGAGGCTGAGGGGAGACCTTCTTGCTCTCTATAGCTACCTGAAAGGAGGTTGTAGAGAGGTGAGGGTCAATCTCTTGTCGCAAGTAACAAGTGATAGGACAGGACAAAATGGCCATAAGTTGCAGCAGGAGAGGTTTAGATTGGATATTAGGAAAAATTTCTTCACCAAAAGGATTATCAAACATTGGAACAGGCTGCCCAGGGAAGCGGCTGTTGGCTATGAGAACTTTTCTCATCTGAACCAGCGTATTACTGAAGACATTAAAAAATACAGTCAGGTGCAGTAAACCTCGCACATGTACAGAGACCTTCTAAAGATTTTTCAAGTTCCCTTCTGCACTTTCACAGGTTCTCCTCTGTTCAGAGAGAAGTTATTTTAGAGATCAGTGAACTAATACAAGCTTAGATTAAGTGCTCCTTTAATTTAAGTTATTGAATCTGGGTTCTGATTCTCTATTGTTACCATCAAGGCAACCTCCCTAGCAAAGGCAATTTAAAAAAAAAAACCCACCAAGTGGATTATTGGTGCCTGCAGTTTTACATCATGACAAATTCTTTGTTCCATGCCGTTTAAAATGAAGTTGGGTGCAGTTCTGTAATGGCAAACACCACCAACATATAGCATTGTACAGTTTAAGGATGTGATCAAATTGTCCTCAGCATGAGTAACATATTAGAGATTATTGCTTATTACAGTAACTACCGTTCAGAGAAATACCAGATCAAAGTACATTCTGGCCTGTAATTTAGACATTGTAATACAAGCTTAGAACAATTCAAATGAAGTCTGTATTAGCATAAGAATTATGAGCTGGTAACATTCCCCTTTTGGAAATGATGTACTCTGTTAATTGGTGGTATTACATGAGTCCCTGTTCATTTTTATGTATGGCTGATTTTGCAAGATCAGGGCAAGATTAAGAAATATCCCTTAAAGACATTACAGTGGTATTACAGTGAGTCTTTTTTTTTTTTTTTTGTAATGAGACATTGTCTCTGAAGTGGTAATTTTAAGAGGGAATTAACTCATTCATCCTTGTGTAGAATATTCTGAACACTCTTAAATAATTTTAAAACAGGAGTGAGTGACTTTCTATAGGTAAATATGGGCACACCTTTTTTATAGGTGAGACACAAGAAGAAAATATATTTATTCTTTCCAAAGCCATATATATTTTAAGACTTCAGTCCATATTTATGTGTACAAAGGAAAGGAACTGTATTTTCAGAGTCTTGGTTCTTTTTGTTATGAATGTCCACTAAGTCTCCAGCTTCCCAGGGACTGGAGCAGAAAGTCTATATTAAAACTGGATTTCTCAGTTTTCCTTTGCTGATCCTTTGGGTCAGTTTTCCAAAGACCCACAGCCATAGACTGCATTTTGGAGTGATGACTTTCCAAAACCATTCCAAATTAGATCTTTTATGTTTCGCTTGTGCCACAAAGGTCTGGATATTTGTGAAAAACAAATGAAGCCTTAACACTCATTTTAGGATCTAAACATAGATTTGAACATAAGTGTTAGAGTTGTCCTGACTGACATACAAATTTCTCCATTCATCTTTCAGTATCACAGCTAACATTTTAAATTTGTATTAGTACAAAGGTTTTCTGTCTAAAGGATCTTAAATCTCTCTTTGTCTTCAAAGAAAATCGTTTAAAATCTTTTCATTTTATGTTCACAAATGGATGGAATAATGAAGACTTAAAGGGCATAGGTAAAAGATTAAACTGATCAGGTAGGTCTTTTTAAAAAATAATTTCTACAGGAAAATTTTATATTATTATAAAGTAAAAATAAAAAAAAATAAGGTGAATTTATGTCTGTAGTGTTTAGAAGCAAAAGGAAGAATCTTATACAATTCTTACATGAAACTTTTGAAGTATAACCCATTTTTTGAAAGCTTTCAAATTATATAGAATCCTTTATGGCTCATGACAAGTTTTTTTCTTTAATACTCAATTGTACTGATTGTTTAAAACCTGCATCTTCTTTGTAGTTTGATTTTTTCTGCCTTTCAGCCTCTGGGTTCTTTTGGAACTTTTTATGTTCTAGATTAAAAAGCTATTTACAATCAAAGAGAACTTTCCTGCGTGATAGATGCAGACCTTAAATGGACTGTCTTTTAAACTTCTTCAGGAGGGAGCTTCTTTTATCTTTCACTATGGATCATGACTTCTAGGCCACAAAACTTTCCATCCTCTCTTTTCCAGAGTCTTTCCAATTAACAATATCTGGTCGACTTGGGATTCTGATCCTCTGGTTTAACTGAAAAATTACCTGTTCTTTCAGGCTGACTTTTCTCTAAAAGTTCCTTCAGCAGTATTGTCTTTCCTCTTAGCTAGCTGTACTCAAATTTTCTCCAACAAATTGTATTTATTACCCATAGTAAGTTTCAGAAAGATAGTTTCCCTGTATCATTTTATTTTCTCATAGATAAGCTAATGACTATTAAAATTTATTACTAATAAAATATAACTTGGGTTTATAACACAAATAAAATTTCGTAGATGATTATTCTTTTTATTTTAAAAATTGATTTATGTGTTTAAGCATTTTATTTCTTGCCTACTACTTTTACATTATAATGCAGAAAGGTATTATGGATTCCAGTGATATTCTGGTTTAGAATTAATTACTTAGATACTATTACAGTGAGCACAATAACTTAAGTGACTGATTTTTAAATAATTAGGTAGTGCATTTATCAAAACCGTCATCTCAGGTAGTTTAAAATTAAAGTAAAGAAGTCACTGAATATTTCTATCTGTAACTGCCAGGCCTGTTTAGAGGACCATAACTCAAAAGATTAGTTACAAAGAATTTTGCATGATAAGAACTGATTTGGGCTCTTGCTTAGGGTTCAAGAAACTCAGATGCAATTCTGTCTTTATCAAAAGATATTTAAACAGTTCAGTTCTCAGAACATTAACATTATGCTATTCTGAATGTCTGTTTCTCCTCCTTGGGACATTTTCGACTTCTGTGAAAAAAATTATCAGCGTCACTATTGTAGAGACCTTACCTTGACTTTGATACGTGTAAAATTGAGTTTTCATTTAAAATTCCCCCCAATTTTTATTATCCTTATCACCAGTGTAAACATGAGAGAAGATACTGTACATATTGGTAATTTAAGAGATTTAAATTTATTTTTTTAATTTAAAAATTATTTTTAAAAAATATTTTGGATATGTTTGAAACATAAGGAAACTAGTTTTGATGCAGGTGGAGCTGGATAATTTATTTGCAGCTTTAATGGAATAAAAAAATAAATTTGGTTGAGGACTGTCAGTCATTCTAACTGAACATTGAATTCAGTTATATTGGCATTAAAATTCATAGCAAATCTTCCTTGGTGTCAGCACAGGCCTACACTATATGTACAGTTCTGTGGACTACGAGGACAGAAACAGAGCATCTGGTCTGCCCTCCTCTATAACTCCAGTTGTAGCATTTAAGTTTGCTTAATCCTCTATGGAAACCAAAAATTTTTATCTGATTAAGTTTATACAACCATCCATAGTCTTGATCTGAAAGCATGGGGTGATGGACATGACACCATAGCTCCTGCCAGTTTATTCTAACACCTGAATACTCTAATTGTTAAATTAGAAATAAAACACACATGTTTACATTTAACCAGTTTCCTTTTTCAGCTATTTGTCCTTGTTAAGACTTCCTCATTACTTTAAGGAACCTGTGGTGTACAGTGGTTTTCTCCCATAAACACATACACCTCCTAACTGAAATATCTCTTTATTTTTATATAAACAAAAAGTATGCCACTTGCATTATGAATATGTACTGAAACAAGTAGCATTTCAAGTTCATGGTTCTAAATGAGAAAGTAAATTTTTTGGAATTGTACAGGAGATTGTGATAAAATTAAGAGAAGGGGACATTACATGGTTAAACAGAAAGTGGATACTAGCAGCTAAGTAGGGAAGGAGAGAGCACCATCCAACGAGGTTTCATCATTAGAAGTCCGATTCATTAGGTGTGTGAGTAAGGAGCTCGCTTTGGAATGATTGTGTTGGTTTCTTACCTCTTGAGGATCTTTGAGGTATTCATGCTTAGCACAAAATACATAAACACGACTAAGAATAAGACAACTGTCTTTCTCTTTTCCGTCTGCAGACAAATATTTGCAAAGTATTCCTATAAATAGAGCATATAGATTTAAAAACACATTTTTCACTTCCTCCATGGCTGCTTACAAAAATAAGATGTCATTTAATGAGGAAGATAGCATGCCATGTTATTAGTTTTGGCAAAGAAAGCAGACCTACAGTTGGATTTTATGAAGAGCCTTTACCTAGCAGTAAGTGATTCATAGATTGTATCTTTTGGATGGATCATTTCAAGAAGCTCGAGTACAATAATTTTTAGTTTCTAATCCTTAATGTAGATATGAAGAGACAAGTGGTGAAGCCAACATGAGCAAGACTGAAGGACTTCTGAGTATGCACATAAATAAAATTTTAAGTACTTAAAGAAATGTGAAGACAAACAAGGAGGTTCCTACTGAGTTTAGATGTATCTACGCTTACACAGTGCTTCAGAAGGGATTTTCAGCCTTAAAATTTTGACCTGATTCTGAATGTAGATGTTTATATTCCATGCTAAGCAACCAAATTCTTTCCTAGATATTTCAATTTCTTATTAACATCAGAAAATGAAACTACGAAGTTATTGCACCACTGAGGATAGTGATATCTATTTATAGATAAAGAATAAA
Source organism: Burhinus bistriatus (assembly GCA_013397275.1). Taxonomy (NCBI): domain Eukaryota; kingdom Metazoa; phylum Chordata; class Aves; order Charadriiformes; family Burhinidae; genus Burhinus; species Burhinus bistriatus. Next base: position 12,583 of record VYXH01004017.1, on the reverse strand, counting down.
AACTGATGCTTTCAAAAGGGAAACCTTAAAATGATATAAATTGTGTGAGGTTCAATTTATTAGTTCATTGAACTTAATTTCACTTTTCTGGGGTTAATTGGGGCTAAAGGAAAGCAAAACATATAACAAGAAGAATTCTGAAGAGCAAATGAGGCACTAAGTTGGAGAAAAATTCAGAACATGGCATTAATTTGTTTTTTCTGTTTGCCAGAACTTTGTGTCCTGCAGAAAACATTGAGGCTTTGGTGTGTAACACATTTTAGTCAATAAAGCAATGCATCACCAAGTGAAAAACAAGACCCATTTTAAAAAGGGCTTTGTACTATGTTTCTTAGCCAAGGTATTTAATTTGTCAGTAAATCTAATTAATGGACAAAGCAGATGCTGGAAATCATGGTAGCGCATTAATTTAACACATCTATATCTTTGATGTATAATGCATATCCTTGAGATAAAAGTAAGCACAGCTCACTGAGGCATTTTATTTTTAAATACTAGGGCACTGAACTTCTAAGCTCAAGGAAATGCATCAGATCTCTTTGGTTCTTGTAGTACGCACAGCTCCGAATAAGTCGAAGTAGAGATGAAGAGTGCATAGCTAGGAAGTTTGGTGCCCCCACTAGGGAAAGACTGATGAGAACGTAGCCGTGGATGTGGGGTGTATGTTGGATAAGCACCCAAAAAAGAACAGATTCTTAGTCAGTGATACCTCTGCCATCTGAAAAATAAGAAAAACTTGCTGTGTTATTCTGGATGTGTTGATGGAAGAAGGTGGACACTACATCAAATCCATTTCTAGTCCTGAATGGAGTCAGACTGTGCAGAAGATTGTAAAAATGAAAACTTTATATTTATTCCCTAAGGACAATCAGGAAACCAAAATTCAGGGACTTTGACATTTGGTGACTATCTTGTGAAATATCTCACCTATTTATATCAAAGCACAAAAGATTTCATGTATTGTTGCAAGTTTCTGTCCCTTTTCTGCTTCTGCTCTGCTCACAGTTATGTTATCTACAAGCAAATTTTTTGTGGCCATTAACCTGTTTTTCACTTTTTATATGATCTTACTCTCATTCCTAGAATTGCTTTTCTTTCTTGTTTATTGTTTTTAGGTAAAGTTAAAATAGATTTTAAATAAGAGTTTTTGTCACTAGAAGTGTAAAAAATATGGGTCATCTTTCAAAGTTCAAATGTGTAAAATGGACTTATGGAATATATGGAGACTCCAACTAGTCATCTTTAAACATCCCTTGTGGATCTACCACTGTACATATGTGGAGAACAGAAGTGCCTTTATGATGGCACTGTTGGAGTAGAAGGTGTTTTAGAAAAAAATGTAAATATATTTATTGAGTTTTACTCATTTACAGTTTTGTCCAATTATGACTGCTTTTAGTGACAGAGCATTTATTTGCTCTTTGTTCTTTGACACATCCATTCAATAGCACCTTGGATAGATTAACTGGTGAGCACAGGTATTAAATATTTTGCTCCAGATAATTCATTCTGAAGAAAGCTAACTCTACCAGTCGTATTCCCCTACGTTCTATTAGTATATTCATCGCATGTTGCAAAGGAGTTCATGTTTAGGCTTTTGAAGCTGAGTCAGTAGAATCAGTGGTTAAACTTTTTCAAACAGATATTACACTGCGTACTTTTTTTCTTCTCTGTGGCATAACACTTCCAGCATCTATCCCACAAGTTTTCTCCTGGTTAACAGAACTACATCTGCAGTCCGAGGTCAGGTCAGCCCAACCTGCTGAAGCATGAACAATTCCCTGCTTGAACTGAGCGTGATGCTCATGTAAATTCTTTCTTACCACTTGTTTAATACATACGTCAACAGCAAGACAATGGAATACAAGTTCGCTGTTCATCTGTCCTTCCTTTACGTGCTACCTGGTCCTTACAGTATTCTATACTACTGGACTGGGTCAACAAAAATACAGTGTCTGTGGTTTGAGGGAGAGGACACATCCTGACTGAGGTAAAAGTACATAATAGAGAGCACCTACAGGTCCTGATCTTCGGGTAACTGGGTCTGAGACCTTGCTGACATGCCACAATCCCCTTCTGACCTGCATTCCTGTCCTGCTTTCTGTGCAGGACTGTCTGAGAGGGAGGAGGCACCTTATTCTTAGATCTAGTCCTGACATGGACTTGGGAGCACAAGGGGCTTTCACTGGCCTCATACACACACAAAAACATTCCCCACCCTGCCATTGACATAACGATGGTGCTAGGCTTCCTCTTTGTGGCACCTGCAAGCAGTTCACAAAACTGGATTCACTTACTGGTATGGGTTCCTATTTTTTCTTCTAACATGGATTTTTGCAAGGGATTCACCTCTGTGTGAAAGCATCTCTTAAAACTACGCTTGCAGTTACTTTTAGCATTTTATAAGATCTTGTCGTGGTTTGGGCCAGAACGACAGATACTCTTTCTCTCCTGCTTCACTTCAAAGTGAGGCAGGCGAGAGAGAGGAAGGGAGAGACTTAAGAGTTTAGAAGGAACTAAACTACTTTAATGAAATATTAATAATAAAATAATAAAAAGAAAATAATGAAGTATGTACAAAACCATATCAAGCTCCCAGGATGACAATCACGTCACCAGCAGGCGCTGGGGAAGTCCCAGACTGGACTCAATGATGGACGGGAACTTGATTCTGGATCTGGATTCAGGATCGGGATCAAAGGCAGACGCAGAGACAGAGTCGTCCTCCGATGCCGGCCATTGAAGAAAGAGGCTGACCCTTTGATCCCTCAGCTTTTATACTGAGCATGAGGCAGATGGGATGGAATACCCTGTGGGTCAGTTTGGGGTCACCTGTCCTGTCCGCTCCTCCCCGCAGGTGTGACCCCTCTACGCTTTTCCGCTTCCGACCCTCCAATGGGGCAAGAAACATAGTTGGCTGCCCTTGGTTGTTATAGCCATAAGGATAAGCAGGAGCCTCTCTGCATCCCATTCCTTGGCATCAACCATAAACATGGGTCTCATCACTCTGAGAGTGAACAGTTTGCTGCACAACATGCTGGTAATTTCAGCAGTTAGAAGAGGCCTAGCTAAAAAGTAAAGTTACTGAACAAAATTGGTCCTGTTTTACCTCAAACCAGGACAGGTCTTATCCAGCAGGAGGTGGAATAAGGATCTGAAAAAATACCTCTCCGACCTTCCCATATCTGCTCCTTGCTGGATGTCACCTGCTACTTAGTTCAAACTGCTGGCTTGTGGGTGCCAGTTGAAATGTGGCATTCGATGCCTTGTAGTAGTGCGCTAAGTTAACCTGCGGATTCTTCCTTTGTGACTGGCACTCAGGTGAAAGTATCTCACAAGTGCCAGGAGTTAGCGAAGTCACGTTCCTTACCTGGATCATTGCAACTTCAGCGTGACCTTTCCTAATGGCTCCCTCCCTGGGAGAATAGCTTGGGCTGACACAAATAATTCTGAATGCACAAGGTGCTGAATATTTGAAAGATATTTAGCATTTCATATGCTAACTAAGAAATTATTTTTCTGAGGTTGAGTATAATGACATCCGGAAAGCTGGTGGCAGAGTCACCAGATTATTCAAGGGAAATAACCTTGAAATTGATCAAAGTCCAATGAGTTATTAAAAAATTGGTAAAGCAGGAGCAAATATGACTAGTGCTCAAGGTACCTGAATTATAAATGCATCTTATTGACTCAGTCCAATTCCCAGAAGAACTTGAGACTGCTAAGAATCCACTTCTTCTTTAAAGAATTTTTAGACTATGGTTGTATTTTGAAATTTCACCATATTTCAAAGCCTAGTGGATGATGGACTCAATGCTCAGTGGCACGCTTCTGCTCAGCCAGCCTCCAGTTAGCTGAAGTTAACTGTGTCAAATCACTGCTACTTCTTACCTATTTCCAACCCCAATCTGCTCTGGATTTATAGGTGGGACCACATGGTAGAGATCAATCACTCTTACGTGATGTTTCCCAGGAGTTTTCCTAGCATAGCTTTCTGTCTACTGTTTTATTTCTGCAAATCAGTTGGTGCAGGAGCCCATAGGCATGAATCTCCTCTCTTTCCGTGTGAGTTGACAACATTGCTTCTGAAGTCAATGCAGTTATCCAGCATGAATAAAAAATGAGTGAAAATAAAATCGGGCCCGGTGAATTGCACTGGCATCAAAGTACCCAAATGACAACTGAGTGGCCCAACGTGTAGTGATAGCACTGCTGTGCATGAATACAAATAATAAAGCATCCTCAGGGTATGCAATATGTCTGCACCACAGTCGAGGTCTTTAAGTTTTATAAAGCCATATTGAGACTGGAAGGACTGGTGACCTTTTGTTGTTCCTCTTGAGTAGGCATGTCATGAGGGATATGTTGGTTTATTGTCAGATTATATGAAACAGCAGAATAACTGCATGTTATGGATGAGATGAGTAGCTTCTTGTTTATGGCCTCCTGGCCCAGATGTTAGTTGGGAGATAAAAGATTTCCTTTAACTTGCAAAGTTGTTTTTCAGTCTTCAGTCCCCACCCTGTTTGTGCTCAGCCACCCTTTTTTCTAGGTGGGGGGGGCAGGGAGTGGGTGTAAGGAGCAGGGGTTCGATTGCAGATTACAGTATCATTAGCATCCAACTGACTATGTTTAAATGCTCTTGTCATGGAAGAATCCATGCCTGGCACTGGTCAAAACAGACTCCAGCCCATGAGGAGACAAAATGTCAGACAGTCAGAGAGATCTGCATCTCCCTGATGCAGGCAGGAGCTGCTGGTGGCAGTCAGAGGTGGATACTGCCCAGGACAGGCAGGAGGCAATCTGTGAAGCTGGGGCTCCACGCCAAAGGGGGTTCATCTCTGAGGAGACTGTGGGTGTGAGTGGGCCTGCACCGGAGTGGGGATATCCCATGGGACAGCAGCCATGGGAGAGCCATGCTGCGGCAGGCATGTGCCTGAGGGACTGCGGCCGTGGGCAACCCATGCTGGGGCAGGTACACTCTTGTGGGACTGTGACCATGGGTGACCCACACTAGGGAAGGGACATTCCTGAGGGAATGCAGCTACAGGCAACCCAAGCTGGGGCAAGGACAACCCTGAGGGACTGTAGCTGTGGGCAACCCATCCTGGAGCAGGGACACCTCTGAAGGTCTGTGGCCATGGGTGACCCGTGCTGGGGCAGGGACACTGAGAAGCAGAAGTGGCGGAGGAAAACCAAAAAGTCACAAGGAGTGGAGGAAAGCCAGTAGGAGTCAGGGATCAGCAGGAGGAAACCATTACACGTATGACTCTGACCTCCTGCACTGTTGATGCCTCACCAAAGGGGTTGGGACAGGCTGAGAGTAACCCAAAGGGAAGATGGCGGAAGTTGAGACTTCGAAGAGAGAGGGTAAGAGTTTGGCTTAAGTTGAGCTTGGGGAAGGAGGAAAAAAGGTGCTTACTTAATTAGTTGTTTAATTACTTATGTTTTCTTTTCTCAACAACCAAATCAGTGATTAAATATTTTTGCTAAAAATAATTCAATTAAGTGAAAACTCCCTGATTTGAGACTGTTTTGCCCACAACAGTCACAGAAAAAGGCTCTATCTGGCTGTATTCAGACCTAAAGAAACCCCTGATTCCTTACACCCCGTCAGTGTCTTGGAAAAGGAACTAATTACAGTCCTCAGAGGGATACCTAAGAATGGATGTCGTTTCACCATTCTGGGATGCATGGGAAGAATGCTTCTGTAATGGGGACAGGAAGGTTGCATGGTGAGTGCCCTGCTCGAAGTTACGCACTATATTACATGTGAATTTATAATGGCAGAGGTGCTACGGCCCATTAGTTAGCTTCCCTCAGGATAAATCTGCCCTGGAAACTAAATCCTAGTATTTTCCTACCAGCCCTGAAGACAGTCACAAACTTCAGGTGATTTTATGTTTTTAGTCCACGTGCTTCCTGATTTTTTCTCCCAGCCTTTCTGCAAGGTAGCAAATTGCTATTTTTTTCATTCTCTGATGTGCACCATTGCAACAGGTCAGGCTGCTTTAGTTTTAGACTGCAAATGAGCTACTACTAGAAACCCAGCCTCTGTTTTTCTGTGTTTATTCAAGCGTTTATCACGGGTATATCTAGGCAAATAGATCTGTATAATACTGTCTTTGAGCAGGCTCAGTTAGTCACTGAATTCCCTGGATGCGTGCAGCTCTGCTCTAGGGTTATGTGTATTTTGTTCAAGCTCTTATTCACATGTATATTCTTTATTGCCATTGATTTCTCTGTTTGGGCCTCCTTTAAATGACATTTTGTGTAAGTAGCAGTAAAAGAAAAAGTATCCTCAATCCTGGAGATTCTTTAGAAGTGCAGCCAGACTGTTTTCATTTGGAAATCTTCTGTGAACTGTGTTTTCACAGGAGATATCCAATAACCTCTGCTTTCAGCTGCACTTGAAAGGTTTTGAGAATGACTTGTCCTGCTTCGGCTCAGTGCTGTGCTTCCTGCTTGTACTGGTTTCCTTCAGAACACTTGCAGCAAAGGTGAATCTTGTAATATAGGATAAGCCAACCAGACTGGAGTGACTATGTCAAACCCTAAGCCGCTTTTAAGACAGTCCACTAGTTAACTGTATATGTATATCATGTTCTACTCCACTAAAACAGAAGAACTCTCTAGACGACATGAAAGATGTATCCTATGTGTCTGTATCACATGTAGTACCGCACATATCTCTCTGTACCACAAGTAGCATGGGGTGTTTGTCTGGTTCTGTAACTTCACCAAGGTACCACTGATCATGGCACCGACATTTTTTTTGTGAAAAGTTCTACTATTCTGACATTTTTACCACAAGAAGGAAAACCTCAGTCCTCATCTTCCAGACACTGCTATGTTTTTATTTTATCTGGGAATTTCAAAGCAGATATTTCTAATTAGAGATATTCTTGCTTCAGCATATTTTGTTGAAATTCGTAATTCTATTAATATGTTTAGGTAGTTTAGTAAATCAAATAAAAGCTATTTTAACAAATCTTATCATCTGTTCACCTAAATGGAATTCATTCAGCAGCTCTACTGGATACCAGCTAATCCAGATAACCAGGTGCGTGAGACAACAATCTTTTGCAAAGCACGTTGATCTGTTTGTGATCCGCTGCCTGAAATGAATCCGCTGCAGCACCTATGTCTGATCAGCATCATTTTGCTGTGATTCACTGCTGGCTCCTGGCATCCTTGAAACTGGTATGCCATGGTCAGCTGTCAGAGGGGGAATGGTTTCCTCTGTGTTCAGATGAATTATCTGTTAATTGCTGCTAATTGTCTGAGATTATGTGCCATTGTGCTTCTTGCACTTTTGTCGTGGTTTGAGCAGCACAGGATTAATTTCATTCTCAGTAATTTTATTTTTCAGTAAGGTTTATTTTAATGCTAGGGAAAATTGCATCTTTAGAAGATTCTAGTGTCTGAATTTGTGAAAATATTTACTTTATAGCCAGCTATGGTGTGTGGGTTTCAAGGTCTCAGTGTTTTCGAGCTCGACAGGTGCAGGAATGAGGAGGAGTGAGACCTGGGCACCTGACCCAAGCTGGCCAGCAGGATTATTTCATACCATGAACGTCACATTCAATATAAATTAGAAAGTTTGCTGAGGAGTTTTTTCTCTTCTGTGATGGCTGTGATCCTGAGAACTTCTTGCCCCGGTGCCAGACCACTGAGCTCTTCCCTTCCTCCCAAAGCCATAGCGCTCGCAGTGTCCAACATTTGGTGTCCATTGCTGGGAGCGCACAGCTTCCTATGGATCAAATGGGCTGAATACAATCCTTGTGTGTTTTATATTGGTATCGGGATCGATATTGGTTCTTTAGTATTATTAATGTTAATTATTCAGTATTATTCTATCGGATGTTTATATTTCAACCCTCAGGTTTCCTTGTTTTTTTCCTGATTCCCCTTCCTGGGTGGGGAGGGGTCATCGGTTGATAGAATAATTGGCTAAACAACAATAAATTTTTGTGGGTTTTTCAAACCGTAACAACTTTGTATTAACTCAGCGATTTCTGCCCATATTTCCTGTGATCATACCTCCTTACCTTGGATGTGATGCCAGGCTTTTTACCTTTTTGCCCTCTTTTGTGCACTACCAAGACCTCTGGATATATCTTTTTCAAGCCCAGTGAGTTTTCACTTCTTTCTCTGTTGCATTAGGACTCCTGGCTTGCTGTAAGACAAGCGGCTCTGTGAAGTATCTGTCAGTGAGGTATGGAAGAAGGCATCTGTCCTTTGCTACCTGCACTTCAGGTAGCATCAGTACCCATGCTGCACAATAGATGTGTTTCCTGGCTAGTTCTCTCTGCTCTAGAATTAAGCTTATGTCCACTTTCTAAGCCAGCCAACTGGAGTTAAAAAAATTCAGAGATGAAGTGTATTTATTCATGGATTGGTTCTGAGTTAATTATGGAATCTGATTCATAACTGTTTTTCAGCTTCCTGAATTTTGCAGTTTCACTGAATGGCTATGAGGACATCAAAGGTATTCTTCCGGTGTGTCTATATTAATAAACTAATCTGGGTCAGATTAATTTAAGCACAATTACTGATACTTTTTAAAAGTAAACGCATAGTTTAGTATAATCTGTACCAAAACATGTCTGTCTGAGACAGTGAGTAAGACAGGTATAGAAACCAGAAGACAGTCTCCAAAGCATCCTGCTCTGGTTCTTGAAATTGAAAAGTTAAAACATTTAGCTACAGGGAAGCAGCCCAATTCGTTCCTGTGTTATTTATCAATACAGTTGTAACCGTAGATGCAGAGAAATTTGCCCAGCTGGTGGCTGGAAATGATGCAGAAGTATTCTGCTGTGTGTATAAGTCTAAAAATAAATATATATAGTATAGCATACAAAAAGTGTGTGTGTGTGTGTATATATATCTATATAAAATTCCTAAATACATAGAGTATTTAGGTCTCTTCTTTGAATTTATACCAGACTTGCTGTGTTAATAGGAAACATAATGAGTAAAGATATTCAGAAGTGTTCAGTAACAAATGGCAGTTACAGTCGGGTTTTGCATAGCTTATATTCAGAAGGAAGTATTGTAAAATTAACACTCCATTAAACTCTTGGCTAAATTATTGAACAGCTGGGCTATCATAATTACTTAATTTGAAGAAATAAATGTTTGTTACAAATCTTTGTAATGATATAGACACTAATAAAGTATTTCTTAACCACACAGCTTGAAAAGTTTTTATGTACAGCCTCACTTCAAGCTGGACACAGGGCCCTGCATTTTTAATGATATCAAAAAATAGAGGTAATTAACTTTTAAAATTGCTAAAAACTAACAAATTGATAAGCAAATAAAGAGTTTTTCAGGTCATTCTATAGAGTGAAAGGTCCTAAGAGCTGCTTAGTGGCAGAAGAGTTTTAGAAATCATTACTATTTAGAAATTCTAAGGAATATGTTTTGTGTTTTATTGTGAATGCATCAAAAAAGTCCTTTCTATTTTGCTGCTTTTTCCTGTTCAGTTATATAACGGGTATAAGACAACATTCAGCAAACTACACAGCTCTAATTGAATGAATCACCTATCAATTACTTGTACTCAGGATGGTATATTGTGGATACTACTGAAACAGAGGAACAAACAGTAAAATGGAAAATAATGATAGTTTGTTTGGTTTGAGACAATGTGCTAAGGAAATCTTCAGAAATTCATTATAATTTCTCAAGGGAAGCTTAGGTGTCAAGGTAGAAAGTATAAGGAATACAAGGTGGAACATGTTTAAGTATTAAAATAGCATTAATATGTATTAATGAAGTTCTGGAGAATGTTAGGAGAGAAAATAGCAGAAGTACTTCTGTAGACTTCATATTTTTATGGATCTCATTATCATAGTGTCCGAAGACTTTACAATCATTATGTATTTATTCCAATATATATTTAAGATTAGATTTAACACATCTTTAAGGACGGTAATTGAGCTCTAAAGAAATGAAGATCAAGAGATTTAAATGCTCCTAGGTGTTAGTGTCTGAAGGTGAGCAATGAGCTCACTGAACCTTTCAGAAAGTTAACAGATGGAGTTCTACTCTTTCCTACATTGGGTTGGTGACTCAATTCATTGGACAACCTCTATCTCTTTTGGGCATTAGCTAAGCTTGTTGTATCAATCAAATGGGAAGAAAAAGTAACTGTATGTAATTTTTCTTCTTTTTCCAAAAGTTGGTAAGGATTTATAGCCAAGACAGTGCTACCTTAAGTCAAGAACAAGTAAGTCTGCCTCCTTCCCTTCCTCTAGTGCATCTTGCACGTTACGTAGCTTCTTATATACTATTCCTTCCCTGAATTATAAAATACATTTTTAGCTTACAGTGCAATTTGCATATTCATAGAATTTAGAGTTTCCTGGAGCAAGAGTTGATGTCGCTGAATGGAGCTGCTCTGGAGCCAGTCAGACCCATAGCAGAGCAGCAGATCTAGGTACGCAGGGGGTTTTCCGGAGGTGGGGAAATGCCAGAGCAGTGGAGAGACCCACCAGGACCAGGCACATCTCCAGGGAGATGTTGCCAGAGCAACCATAACCCCATCATGCCTATTAAAACCAGCCCGGGGTTTTTCTGAACAGGCTGTTCAGAAGGGACAGGCAAGGAAGGAGGGGCGGAGGCATTGCCCTCTGCATCAAGAAATGGATAGAGTGTGAAAACCTGTCTCTGAAGAATAGCCATGAGCAAGTTGAAAGCTTATGGGTAAGAATTAGAGACCGAGGCAACAAAGGGAACCTTGTGGTTGATGTCTACTACAGGCCACCCAATTAAGGGGAGCCTATTGACAAAGCCTTCTTACTCTAGCTACAGGAGGCAATGAACTCGCAGGTTCTCGTCATGCTGGGAGACTTCAACCACCCTGACATCTGCTGGAAAAGGAGCACAGGGAGGTGTAGGCAACGCAGGAGACTCCTGCAGTGCATGGAAGATAACTTCATAAGCATAATTGGTGACATCAAAATTGGAAGGAGCCTGGGCTGCAGTGACCAGCACTGCTAGACTTCCCAGTCCTGAGGGATATGGGTCAAGTGAAAAGTAAAGTCAGGACCCTGAATTTTAGGAAAGCAAAATTCCAGCTCTTCAAGGAGCTAGTCAATAGCACCCCCTGGGAAACTGCCTTCAGGGACAAGGGAGCAGAACAGAGCTGGCAGATCCTTAAGGATGCTTTCCACACAGTGTAAGAGATCTCAATCCCCAAATGTAAGAAATCAGGAAAGAAGGGCAAGAGTCCGACATGGCTGATTTGAGACTTGTTGGTCAAACTAAAGGGCAAGAAGGAAATTCCCAGGCAGTGGAAGCAGGAACAGGTAACCTGGGAAGAGTATAGGGATGTTACCTGGATGTGTAGGGATAGGGTCGGGAAGCTCAGTTGGAGCTGAGCTTGGCAAGGGATGCGAAGAATAATAAGCAGGGTGTCTACAGGTGTGTCAACCAGAAAAGGGAGGTCAAAGAAAGCATACCCCCTCTGGTAAGCAAGTCTGGCAAACAGGTAACAGCAGATGAGGAGAAGACTGAGGTACTCAGCAACATTTCTGCCTCAGTCTTCACTGGCAACCTCTCTTCCCACACCTCTTGAGTGGATGGACCGCAAGGCAGGGACTTGGGGGAGCAAAGTCTCTCCCACTCTAACAGAAGATCAGGTTCGTGACCACCTGAGGAACCTGAACATACAGAAGTCTATGGGACCTGACAAGATGCATCCCAGAGTCCTGAGGGAACTGGCTTGATGTCGTTGCCAGGCCACTCTCCATGATATTTGAAAAGTCATGGCAGTCAGGTGAAGTCCCTGGTGACTGGAAAAAGGGAAATGTTGCACGCATTTTTAAAAAGGGTAGAATGGAGGACCCTGGGAACTACTGACCTGTCAGCCTCACCTCTGTGCCTGGGATGATCATGGAAGCTATGATCCTAGAAGCTATGATAAGGCACCTGGAGGACAGGGAGGTGATTTGAGACAGCCAGCATGGCTCACCAAGGGTAAGTCCTGCCTGACCAACCTAGTGGCCTTCTATGATGGAGTGACTACATCAATGGACAAAGGAAGATCTACGGATGTCATCTGCCTGGATTTCTGTAAGGCCTTTGACACAGTCCCCCACAACATCCTTCTCTCTAAACTGAAGAGGTATGGGTTTGATGGGTGGACTGTTCGGTGGATGACAAATTGATTAGATGGTCACATCCAGAGGGTAGTGGCCAATGGCTCAATGTCCAGATGGAGATCGGTGACAAATGGTGTCTGTCTGGGGTCTGGTTTGGGACCAGCACTGTTCACTGTCTTCATCAATGACTTGGACAGTGGGATTAAGTGCACCCTCAGCAACTTTGTGGATGACACTATGCTAAGTGGTGCAGTTGACACATCTGAGGGACAGGAGGCCATCCAGAGAGTCCTGGATAGGCTTGAGAAGTGGACCCATGTGAACCTCCTGAGGTTCAACAAGGCCAAGAGCAGAGTCCTGCATGTGGGTTGGGGCAATCTCCAGTATCAATACAGGCTGGGGGATGAAGGGATTGAGAGCAGCCCTGTTGGGAAGGATGTGGGGGTATCAGTGGATGAAAAGCTGGACAT
>VYXH01004016.1:155279-178666 GCA_013397275.1 Burhinus bistriatus | reverse complement strand
ACCCAGAAGCACTGGCATGCTGTGCCCAGCCTCCCAGCCTCCACTTTAGTAATCCTGGGTCCATCCCCGTCCCCCTTCAAACCCAGTTTAAAGCCCTATGAATAAGCCCTGCTCATCACTGAGCTTCTAAATTATATTGTTCAGCAAATGAAAGCAAAATAGGTTAGTCTTTTCGGATTAATTACTCATTGAGTTCTGTTTGGAGAACCAGGATTTATTTAGAGCCCCACAATCCTTTGACTTGTTCCATCTTATCTCCTTCTTTGTATTACGGAAAATTTCACAACATGTAGTAGAGCTAAAAATGATTAGGGCTGAAGAAAACAGTTGAATATCATCTTTATGAAAATGGTGTCTTTCTGATACAATTTCATGGAAGAATTTAACGTGGGTATAGTATGTGGAAAGATTATTTCTCAGTTGTTGTCCACAAATCTAAATTTATTTTCTGTATACATTTTTAATGTGTTTCTGAAAATGGAACTTGCTGTATTTCTCATTCTAATTATTTCAGAATTTGTTTTCTTTTTGCACTTGCAAATCTTGGTCCAGCAAAAGTTTGGATAGAGAATTTTCATTTTGAATGAAGGTTTCTGTAAATAAAAAATCCCAGTGAAAACTGTTTGGAATAAAAAATATTATAATATGAAGTTCATGATTTCTTTTTACCAAAATGAGACCAGTAAAGGAAAGCTATTCTTAACAGAATAGTTTTCATTTTCATCCATCATAAAAATAGCAACCTTCTCCCATGCTCAGCAAAACAGCCAGTCAAACAAAACCCTTTGCTCTCCCACCAATAAAACTTAAAATCTTTAAAATTATTTAAAAAATGACAGACACTGCAGTTTTGCTGGTGAAGAACCTAAGACAAATGCAGTTGTACCAGCAAAGGAGTCCCTTGTCAGAATAGTATATTACATTGAGAATAGGGGTAAATTAGAATATTAAAATAATTTTTAGTATTTGCTATAAATACATAGCTATGAATTTACAGAAACCATAAGACATGTAAGTAACTCTAACAGATTAAGTGGATATTAGTTGCTGGCTAGTAACCCTAACACAGACATGCAAGAGCAATTTTAAGATTATACTTTGAGCTAATCTTGCTTGTTAGGGTCTGTCCTGCAAACTTCAACTTAAACTGTTCTTGCAAAAGTAAGGACTATTTACAATAGTTGAAAGGATTTAGCCTTGAAAGGAAAACACGTAGATTGTTTTATAATTCTGCTTTATACCCGCTTGCTTTATCTCAGTTATTCACTGTTAGACAGACATTTAACCACTGGTCAGAAAATATGTTAGAATACATTTTAGTAGCAATTAATTGTAATTGTTAACAGTTACAGTGTGAACAAACTAAAATTAATGGTGTAATAAAAACTTAGTTTTCAAGTATCGCCCCATTTTGATGCTGTCAAAATAATATTTTCTGTTTCCTTTGATTATCTTAGTGGAAATAGTTTTTATTTATTTTGCATATAATCCATACATAATGCATTTTATTTATAGATAAGCGTTTAATTTAAATTCCTGTTTTAAAATAGAAGATGTTGGAATAATGTACTTTATTGCGCTTTAGCCATGCATTTGTTCAGAATTATTTAATAAAAATAATCTGATCTACTGATGTGTGAAATAGCCACTGCTTTTCATGAATTCAATTCCTAGTGTAAGTATAATATAGATCTTTAGGAACTGCTAAGCACTAAAAAAAGTCCTTACAAATAGGGTGAAATGGAAGAGGGTAACTCCAGAGGCAATTACTAGAGAATTCTAGTAACGATAAATGGTCTTAAAAGTAACTGGAAATACTGTATTTAAAAAGTATTCAAATATGAAGATGAAAATACTTGCCCGGTTGGCAACGTTATTTGCAGTGTGTCTGTTTTTGCTTGGATAGCGATAGCCAGCACCCAAGCTTCCTTGTGCTTTGTAAGTAGCCTCTCGCCTTTTGCATGATCATATTCCCACGCGAAGTATTATTTCCATTCAGGGTTTATAAAACCAAGTCTTAGGCTTCTTCTCTGGGAAAAAGTCATCAAAGTTTTGACATAATACGTAGTGTCCAAAACACTAATAAATTATAGTGCCTACATTTTGGCCCAAGTTGTTTGAGGGGAAATATGGACTCAATGCAAAAAGGGGAAGTCTTCAGTCTTTGTTTCATCATTATTTGATAGAATATTCTCTATCTCCTACCTTTGCTGTTTTGTACATCCTCCACTGGCAAAGACTAATATCCACTAACTTCTGCTGAGGAAAGACTGAAAACTATGCCAGATGAGAATTTGGTGGCAGTGGGATTTGATTCTCCTTGAAGGCATCGATGTGAAGGAATAATACCACTCAATTTGGCAGAAATGCACTGGGATGGGAAGATAAGCAGCTCGGTTAAACGTGGGAAAGCTGAGAAATGGAGTTCAGTGTACACAGTAGGTGCTAATGTGCTGTTGAGCCTGAGGCAACAGAGGAACAATGCCCTCAGAAATGCATGCCTATCTCCTGTGACTTCACCATGTGCATTCGAGCAGAAATGGAGCAATAGAAAAATATTCTGGTGTATTCTGTACCCTGTTCACAGTCTATCCAGTGTCTGATACCAATGTCTCTCTTGTGCTGATAGGACAACCCTCTCCAGAGAACGATAATACAATAAAAGACCTGCTGCCAGAGGATGCTGGGATTGATCACCAGACTGTCCATCAGCTGATTACTGTGCTAATGAAGTTCATGGCAAAGGATGAGAGCAGCGCTGAGTCGGACATCAGCAGTGCTAAAGCTTTCAACACAGTCAAGCGCCATCTGTATGTCCTGCTTGGTTATGATCAGCAGGAAGGATGCTTCATGATTGCTCCACAAAAAATGCGTGTTTCGACCTGCTTTAATGCCTTTATTGCTGGAATAGCACAAGTAGGTGAAGGCACTTACTACTTTTTGCAGTTACTTCTCATTGCCTGTTGTTGAAATGGTGGTAGCACAGCCTTCTTTGTACCAGCATAATGGCCGAGTGCAGTAATCCTACTTAAAACTTCCTAACCCTTCTTCAGTTGGTGAAAGAATTTGCGAACGAGGATGGCTGCTTGTTCTTTACCCTCAGAAGGCTCCGTGTAGCCTAGTCAAGTGCTTTCTGTAGGTTTTTGCTTTGCAAAATAGTTAATAGTTAAATAGAAGTAGGCTAATTTATAGCTTCGTACTAGTAGTCTAAACTTCCTGCGTCATTGACATAGAGATAACAGATTGGTGTGCATGGAGGCATGCAAATACTACCACTGTATGAAAAATTAGAGACTGCTCCAAACCTCTTTGCCCTCTCTCCCTAGCCTTTGAATGCCTTCTTTCCTCACTGTCATTTCCTCCTTTCCCACTCAGGAACACCTGGGACCCATGTGCTCTTCCTTGTTTCCCTGCGTGACTGGTCTGTAAACTCCTCGATGTTCTTCACTTTGCAGGAGACTCATTCTCCTCCTTCCTTAGAGTGCACCAGGACTTTCTGTTCCCCCTTTCCTAGCGAGTGGTGCCACCATGATAAACTTCTGCCTATATTGCTATGATAAATGACTGAGCACATCCTTGCCTTGTGCCTTCTTTCTCCATCTCGTAAGGAGGATGGTAATTTCCTACCTCACCAGGATCTTCTAAGGCTCAATTAATTCTTACTGATAGAGCAGTTGGCGATGCTGGGCTAAAAAACATTTCACACTTGCAGAGTATTCTTATTATTTGCAATGAAGCATTATCATCACTTCCACGCTTTTTCCTTATTGCACTCTCTCATAAAGGATTACTGTAGGGGAAGGAGAGGGCTATGATTTCAGATCTCACCCTGCCGCAGCTCTTAATATGCTTGCTGTAACCTTCAGACATTGCTCAAAGCTATCCTGGCCTCTTCTGTATCTCCAATTCTTATCAGGATTTTCCAGTTCATACATTGGAATCAGTGATTTTTCAAAGTCAGTTGGAATGTAGATACTTGGATAAACTTTGACAGTCATGGCGAAGTCAGGTATCCATGTTTCAGCAGCCAAAACAGAAGGTGTTAATCTAAACTGGGTAGCTGCAAATGCATCCTGATCCATTGTCTCAGAGCACCGTTGCTAAGTGTTATTAATCATCTTTCATTTGTACAGCTTTAAGCTGAAGCATGTAAAAGGAGATTCAGGCCTGTTACTGTTGTATTGAGAGTCTGGAAGGGGCAGTTTAGATCACAGGGTAGTATCTTCCATATTTTTCTACATGTTTTCCAAGTTTGGATTCCCAAACTTCAGTGATCTTAAGTGACCTGATTTTCAGAAGTACTACTTACTTCAACTCTAAATATCAGCCCCTGCCTTTCCTTTTCCGCCTTTAAAATGTCTCATGATGGCTGAATCCACGATTCCTGTTTGAAAAGCTTTGTAGTTGAATCCTGGCTCCCCTGATGTCAAATAGAGTTTAAGAACGTAGGTAGGCCAGGATTTTTCTCCATGTAGCAGACATCAAAACTTTATATTTTGGGGGGATTTTTTTTTTCTTAGCTGTAGAGCTGCTTTGTGTTGGGATTCGCCTTTGCTGCAAGAGAAATGCTATTTGCAATGCGAAGATGTGTTTATGGAGTGAAAACTCAGTATGGAGCTCTTAAGATATCAATTTTAGTTCCACTCCCCGCCCCCCAGTCATAAATATTTGCTTTCCCTAGTCAGCTCTACAAAGGCTTACTTGCTGGTTTGTTGATTTTGATTCCAAGCTTGCTTGGAATGGTCAGTCCAAGGAAAAAAAATAAAAAATCAAATGTTTCTTAGTATTTTGCATCATGAAATCTGTGTATTTGGAATTCTTGAAAGCATAAAATGCCTTTTTCTCTCCCAAGCAGCAGAAGTGGCGAAGTTCTGGTGTTTGCAGTCAGTGCGGTATTGCCCCGCATGGTGGCAATGTTGTACAAGCCTGTCGGAGTTGGGAAGCCAGCAGTGCCCGGCTCTGCTCAGCATCACGGGCTGAGCTCCGCTCAGCATTCGCAACATCATTTATTCCAGATCTTCCTATGACAGCTTAAAAAAATGGGTCTGCTCAGCTTAAGATGTGTCTGCATTACAGCGTGTGCTGTGTTGAGGCAGGGCTCTGTCTTCCTGGTACGGATGAGTTTTTCCTAACCATGCTATATCATGGTATCACATGCTGAGGGGACAGGGCATTGCAGGGTAGGACCATATTTGGTGATTATATATAATCTCTTCGACAGGCTAACCCTACATGGATAGACATGGGATTCATCTATGTAGCTCTATGCATGCAGCACAAAAATTTGAGACAGCTGTGCATCAAACTAGAGAATTTTACATGGAAAAACTTCTAGTCAGCTTGTTCAGGAGGGGTCTTGAGAGATGAGTTCTATGTTTGTAAATTAGGCTCATCCCCTTGTTCTAATAAAAACAAAATCAAAAAAAGAAAATACAGCCCTGAAAGAAATGGATGATGTGGATGAAACTGATGTTTGTGTTTGAAACTGATGTTTGATGTTTGTGATGTACAGGACTCCTGATAAAGCACACTAAGTACACTGAAACTGCAGGGATGTGTTAGATCTTGGGGGTTGTGCTGGAGTTTCTTTGGCCTGCTGTTATACCTTCCTGGATGTCAACCAGTATAGGTTAGTGTCAGAGACAAAGGCTTTGTGGATCCTTGTTATGACCTAGCTTAGCCGCTGGTTTCAGGACATACATCTTTAAATAAAAATAGCTAATGTGGCAAGACTGATGAGGAGATAATGAAAAATAGCAATGCAGTTTCAATCAAAACACACTTGTGTCAGGGTAGTGGGAATATATGGCTGCACTGCACCTAACCGTCAGGCTTCAAACCTCTAGGATAGGTACCAAATAGCATGATGCTCTTCAAAGGTCATGATGGAGGCAAGGCTTATGACTAGCAGTGATAAGAGCAACCTGTCTACAGCAACACCACCGCTTAAAATTGATGAGCATTTTATTTAGAGCAAGATAATATTTTTCATGAGCTTTATTCTTGGATCCTTTAGGATTTGCATGCTTAGACTTCCTACGTAACATTGCAGGCACGCTCTTACGTTTGCTATAGTGAAGAGTGGGCTTCTTGTCTCGTTACCTGATTCCAGAACATGGGGCTTAAAAAAACCTGACAGCTAATGTTGCAAGCCTGATGAGAAAATAATGAAAACTGGCAATGCAGTGTTAATACAAAAGCCTCAAATAACCAGAATATACACCCACCCCCCTCCCAAAACCCACAATTGCATTCTATCTCTTAAACATGGGATATACCTAATATGGTCTGTTGATGCATGATCAACTTGTGCTATAATAAAAGGCTATCCCAGCATAATATATTTTATGAACTTGCCAATGTACGTTAAAATTTAGACTGTGCAGGATGACAGGCTTTCAGAACACATCTTTTGTTTCATTTTACCTATCTGGCTAAAATGAGAACGTGGCAAGCTGGCAGAAAGTTTCTAACTCATAGTGAGACTTCCTTAAAAAAGTCTGTTTCTTTTCACTTGACTAATACCTCAAATGTATTAGTTATTTTGCTTTTCAGCATCAGTGGATTTGATTTTGGTCGCCTAACTCCTGTGCTAATATTCTTTTCAGGTGATGGACTATAACATCAACCTGGGAAAACACCTTCTTCCCTTGGTGGTGCAGGTGTTGAAATACTGCTCTTGTCCTCAGCTAAGGCATTATTTTCAGCAGCCTCCTCGCTGCTCCCTCTGGTCCCTCAAACCTCACATTCGGCAGATGTGGTTAAAGGCTTTGCTTGTCATTCTCTATAAGGTGAGTGGTCTTAAAAATATGCTGTCCGCATTAAAATTTACACTTCAGTTTGAAATTTATTACGGGGAACTGTATTGCAAGTGAAAGGAAGTGTAAAGAAAGCTTTTCTTTGATTTGCTTACTCACTGCATTTAATTTCAATGTCTGAAGTAGGTAGGCTTTCATCTGTTCTGCTGACCTATTACTTCTGCTGTCTAAAATATGGATTGGAAAATAGGAAAATGCTATAAAGTTCCAATGAGGAGTACTTCAAGTAATGTAAAATTAGTTTAAAAAAAAATTCGTAACTTTAAATGGGGGGTCAGCTTAACAGCTTGTATTTAGCTGAGTGATGCTTTTTAGGAAGTGTCAATAAAATGTAATGTGTTTATGCACTAAAATGGAGCTGTGAATACTTTTGATATGCTTAACAAATTTCTAGCAGGTTTATAGGGCATACAAGGAAGTGGAGACACTAAAAATGAATGATAACGTGCTGATTGAAATGTAGTATTTGGAGAACAGTTCTGATGAGAGACCTTTTGCATTATTATTAATAGTTGCTTTTGTCATATAAAAGTCAAGAAAGCAATATATTAAACGTTTGGATTTTTAAAAAAATTTTTTAAAAATAATTCTGTGTATAAAGCTGAAATCAGTCCTGCCTCTTGTGATGTATTTAGAAATGTGTGAACAAAGGAAGGCAAAGGGCATCCAGCTGACAATATTCTTGTCATTTTTCTATTTTACCACCTAAATGTTTATCCAAGGAGAAAAGTTAGTTTTTAAGCCGAAGTTTTTCTCTTTCACTGAACAGTACCCCTACAGAGACTGTGAAATCAGCAAGATTGTACTTCACCTAATCCACATCACAGTCAATACCCTCAACGCTCAGTATCACAGCTGCAAGCCCCATGCAACTGCTGGTCCTTTGTATAGTGACAACAGTAACATAAGCCGATACAGTGAAAAGGAGAAAGGTACTTTTAACACACTCGTTTATGTGATAGTCATTGATTTAATGAATGAAGTCTTGCAGATGTTGTTAAAGTGGGTAAATATGGTCTGAATTTTAGAACATAATACTCAGAATTAAGTCCAAAGTGTGACTTACCTGACCAGCTATAGCCATCTATAGTAAAAGAAATTCACAATTTCTCTGTAGGCTAGGCATAGCACAGCAGTGTAACATCTCTCGGAGGGAGCTTACCTTAGACTTAATAGTTCAGTCACCATGCCTGGATAGTCCTTGGCCTTTTCTATGACAATATTAACTGAGCATGCCCACACACAAGGTGTGCAACCAGCCTGACACCACATTCTGATTATACTTTTTAATAACATGGCATAGTAGCAAATATTTGATGTTGAAAAGAAAAAAATTATGAATTCAGTCTATAGTTCGCTTTTCTCCGTAAAAGGAGCTGAAGTTGACTAGCTTACATGGAGACATATATGATGTGGATGTCTAAAGGCAGATGAGAATGGTTCAACCCTTAGCGTCTGCGTCCAATTGTTAACTCTGTTTGCTAGCTGTAGCAGAGGTACTGTGATGGTGTGAACTGGTGTAAGGCTGGGGCTTGAAATAACATGGTGTCACTGAGTGTAGTTCCTTACGATTGTGAAGCTTATTGTGTCATAAGTATTTATGATCAAAGTTCTTTTGATGTTAATCTGTAGCTGCCTTTCAGCTATTTTGCCTTTTAGCTGCTTATTTGCTGTTTACGTCCTCCTTCTCAAACAGTCTTCCTAGTGTGCAGCAAACTCTTCTTCCGAAGAAGAATACAAGCAGCACTCTTTTTATGCGTGTCAGTAGTTTTTCCTCTTTTGCTGCTTGTTGCTCATGAAAAGATATCCAGCAGAACAAGGACACAAAACTTTGTTTACCTGAACACCCTACTACTCAGCTCTAGCAAATTAAAGCAACATTAAAATGGATGTAAATGATGTATTGCATATTCTCACTCACTTGGATATTTTGTATTGCTAGAGGAAGGCTAAGAGTGGTCAGGTAACTGTGGGCTTAGTATGAATTTGCCTCTGTTTAGAGCTGAGTTAATGACAATTCATAATGACTTAATAATGCTGAGGGTAGTAATAATACGTTTATAAAATGCATTCAGTTTCTGGATTGATTCTGAGATGTTTCTAAGACAAAGCGAGGTGCCTAAGTACTCAGCTTGTAATTCACAGTAAGTGCCAAGTAAGGTTTAGAAAACTCGGTATTCCAATCCCATGTGCAACACTGATTCCCTGGGTGGCCTTGTGTCTGACTTCATCATTGTTTCCCTATGTTCAAAGTAAGGAGAATAATATTTACTTGCTTTCCAAAGCTGTTGTGAAGGACTTTGGGCTACTCAGAGGTAAAGGACCATAAATGGGCAAATTTTACTCTGTAAATGCTGACTTAATCATAGGGCTGATTCTCCTCCTTTGCTGAAGTGCTGCAGAAAAAAGGATGTAGAAGAGTTTTCTTCCACCTGCAAGAAGAAGCCAATATAATTCCATAGGGACTTGCAAAGTTGAAGCCTTTCCCACTGTTTCTAAGGAGCCTTGTTTAGTCTCTGTTCAGGTAGTGTGTGCGCTGCTGTCATCATCAGAATCGGTGTTTAGGTGATCAACAGATGAGGATTTCATTGTCGGGCAGCAAGGATCCGTATGCTAAAGATTGCTTTTCCCACTATTGAACTTTTTTCCTAATTTTTCTGCTAAACTTTGTTGTGGGGATCATGGCAAGTGTAGACTGTTGTAGAGCTGATGATAAATCTTGTGAGAAGCAGCATTTGTTGCCAAGGGGAAGAAGATGACACATAGGACATGATGTTAAAAGTGATCTCCTAACTTATTAAACCCAGTCCCTGTAGAAATTCTTACTATCAACTTTGATTTTTCTGGATTCATCATATCAATTGTGTATCTTACCCCTTATGCTTTTAGGTGGTAGTTCCATAGCTTCACATGTAGTGGAAACTTTCCGGCAATTTCAAAGCTAAAGATATTAATGTCCAGTTTAAGTCTTCAGTTTTTGGCCATTCTAACTCTTTGGCTTACTTGCCTCTTCACTCCTAAACACCAAATGCATTTTCTCTCCACGTTTACTTACTAGAATAAACAAGGCAAACTTTTTTGTTTCTTCTCTTGAATGCTTTGTTTTCTTTATCATCCCAGTAGTGTTTCTTATTTCGTTGGAGATGAATCACTAGACATGATCGATACGGATTTTTCCTTTTTTAATTTCTTTTTTATAGCCATTTCATACAGGTGATATGGTTATTTTTTGATGGATAAATAGATTTGTATCTTTCTTTCTCTCTGCTATTTTAAACCAGCAGGTCTCAAATTAGAGCATAATGTTTTACTATTACTACTTAGAT
This sequence comes from Burhinus bistriatus, assembly GCA_013397275.1. NCBI lineage: Eukaryota > Metazoa > Chordata > Aves > Charadriiformes > Burhinidae > Burhinus > Burhinus bistriatus. The sequence goes on along the minus strand of VYXH01004016.1, from coordinate 168,522 downwards.
CAATAATCTCATAATTCATACTCTTAGGTCTTATTCTATTACTATTACCAGCTTCCCAAGATTATCCATTTCTTAGTTTTTTACCTTTGTATTTTGCTGGTTTATTACTGACCTTGCAGTTCTTGTACTAATTTCAACCTTCTTCAATTTACCATTTCTCATGGAGCACTACAGAAGTTATTTACTCAAGTCAGTGTTCAGATCTACTGTATTTCTTCCATCTAAAGAATCTGTATTATTATCAGAAACAGATAGAAAAGATCAGCTTAGAATGGTAAAAGCTTTGATATACTTTTGTTGCATTGTAACCCATTTTTCATTTATCTCTGTCCTTTCTGACCTTAATTCAAGATGTAACAAGAATGGCAGTTATACCTGGGAGATAAATTTTCTTGCAAACTTCAGATGATTCTTCATTTTCCAATTCAAGTTTAACTGAAACTAGCTGAGGTTTTGTTACATAGACAGCTTTTCATTCAAAGAATTGCACTCTCTTAAGAGTAATAAAGTTTTCTCTTTCTCCAGCAGAGGAAGACAGTGTTTTTGATGAATCTGATATTCATGATACACCAACTGGACCTTGCAATAAAGAATCTCAAACTTTCTTTGCAAGACTGAAAAGAATTGGTGGCAGCAAAATGGTGAAATATCAACCAGTTGAGATGAATGCTCAGAGAAGTATGAATTGTTTTGTCGGTATAAACTCATGCAGAAATACAATTTCGTACTCTTAGTTTCATGCTACCACCTTTCTTTGTAGAGTTTGTTGCACTGCCTAATTTGAATACAAGCACTCTGACTTTTGAGAGCAGGTACTCCTCATTTCCCTGAATGAATTCTCTTACAGGAATCTCAAAATTAGGCACTCCACAATAAAAATACCTAAAATCAGCAGTTGTTTTCTGAAACGTTAAGTTCTTTTGAATGTAAAAATATTTAAGAGGATTTGTTGCAATTGTACCATTCCACCATTGGGCTGAAGATTTCTACTCAAATTTATTTTTTCCCAGAAATGGATTTTTTTGATGAGGTGGGACTCCAGGGTAAGCAGATTTGGTTTTGCTGCTGCAAATATTATGGTTTTCCATTGGTAAAAAGGGTCATTTGGTGGTTTCAAAAAATAGGAAGGAATTTGTTTTCAAATTTAGGTTTCTGAAATGAATATCCTAAAAAAATTGAAGAGATTTCTACCATCACCCACCTGCCTTTTTTTCTTTCAGGTTTTTGCACGGGGAGGGGGGAATGATCCTGACTAGAGCAAACATCTATGTTAACTTTTCTCACTGCTTTTTTTGCATGGTGATTCATATGTGGAGCATTTTGAAATATGGGCTTAATAATGATTGAGAATATTCTGGTTTATGTGAAAATACGTCATTCATAGTAACAACTGTGATAACCTTTTAAAATGTTCTCAATGAATATGTTCACATAGCAAAAATACCAATGCCGTGGTAGTACCAGCAAGTATAACTGAGCTCACTTTACTCCTCCCTAGGATGGGGAGGTGTGACTGTGTGGTGTGATAGTCGCAGGACTCTGCTGCGGTCTAGGATCACTGGGGGAAAAATTCTCTGAACACCTGTCTGATCTCAGACTTATGCTGCCACATCCTCACTGCCATTGCTACCCTTGCTTCTATAATTAGAAGCATCCATTTTAAGCCCACTTTGCTGCAGTAAATAACATGTAGGTGTACTCTAATATATGCTTCAGAGTGGTCTGTGTAGCTCATTTCTTCTTTCATCTCTCATGCCTAATGCAGCCGTTCCAAGTGTCTGTAGAAATGACTGGCCTCTGCCATCTTCTTTTCAATGCATAAGGTTAAACAGCCTATCTTCAGAGTGCATCTGTCCAGGATGTGTAGAATTTGGATAGAATTTAGATAGACCCTATTAACGAAATAATAGGGGTTTTGTTGTTGTTCTTCATTGTAAAAAATCTATGTAATGTGGCTCTGAGGTTAAAAGAAAATCTAGACCATTTTGACTAATACTGGGTTTGTATTTGAAATGCCAGTCATGTTGAATTGTGAGCTAAAGATGAAGATATCTGCCAGAAGTCTCCAACTGAGGTAGTATTAGCTCTTTCTGTTTTAATCAGGTGAAATAGAGCTGGCTGAATATAGAGAGACGGGGGCCTTACAAGACAGTATTCTACGCTGTGTGAGAGAAGAAAGCATTCAGAAAAAAAAACTGCGCTCTCTAAAACAAAAATCTCTTGATATAGGGAATGCAGACTCCCTGTTGTTTTCATTAGATGAACATCGCAGGAAGTCCTGCATAGACCGGTGTGACTTAGAAAAACCACCTGTCCCTGCTGCTTACGCCATACACAGGCAGAGTGATTATGGACGATCTCGGCAGAATTCATCTACTAAAGCTGAAAATATAGAAACACAAGAAAATCTTCCTCATACAGAGAGTTTCCAGGAAACAAGGAGGCCTGTCATACCAGAAGTTAGGCTAAACTGCATGGAAACCTATGAAGTGAAAGTGGACTCTCTGGTTAAACCTGCTGGTCCCAAGGAAGATTTAGATCTGATAGATTTGTCCTCTGACTCAACATCGGGTCCTGAAAAGCATTCAGTACTCTCCACTTCAGACAGTGACTCTTTAGTCTTTGAACCACTGCCTCCCCTTAGAATAGTGGAGAGCGATGAAGAGGAAGAAACAACAAACCAGCTGAATGATGAGGTCTCTGGCAAAACTGCTGCTTCATCTCCCTCAACTCCCATCAATGTCTCTGCACTCAGCCTCAGCACAACTCCGCTGGTCCAGTTCAGCATTGAAGATTGCTCCAAAGACTTTAGTTCTAAGGATTCGAGCAACAATGCTTCAGCAGGAATAGATGAGATCCTTTCCACTTCTCCCAAAGATCAAAAGGACTCTTCAGAGTTAGTTAAGTCGGAAGAACTTCAGGACATGTCCTGTGGGAACCAACTAACACTGAAACAGAAAAGGGACTTGCTGCAGAAGTCATTTGCCCTTCCAGAAATGTCCCTTGATGATACCTCCGAGCTCAACGTAGAGGAAATTAGACCTAGTGGAGCAATTCCAAGCCCAAATGTAAAGACGGTCCTTATTAAAGTCCCCGAAGATTCTGAAAACCAAACAGAAAGTGATAAACTTGATACCAACACAGAGTCTGACACTGAACAAAACACGGAGCAGAAACAAGAAGAGGAGGCTGAAGAGTCAGAATTTAAGATTCAGATTGTTCCTCGCCAGAGGAAGCAGAGGAAGATTGCTGTGAGTGCTATTCAGAGAGAATACCTGGACATTTCCTTTAACATCCTCGACAAGCTGGGAGAGCAGAAGGAGGCAGGTGAGCTCAATCACTGACCCAGTCAAAAGGCTTGTTACTGCGTGAAGGTTTTAGTAACAGACTGGTGTAAGGAGACATGTGCATACGTATGGGGAGAGATGTGTATATATAGCAGCTGATGTGGTCTGAGCTATCTGAATGCTGTCGGGTGTTTGTTTCTCACAAGGATGTACTAACCAGACAGGTACTGTGCATGTGTGAGGGCCCGTTTGAAAAGGAAGTGGAGCTCAGTGACAAAAATACTGGTTCTGATATCCAAGTTAGGGAGTGAAACTCCATGGCCTCTTTTTGCGAGGAGTCAGAAAAATTGTCATACTTCTGTGCCATAGTATACTTTCCTATTACGATATTCCACTTTTATGAGGAGAGATCGTTCAGTGTGATCATAGTTATTCTGTTCCCCTTATGTTTCAGGCCTATTGTCCTATTTACGGTTCCAGTAAGCTGAAGAACCACTGGAGCTTTGTAAAAACAAAAGAGAGCTGAGTGCTTTTGAACTTTTCATATAGGTTCTTAGAGAAGAACGGTCATGAAAGAATTGTGCAATTAGACTGAAATGCTTTTTTGATCATTAGTAAGGGCCAGTTTTCATGCAGTAAGTAACACCGTCATCCTTGAAGCTTCGTGGAAGGGCTGTCCCGTTTCAGAAACCCCATGTGGAAGCCAGAATTATGGCATATATGATGGTCATTTGGTTGTATGCATCTAAGTACGTCATCTCAAGGGAGCATAAAACATTTCCAATGACTCATTAAGCGCTCACTTATATTACAGGTTGATACAGGCAATTCAGATAACTAGGTAATTTAGTGACTTGGGTAGTTTAATGTATCTCATGTTCTGTTTTGCTTTGTTTAGCCTTATTGATTAGTTTGAGAACGTAGGTGTTGTCATTCATTTAAGTATGCTTAATAGCACCATCCTAATGGACCAATTATAATTTCAAAGTCTTATTCAAGCTTTGTCAGCCTATTATACTTCCACATGTTTTAGAAGGGCTTCTGATATAACCGATCTCTGAATTAAATACCCAAATGGGTTGTTTCTTCAAGTGCATGATGCTGGGCTACAGAGTTTCCCACCTGAGACTTTTTACAGCACAGATACATACCCATTTTTATAGGGTACGCTGAAACCAGCCATCAACACGATATTTTTTTTTGCTTTATTCTTCCCATGTTGACAGTGTCAGTTATCATAAAATACAAACATTAGTTTTAATGACTTATTTTTCTTTTTAAAGATAGAATCGTAAACTCTTTGAATCTTTAGGATCAACTGCTAAATCGGCAGCCTTTTGAATGAAAATTGATAACATGTTGGAGATATGGCTTTTAAAAGATGCTAAGCTGTCAGTTAAACTAGCTTTACATCAGTGGTACCTCTCTTATTTCCATGTTGGTGGTTCTGATAATCACTCTGTGAGTGGGATCAAAATCAAACTCTGTAAATTTATTAGTTCTGAGCTCTGAAGAGCATAGATAGAAATCTCCTTTAAAAAGTGATTTTAAGCAGTAGATCCCTGTGCCTCTATAAAAATTCTTACGACACACACACTGAATCCTTTTAAAACTGCTGGAAATGCCAGATGGTGAATGGATGACTGAAAAGATGTGAAAAAGGCATCCAGGGAGAAAGCGGATGGAAAATATTTATTGATTCTAAATACTGAGAGTTTAAGCACAATTTTCACATGCAGATCCTGCTGCTAAAGGACTTTCAACACTGGAAATGCCAAGAGAGTCATCGTCTGCACCAACCCTTGAAGCAGGTGTCCCGGAGACAAGTAGTCACTCTTCCATATCAAGTAAGTTTACCTCTGGTTTGAGGATTAAATCTAAGTTGCTGTATTTGTGCGTCAGATGCATATCATGTATGGTAAGTGCCTTCCCCTGAGTTTCATTGATTCTTGGAAGTACAGCTATGTTGGAAATCATTAGGTCTGTTAAATCTCTGATGGTCAGCAGGATGTTAGCAGTTAGTGGCTGGAAGGTCTTCTGTTGTGACATGGCAAATTCGACCAACGTGTTTTTCTTGAATTAAAGTAGGTAGCAGCTAAAAGCAGTATTTCACTAAAGCTGAACGTTTGTTTTCCAGTGAGAGACAGCTTTGTCAACTGTCAGTGCACAGAAGCAGAGGATGAGTGCTCCACAGGGCTCTTACTATGGTCTTCAGTACATTTCTTGCTGTACCTTAGGAAAAAAGATCTTTTGCAATTTTTGTAAAATGCCTTGAAATGCCACTTCCTCAGCTGCTCACTGAAATGCGGTAACTATTGATCTGAGAATCCCATACCCATTTCAACGGAAAGCGAACACTAACAAAATCCAGAATGGCGTGTCCATCTAGGTAATGTTATAGTAATAAATCGAAGCTTGATGGGGCAGGACTCTGACTAGTAGAAAAGGGAGGGGAAATGATGACCTGCTTTGATACCAGTGAGTTGCTAGATCAGCTCAACCATCTTGTTGAACTGCAATTTCAGGTTGCTGTAGAAAAGTTAAATTTTAAATTCTGAAATTCAGCATCTACTGATTTGATTGGAAGGGGTGCCTGGCATATTAAAGGAAGATGTTATTTTAGACGTGCTAGGTGAGTACTCCTAATTAGAGGTTTCCTCTCCAGTTTTACAACAAGTGTCTCACGTCACGTCCATCTTGTAGTCAGAGTACATTTGTAGGCCACCTAATGATACAGATGCCACTTACTAAAGCAGCTGAAGAGGTGCCAGTTAAGACCTATCTCTCTCTGGTTTCACTGAGTGCTAGGTGTTCCTGTAAATTCCAGTATATGAAACCGGGAATAGTATCTATATGATAATGAGCCTACATTCCCTTGTAAATACTCCTTCCTCTTTCTGTGTGCCTCAGTTTCCAACTGCAAAAAGGGACATGAATGCTTCTGTTTGTTGTGTCTCTTGTCCATTTAGACTGAAATATATTTGACATTCTTCTTTGTGTAATAAGTACTGATCAGGACTGTGAGCACAAGGCACTTCTGTAACACAAATAGATAACATTACTTGTGCAGCCTGTGCCTGGCTGCAGCAAGCGTACATTGTTAACTGTGATAGGAAGATTTTGCCTTTGGACTTTTCTTCTTGACGAGGGAGTTCCAGGGATAATTGACCAAATCACTAGCTAACATATGAAAGGCTCACCAGCTACTATATGAAGGTTACTGATTTTCTTATGATGGTTAGGTTTCTTGTTGAAAACCTGATCAAGGAAAACTTCCCTCCCTATGCCACTAGTCAGTTGTAGGCATGAAAAGTCACATGCTGGTCCACAGCAATCAGCCTGGCTCCAACACTGTCCAAAGGCTGACAGCTCTCTGGGTTTTTTGTTCTTTAGATTTTTTTTCCTTGAGTTACCAATATTTGAAATCATGGCTGTCCTTGAGAAATCAGGTAAATAACCCTGGAAATCCAAACCTGCTCAACAATAGCCTGATTATGTGAAATATGCATGAAATTCTTTTAATTACAATCGCAAAAGCTGTTAAGAAAATTCAAAGAGATAATTTTCTATATTTTGACAGTCATCTGCACTCCAAGCAGTCTTGTCACTTCTAATGTTAATTGCTGTTCTTTCATCAGGAAATTCTATGCTTGATAAAGTGATAAAGCATCTATTTAAAATCCTTGCCCTGGAAACGATGGAAATTCTATTTTTTTCCTAATTTGCTGTGAAAGGCAGCTGTAATATAACTTTTAAAAGTGAAACATGGAATAGTCTTTTGGTCTGGTTCAGTTCCAGAAGTGCAGTTATACAAGGACTGCTTTGCAGCAATGCTGGAGAAGTTTGTGCTTGGACCAAAACCAGTTTAAATGCACTGTGATACATTGAAAGGATATAATGAGGGAAAACTTAAAATACTTCACCTAATAAAATAATTTCAGTGTGCAGATTCCCACTGAAGTTATCATTGTGTTTATTATTACTCAGGGCCTGTATTTGTTTTGTTAAGGAGTACTCTGCTTTCTCTGAATTTGAAACTCTTGGATAGAAACTGGGTAGAGCAAGTTTGGAAGAAGGCAGTCAGCCCCTGAGAGCTTTCTGAAAGCTGTAGTTTATCCCTTATCTATACTTCATTACAGTTAATAATGTGAAACGCTGGGTTTATTTTCAGAGCTTAGCTGCGTACTGTTTGGAATTTTAGAACGGAACTACCTGATATTATGTTAATACTCTTTTTAAGGATGTTGAATGTATTTGCAGATGAAAATAATCATTATGAGAAGATTTTGCTTTGTTGCCCTTGCTTTAAGGCCCTGTTGAGGAAAGCACTTAAACATATACTTAAGGCAACATTTTAAAAGCTTTCCTGTATGGAGATGCATGTCAGCAGTCTCTCATGCCTTGTTGAAGCAAGGCCTTAAAATTCTGTCTTCATACTGTAAAGAATGATTTTGATTTCAGTGGTGGAAATACATTGCTCAGACTCCACTGTCAAAATAATATATTATGCTTGTTCAATTTGAATTTTCTTATGAATGGAGAAAAAAGTAAGAAAGTCAGGAGTTGTATGTGATCTGTTTCTTCCTCCATTTAAGCACTGAGAAAATATATGACCAAAAAAAATCTTAAATTTTAAATCCACAGTTACGGGCTTTTTTGTGTGTGTGAACATTATCCAGTGAGACATGTCTTTTAGAGCAAACAGTAATATCCATTTAAAGAAGTATTGTAAATACTCGGATAAGTAAAAATAGAATGCTTGTTGCTTGCTAGCTCCATGCAAGAAGAACGGCAGTGAAGTTACACAAGGGACCCTTCTTCAAAGGCGTGCTGGCTTCACACTGCAGAAGAATGTGCAGCTGTTATGCCTGCGTGGTGGGTACTTAGGAGGCCTGTTCAGGTTTTGTCACCCATGAAGGGTGCTGGTGTTTCACAGTCAGTGAACTTGCTGCAGTGAGCATGGACAGAGCAGTCCTCCATACTTTGCTGGGAGGAGACAGGGTTTCCTTCCTTGGTACATCGTATGTGAGTGAGGTTCATTTATCACCTGTCAGCATGGGAATTTTGGGGTAGTATCTTACACTTCACAGATACCAAGTGTTTTGAACAGCTTTCATGATATTTGGAGACAAAAAGGCGATGACAGTTGACACAATGGATGAGATCCTGAATCCAAGTCACTTATGACTGATGTCATTGGGGCCAGAATTGTACCCTGTGTAGTTGTGTGAAAAGTGCATATTGACTTGAGCAACATCCTTAGAGCAAGCCGTCATTGCCCTTTCAGTATTTATCTCATGCTGGCTTGTATGATCAGGAAGTAAGAGTAGTTTTACATGTTGTCTGAGCCCCTGAAATCCTTTTGCATTTCTGACTTGCAGCTCAGTTCAGACAAATGAAAAGAGGCTCTTTGGGAGCTCTGACAATGAACCAGCTAATGAAGAGGCAGCTGGAACACCAGTCTAGTGCTCCCCACAATATCAGCACTTGGGATACTGGTGAGCTGCATTTATTGTTCTTTATTTCTATTTCCTAAACCAATTACTTTCAGAATCAATGCATTAAAAAAGAGTACTTCTATTCTACCATTGCAGATAAGTAATCAATCTCAAGTCTAAAGTGAAACTTCATAGTGAGTGCCAGATTCTTACCTGGTGTGAAATGGAATAGTTACATATCTGGGAGGTAGTCCCTCTGGTACAGAGGTGTCCCTACAGTTTTGCATATTACTTGGATTATTTCCTGGCCTCCTTGAATGAAATGGAAGTATGACTGTTGATTTCATTACGTATAGGATTTCATCCCTGATGCATGGAATCATTTACTTGCATGGATGTTTACACTGGTGTTGGTACACCAAGGAGTTGTGCCTTATACTGGCCAGCTTTATTTCTCTTTAGAGAAGTTTCTGCCAGCTCATGCTGAACACCTGAAGTTTCTGTTCACTCACTGACCTATTTTTTCTCCCTTTAAGGTGAATGCAAAGCAGTGAAAACTGAATTAAGCACATCATTTGCTCAGTACTCAAGTGTTTTATTTGTTTTTTCTGTTATGACCAAATTCGTGGCAGATGTCACTAAACAATTCATTCATTCTAGTTTATCATAGATGTGAGATATTTTATTGCCCATCTTGATGTTAATGACGTTACGGAATCGTGCTTCTTAGGAATTTATCAGCAGATCCAGATGCATCCAGAGAAAGAAATGCGTAAAATGTTATCTGAACTTAGTGTGCTGAATGAATATCTCACCACCACTTCTGGACAGCTGAGTTAAAATTCTTGCTTAATTCAGTCTTCAGTGTCAAGTTCCGTCACACTGAATCTTGTAACTGAAGGTATGGTATGTAGTTCAGGATTATCCTTTCTACTCCAGGCTGCTGAGTAGCATGCTCAGCATGAAATCTTTAAATCATAAAGAACAGAATTTGTCAATGATAACAATGTGGGTTTTTGTCCTATCAGCAGGTAGGTTTATTTATTGAAAAGACTTAGCTGGTATCACTGAGTTTCTCAGGCAGCGGTTTAGAGCTGAAAAAGTTATTGCTTTCATTCTGCAAGAAGTAGTTAGCCTGTATTCAAGAGGAACAAGTCCGTACTCAAAACCATGTAGGAAGTCTGTCCTGTTAATCCTGTTCCAAGTCCACTAGCTCTCTTCATAACATCTATGTTTTCCTCCAACGTTCATGCCAGCTAAAGGCCTCCAAGTATGGAGATACAAAGTAAAATGCTCTTTTCCAGAAAGCTTTGCATCTCTCAGTCTCTTTTTCAACCACCAACTTCGAAGTAAAATTATTATTTGGACAGAAAACGGGTTTGTTGGCTTTTTTCTTTTCCCCCAGGACAAATGCCCAGTGTGACTATTTGTCATTTCAATGTCACACCACAATTTTAAGACTTCTTATACTCAGGTGTAACAACTAGGAAATAGTCTTATGCTACATAAGTATATGATGCATGCTTGGTTCGTGCATGCTTTATTTTTATTTTGTTTTTTACATTGGTAGGTAGCATGTCTCTCCCATTTCTTATTTCAAACCACACTTTTCCCAAGCTTGCTATCTGTTAAATAAAATCATTTTGTGTCTTGCTTCTGTCAGCACAAACTATACCTGACTTCTAGTCTCTTGGTATTTCTAAACACTGTCTTTCTCTTTTTGTGACTCATATGTTCCATAACTTGTTGAATCTTTATGGCTAGCACTTCCTTTCTTGTTTAATGACACTTACTTTTCTAAAATGCCTTCTTTGGTGTTAGGTTATCTATGTCCTTCTTCCGTTGTGGACTTCTTTCATCTTTCTCTACCCCTCCCTCTCCCCCCCTTTCTATGCTTAAAAGATTAACACTTTTCTTTGTTTTTTCAAATAGCTGTTGTATTTGTCTCTCTCTTGTTTTAACTGTTTAAAATGTGTGGTGCTGGTTACAGATGCTGGATCCATAGCTCTGGAGACTGAACTTCTCTATTTATTCACAGAGCAGATACAGCATGGAAAGCGGCTGTGCAATGTCCCTGTTTGCCTAAACCCCGACTTGGAGGGACCACCACTAAGAATCAGAGGTTAGTTCAGTGTCCATTTGACCTGATCTCTCTGCTAAGACTGCCAGGAAGGTGTTTTGGTTAGTACCAAATGGTGCTGAATTTTATGTTCCATTCAGCTGTATTAAAGCCTTCAACTGTCCTGCAGAATGTAGGTTATTGAAAAATTATTAGACAAGACATTTCATTCAAGACGGGGACAACCGACAGAAGTACTGCCTTTCTGCTAGCACTTGTTTTGGCTGTCAACCTGGAAATAAAAGACTCTGTATGCAGAGTGTGGTTGAATCTCATGTCTTTATGAACTCCCCTCCCTCACAGCCGAAATACATCCAGTCTTTCTTACAGCCTTGCAGTGGGGCAGTGACCTACCTTCTTTGCCTAAATCATGTTTTTTCACTACTATTCAGTGCACCAAGAGAGGACATTTTTATTTTGAGTAGTTAAGTCTTATTCCAACATTGTAACCTGCATTATGACAGCTTTTAGCATTTGTGTGCTGCAGTGGGACTTACATCTAGAGAACATGACCATGAAACTTCCGAAGTTGTGGTGGAGGTTTCTTTATTCATTTGTGAGGGGGGAAAAAAACTGGCTAGAAATATGTGAAAATGTACTCCTATTCCTTGCATTCTGGATGGTGTCCTACATTACTGAAGAGTATTCTGGACTTCCTGGAGTGTCTGCTCATATCCAACAAAATCTCAGGGCACAATTATGAAGTATGGAACCCTGGAAGGGAATGTTTCTTTTGCATACATACTTAGTAAAATAATTGTTTAAAATCTGTCATATTTCTGTATAACAGGCCCTCATCACTCCACATATTTTGAGTTCAGAAATTGTGGGAGCTTCTTAGATTATTTTGCCTGAGAGCTGATGTTAAATTTGCTTCTCCTGCAGAAACTGGTATTATTTCATCAGAAATTCCATCTAAACCTAACTTAGGTGGAGAAGCTTCCCCCTGTTCCCATAGTTAATTATTACCAGAAGAGGCTAATGCTAACATTATATCTGAATCGGCAGATTGAAGCAACCAGCAAGAAGGTCAATAATGGCTTACTTAATTTGTAGTTAAATTGGCATCAGAAGGGCATTGGTACTCTTCTAAACATTGGTTCACAAAATGAGCTTTTTGTAGATTGGTCTTTAGAATGAGATGCCCTTGAGGACAGCATATATACATAATGATGGTATCTACCAGCTGAGCTCCCTGGGTTCATTATTGGAGCTGAACTGTATGAGAACAGGAGTAAGGTTCTCTCTATTGTGTCAGCTACATGTGGCAACCAAAGGAGGTATTTTTCTTTAAGAATTTAATCTCTTTTTCTGTCTTAATGACCTGGAGGATGAAACTGCTAACAATAGTTAAATGATCATCAAAAGGCATCTCAGATGAATGGCATAGATCGTACATCACAGTAGCATTGATCCAAGTTTCTGATGGCTCATGAATGAGTCTGTTTATTCTTCTTGAGGTTTTCTTAGCAACCAGACTAGCTGGAGAGTTGCTTCTTCTGTATGGTTTTTTTTTTTTCTGCAATTGCTGTTGTCTACTTAACGAAAACAAAGGCACCAGGGGAGGAAAACCACCATACTGGAGAGATGTTAGACTGTCAGACTACCCTATATTACTGTAATTCTGGAAAGCAGAACTGAGGGAAGCCTGGAGTTTGAATCTCCCATTATACATAACTTTTTCTATTAAAACAAGCATCTGTCACAAATTAGGTGCACAAAAAGTGCCAAAGGCAAAGGGAGCCCCATATGTTGGCATGTCACCGTGGTTATGTCCCCAGCTGAACAACTCAGCTTCAGAGAATAAAGATGCTTGTGAAGACTTTCAATGGAAAGCATTTCTAATCACCAGCCCTCCGATGTTCTCACTGTTTCTCAACTCCTTATGAATTATTTCTTCTAGCTGTCTTTTCCTGATTTCTCTCCTATGCCTCTGTTAGAGATGTTATCAATAGATTGATGACCTAGTTTTGAGACATAGGAACTTATTTCCTTCTTCATGTCACTGAGAACTATGGGAAGGTAATTCCCCAGAAGCACAGGGGAACACCGCAAACCTTCTGCTGTCCAGTCTCATAGCAACTGTAGCATCATCCACTCTCCCTAAAAAAATAGGTAGATATGATTACATCTGCCTTCCTGGAATTTTTGTTTGTTATCTTTTTTCCAAGGATTTTTTTTTTTCTTTTGGCCAAGTGTTGTTTTCTTTTTTTTTTTTTAATTGATAGTTGTAGGTAATTGGAATAATCTGGCAGAAGCAAGGAATATGCTATATATCCTTTTGTAGACACACTTTATTTCTAATTTCTACGCACAGTAAAACCATTATGGCTTTTCTTTAGAAGTTTGCTCTTCAAGCAGTTTGAATGTCTGTTTAGTGATATTCTTTCCTTTTTTTT
>VYXH01004016.1:144979-155247 GCA_013397275.1 Burhinus bistriatus | reverse complement strand
TTTTTTTTTTAAATTTTTTTTCCCCTAATTGCTTTAAGGTGCCACAAAGTCTAGCTTGCTGTCAGCACCCAGTATAGTCAGTATGTTTGTACCTGCACCAGAAGAATTTGCTGATGACCAGCCTACTGTGATGACTGACAAGTAAGTTCTTTTTCGGTTCCTTTCAAAGAACTAGTTGAACTTCAAATAGGTCAAGTAAAGTATAGATATACTTTATGCAAGTATAAAGTCCATTCTATCATTTATCTCTATGCTAAGTTTTTCAATTACTTTTTTTACCCCAAGGTGAACATTTTCTGAACACTGCCAGCAAGATGTGCTTTTAATTCGGTAGGATGTGTCAGTTTGCACAGGCAAAATGATGACTCAGGCTATTGCGTGTGCAGAGAGGGCAGGGGAAGCACTTTCCATCCTATTTTGAATCAAGGGTTCCTTGTGATCCATCAGAAACCACTTTCACCTGAGAAAAAAAAAAGCTCTTTTTAAAAATTCCTTTGGGTTTCTGTTGAAATAGGTAACTGTTGATGTGTAACCATGTGTAATCAACATAGCATTCTTAAAGCCGATACTCACTGATCCCAAAAGCTTTTCAAACCTTAATTGGTTGGTTAAAATGCCTCTAAAGGAAGTGTTAAATGTAAGTGTACTCATTTAATGGAGAAGTAAAGCAGTCAGCAGGGACCCATGCATTGATTTGGTCAAAAATGGGAAAGAAACCATAAGTTCTTGCTTGTGCCCCTGTGCTCAATGCAGTAGACAGACATGCCAGGATGATCACTGGAGAAAAACAGGGCCATTGTGCAGGCTGTGACTGGAAGTGAACCTTATTGTGTGACAAAAAGTGGAGCATCCCAAAAGCTAAGCTTATCTTTGGCACTTCCTTTGGCCATTTCCCCAAAGCTCTGGCACCACCTATTAACATACAGACCAGCTGAGCTTGACTTTCATGACTTTGTTGGCATATTTTCTTTCTGTTAAGTAACAAAGGCAAGAAAATTGGCAGTACAATTCCATTAAGTTAAAATATCACAATCTGTTGGAGTCATTAGCAACTGATTGATCAAATTAAGCAAGCCTTCCTACTGGGCTGAGATAAGCCAGTTCCCACATTGGTTTGCCTTTTTGGTAGGTTGTGAAAGCCTGTCTCATCTCTCCTAAATCTGACATCCCCTTTATAGTTAGACATTATACAGCCCTTTCAGAACTTCATCGGTTGTCTTTGAGCATTTCAGGAAGGATAAGTGACTCAGCAGCAAATCTGCCCTGGGAAAGGAGACTTCTCTGAAATCTAAGGTTCTGTGCCCCCGAGAGGTCCTTTCATTTCTTTCTCAGTAGCCATAACTGCTGTGGGAACCAATCAGATTATTGTTTCCTAGTTGTATAATTTGTTATTCATAATTCATGACTGACAGGAAGGACAATGTGAAATTGTTCCATCTCTTTAAGATCATCTATGAGTGTCACTGTTTGTGTCTGTGCTGCTCAATAGAAGAGTGCCAGGGACTTGAGCCCTCGCCTGAGCCCAATTCGCGTGAACTGGCTGTGTTCGCATTGCTGAGGGCTGGTCTTCACTGCTGCAGATTTCTCTTGGATAGTGCAAACCGAAGCAGTCCAATACAGTGAAGGAACTGGCTGACAATTACTGATGAAGGACCCAAAACAAGGCCTGCCCTGTGGCCCTCTTTCATTTTCAGTGAAGAAACAGCCAGTGCAGCTAGTGAGAAGCTTTATTAATGTTTGAAAGCTGTAGACTGTTATTAATTATAGAAAGATCACAATTACGTTATCGTTCTAAATAAATTTTGGATAGAATATACTAAATAATAGTACTTTAAAAAGACATAATTATACACATATGTATATATAGTAATACTTTGTTTTACACTTGTTAATGTTGGTTTTTAAAACTGTTCTTTGTAGGTGCCATGACTGTGGGGCTATTCTTGAAGAATACGATGAAGAAACACTAGGCCTGGCTATAGTTGTGCTCTCAACCTTCATTCACCTTAGTCCAGATTTGGCAGCTCCTCTGCTGTTGGACATCATGCAGTCTGTAGGAAGGTAAAATCAGGGCTTTCCTTTCTCCCATGGGACTGAAAAAAAAATTTGTGCCTGGAATTGGGTTTACATAAACTTCACTATATGAAGTTATATATTTTAGAACTCTTAGGTGAATAACATTGGGTTCTGTCTGCTTCTTTGTTACTCATCTTTTCGTCAGTTTCTTATGTAACTTCCTCCACTGTCACTTCAATTTTGGGCAGCTCCTTTGATGTCCTCCCCTTTTACCCTCCAAAGGGAGGTTCCGGATTGGGAATCTCCCCAGCTTGTCCCACTGTAAGCAGTGATGTAAAGGATTAACTCAGTTTTTCTGCAGTACCCTTATCTTCCTTGAGTCCCCTGTTTCTTACCTGAACAGCAATTGATGCAGCACACTCTCTGGTGTGCTTCTTGATGCTTCTTGATCCTGTTTTATTTGAAGAAAAATTTCCTGTTAGTTTTTATTCCTTCTGCTAGTTGCTCCTTGAACTGTTTTTTGGCCCGCCTTCTTGTGGTTTTTACTCGGAATTTATGCTCTTTTCTGCTTTCATTGGAGACATGACTTCAGCTTTTGAGAAAGAAACATTCTTTTTTCTAATAACGTCCCTCACCTTTCCTTTCTTCTGCTCTCTTGAAGTTTTTCTTATTAAGTGGGGTACCTTGGCCCTGTGCTGCCAATGTCATGTTCTTCAACAGCTTCTGTGCTTCTTGTAAAGACTGAATTCTCTTAGATACCCCTATTGCTGCTTTGACAGAATTTTTCACTTTTATGTAGTTCCTGCTTTAGAAGCTATACACAAATGTGGTCAACTTTTCTGAATTTTGTTGCTCCTGGAGAACCATTGACTCCTGGGTATGATCATTCATTAGCATACCTGAAGCTCTTCAGGCTTTTCAACCATATTTTGTATGCTAATTAAGACTAAGAGTTGCATCTCCCTATGAGGGCTTCCTAACCAGCTGCTGCATGAGATTGTCTCTGATAAGGTCTTAAACATTTGGTGTCTATTATTTTTCTCTTGTAACTTCTACCCAGTGTGCATGGGATAATTGAAGTGCAGCATTACTATTGTATTACTTGTTGTTGCTGCCTCCGCCTCTTCCACAACTTCCTACCTAAGAGGTGGGAGGGATGCGTCGAGGGTCTATCAGAGTGAACTTCTGAGTAGCACTAAAAATGCAGAAATGATGCACGGCTCTCCTTTTCCATTTTCTTTTCAGTGATGGAAGTTAAAATTGCTTGACTGTGACTTCTGCAGGGGCACGGCTCTTCCCAGCCCTGCCTCTCCACTACCTCCGAATTCCATTTAAACACAGCAGCTATTAAAGTCCTCCATTTCCATTAATTGCAAGGCAACAGTTCCCTGCTGTCACTGCTAATGAACTCTGATGGTGGCAAAGTTTCTAATCTAGACAGATGCTATCCATTCTGTGTGATTCTTGTAAATACAGCAGTACTACAGCCACAGAGAGTAAAACATTTGGAAGATAAATTATCAAGGGATGAGGGCCCAGTGGGCTACCTTTTTCTGTGCTTTGAGGAAGAAATGCTGCATCTTTGGAGTGAGGCAGCTGATTGTTTTAGAGTAGCAGATGGCATGCAACATGGGGTATTCCTGGTAAATTTCCTGTGTTGGTCCTGCTGGCTACCGTTTCTGACAAATTCTAAGTCCAGTAAGAGGCTCCCCACAAAGGAATTACTTTGAATACACGAAAATAAGTAGCATAATACAAGCAGAGAGGCATTCAGGTGCCTCATGTATATAACCTACGTCGCTGTCTTTCATCAAGTAGTGCTGTATCATTACTTCTAAATACCCATCTGACAGCAGAGGTGAGAATGAATTGGACGACTTGCATTTTTATTCTTAGAAAAAGAACTACTACTTTCGTTCTTAGAAGAGAAAACAAGAAGTTAAGAAATCCAGGGTCTTTCAGAATATCTAAACAATATACAGAAAGATTTTCAAGTTATTTGAGTACCCACAGGTACAGATAGGCATCTGTTGGGATTTTCAGAAGAAAAAAAAGTTCCAGGTTCAAGTTACTGAAAATTTGACATGTTTGTGAGACTCTGGCATGCACTTAACTTTGTGCTCTAGTTCCCGAATCAAGATTTTTTTACATGTTGATTCTTATTTCATTGATCTCCAGTGAGATTCAGCTTTCCAAGCATCAAAGCCCTGATTGAAAATGGCATTTAGGCTCTTGAGTTAGTGAGGAGCTTTGAAAAGCTTAACTTCTGTTCTTAACATGCACTAATATGAGCACATCCGTTTACTGTCTACTGTCCATTTACTGTTCTGCTTTGTGGTCTGCAAAGTGGAGGTAATGATGGGGGTTCATGGCCTTTGTGCAACAAAATATTTAGAGTAGTAATGATAAATACATACAAGCTGTAAATTTCAAAAAGTTTCAGATGTTCTCAAGAGTTTAGTGTAGTTCATGTCTCATGAAGTTTTTCCAAAGTTAGAAACCAAATGTTTTGTTTATCATAAAAACCCACTTGCATTATTGCATTCAAAAGGAGAGAAAAACTTTGCATAGGACTTTGATTTCTTTTAGAAGAAATATTTTATGCTGTTCTATTTGTATGCTTTAGTAGATTTTTGAAAATAAGTGTCATGTCTGTTAGGCATGTGATTCGTCTCATTGCATTCTGCAGAAATCCTCATGTGCTTTAACGTAAGCAGATGCTCCAGTTATTCCACAATCAAGGTCTGTATTGGTTGAAGGTAACTTCAGACCTGTTTTCACCCAGAATTAGCTTTGCACAGCAGAATTAATATGTCATATTTTAGTGCGGACTCCTCTTAACAACAGTGGAGTCAGGGACTCTAATGAGTTTTTTCTGATTTCTGCTGGGACAACTGAAGAGAATATAATCTTCAATCCCCTGCAACATCTAACCTGACATTATTGCACTGTTGAAAGTATATGTGATGCGTAGCAGATGAAAGTAAAAATTGCATGGTATTTTGTATGTAAGAGGTGCTTCCAGTGTACATCTTTATAATTGCTTTTTAGTGGCTTTTAGTATTAAAGGTGTATTGCTTTAATATTATAAGCTCTGATTCTATTTGTTTACATGTCCTGGATATTGAAGCACATGATTTTGCTTTAAGATTGTGTTCAGTATTTTCATCACTGAATGCCCATATTTGGCTTTAAAGTCTATATTTAGGTACTAAAATAAATGACCTGATTTTTGGGAATGCAGTATTTCTCATCTGACTTTGTAAAAGCTCATAGGTACTTAGTGTTTCTGAAATTAGGCCAGTTATTTAGGTGCCAAAATCTGGAACTAGAAGCCTCACTTCAGACTGCCAAGTAGAGAATTTTGGCTTAGTCTGTGTTGCTGTTTTGATCAGAAACAATTCAGTCAGTAGGCAGCTTCTGGCAAACTTATTTTTCTCCAAATCCCTCTAGGTTAGTAATTATCCATGATGTGCGTGTAAGGCGATAGCTTTACTTTATTGTCTTCATGCTAGTACAGGCAGGCAAGTAGAGTTGTCTTTAGAGCTGTTAAGTATTTGTGAGACTACAAGACTGAATAGAGTTTATATGTCACGCAAACATGATTTGACTGTATTTGTGTGCTCTTCAGAAGACCTTTCTGGTGACATTTTAAACGTTCTCTATAGTTCTTGTTTATTATTTAAAAAAAATGGTACTTTATTGGCTTACTTAAAAATAAAACACAAAAAAAGCATATGAGCTCCACTTATTTTTTTAATTTTTATTCCAGGTTGGCATCAAGTACCAGTTTTTCTAATCAAGCGGAAAGGTATGGTAGCAAAGGATACCTTGGCCAAAATGAAACAATTAATCTAAAGCATCATCCTCCCTGGCCCTGAAATCAACTCAATTTAACTTTTTAAAAATTTATTTAAGATTTGTGAGTAAGAGACAAAACCTGTCCTTTCTCACTTCTTTCAAATACCTTGTGTGTTCTGAAGCTGAACGGGAACCCACATTCATATGTATTGAGCTTAAAAAAACTCAGATTCAGACATAATTTAAAGATGCCTTCTGGTTTCTGCAATTTCACTGCAACTTTTTCTAGCTTGTTCTGTGTTCACTAGTTGTCTTGATAAACTATCTCCATACACTCCATCAAGTGAATCATCCTTGGCCATAGAGAAGCCCTGGTAGTGACGTCTCATTATGTAAATCAGATGCTGAATAGGGTGAATTAATTTTGAGAAGCTGTAAAAAATGTTAAGATGTGAAGTCTATAAGTAAATAGGTAATACTTTAGCTTTTTAAATGAAACCATTTTATGAGTGATTAGGAAGTACTTCATCTCTTGAAGGAACCTGCAAGAGGCAAATTAATATTATAATGTGTTTGTTTAGCTGTTGTTCATGTGTTTTATGCTAAAGACAACATCTTCATCCTGTATCACTGAAATACACAAGATGACAGCGGGATTATATTTCAAACTCAAATGGCTCAAATAAAACTATGTGGAGAACCAGGAAATATGCAACTGTCTATTGAGACTTAAATACTTTAGGTGTGTGTACATAACTTTTTCAGCTCTGTGTAGTCGAGCTGAAGTCATAAAATCAACACGCTGAAGTGTTTTTTGGGATCAGGACAGTTCTACTTTTGACTGTCTCACTGACAACTGAACAGTTCCAGAACTAAAAAGAATAAGATTCTCTTTATTTTCTCTGTGTAGTCAGCTTTGAGAAATATTTCATCTGCAGTGCAATTTCTTTCTTCTTCCTTTTCCTTCCCTTCATTTCAGCATGATGATCCCTGGAAATGCTGCAGGTGTGGCCAAGCAGTTCCTGCGTTGTGTGTTCCATCAGCTGGCTCCCAACGGCATTTTCCCCCAGCTCTTCCAGAGCAATATTAAAGGTAACGTGTGGTACCTGAGTGCATTTCTGACCCTTTCAATTACCTCTGTATGGACAGCCAGTGCAAAAATGTCATTCAAATTTCAGATGGAAGTTTTTTACGGACCTTGGCCATGTCTCTTATGGACTTCAGTGAGCTGAGTTCCATCGCCGCTCTGAGCCAGCTGTTAGAGGTATGTTGGCAGTCGGCTCCATTAATGGTGCTATTTTTTTTATTAGCATTATCAGGTATATTGGATCATTTCTCCTCATTCATTAAGAGAGCAAACTTGCAGCACCAAAAGCAATGTAAATATTTGTTTTGTCCTCCCAGGAAGCAGGATTAGGCTGTCCTCACCATTTTCCTTCTGGGATTTGCTCTCACTGATAGCTTTTTGGTTATTTTTTTATTGTTTTGTTTCGGGGGGGGGAGGGGGTTGTTTGGGGTTTTTTGTTTTGTTTTGTCTTTTTTTTCTTTTCCCCCTCAGCTCCGGGAGCTGTCCTGCACATTGGTAGTGTGAGCCATCCCTTCCCCAAGCACTATTTCTGGTTTTCAGGACCATTTCTGCTCATATATCTCAGTTCTCCCTCTCCTCTGTAGCTTCTCTAAGTAGTCCAAAGATTTATTAACTGCCTTTCACTGACTGCCTTCTGTGCACTTGGCTTGTTTCTTCCATAACTTTTATCCTCCCACTGGCACTAGTCACTTGCATGTATCCCGCTCTTCCAAGAACACGGTGGCTGCTTCATACAAAGAGTTTGACATCACTTTAAAACTGCTTATGTCTTTTCAGTCCTGACCTTAGTACACAAGCCAAAAAAGCATATATGGTCACTGAACATTAATGAACATACCTTGTTTAAAAGCGTGCAAAGAAAAACACGGGCAATCCACTAGTGAATACTTTACGAGTTCTGCTTTTTTTACTGCCATGCCAGTCTAAGCAGGTTATGAGTTAGGACCCTGCTTATAACATTTTGGCTCAAAATCTTTTGGTCGGTACTTTAGGAACTGAGCTAGACCTAACTGTCACATACGCCGTTCAACATTTTATCGTTAGCATTATAGAAGAGGTAAGTAGTACTTGGTCTGAACAAATTAACCTCAGCATTTCCAAATACTGTTTAAGGGACCATTTCTTCATGGGTACGTTTGTTTACAGTTCTCGTTTTTTTTTCCCCAGGGTTTAAACAATAAGAAGAATTTACCAGCAGGGGGTGCAATGTTACGCTGTTTGGAAAATATTGCTACCTTTATGGAAGCCTTGCCGATGGATTCACCCAGCAACCTCTGGACCACAATTAGTAATCAGTTTCAGACCTTCCTTACTAAACTCCCCTGTGTTTTGCCACTTAAGGTATGATGTATGGACATCTAAAAAGAGCTATACTGCCATTGGTCAGAATGTACCGAAACAGCGGCAGAGCTGTGGATGAGAAATCAGAGCAGGTTGTTGTGAATGTTGTCTAATGATTCAACTAATGTTTCCAGAGGAATGGATTTATTGTATGTCTGATCCATCCCTTTAATTATCTTTTCTGTGGGTAACAATAATAACTCTGAGCAGAGTACTCTTCACCTCTTTGTTGGCTTTTTTCCTCTACACTTTCCATGTCCTGTCTTTGTCAGATTAGAATACTGCATTTGAGAGAACCAGCATTTTGGCAATAAAAATCCATCTGATTAAAACAAAATAAAACTCTCAAGAAGAGCAGCACCACCTACTTAATTTGCTAAAAGTACACAATAGTCAGATGGGCAGAGACAACTGAGACTACTGGGAACTGAGTCTAGCCTGTTTGGCTGATCAGGTTGTAGTTCATACTATATTCTGTCTGTAACCAGAATATAGTAGCAGAAACTGAATCTAGAAGCTTTGGGCTCTAATTTCTGAGTGCTCAGAGGACATACAAGGGTCTCTCCTAGTGTGTATATTTCCAGATGTCTTTTCAGTAAACACAGTAAAAACTTTTCTGAGTCTTTCCAGTAAACAGAGGATTCTGATGTCCTTACTCCAACTTTATTTCCGATGGCATGAATGAGCCCAGTGGTAATTTCTTCTGTGCAGAGCAGTGTTGCTCAGTATGAGCTGAGGGATCCAAAATCTAACTTTGTGACTTATAACATTGTCTTTTAAATTGGGTGTCACCACCAAATGACATGAATGACATTAAGTTCCTTGGTACTATTATGCAATAGTCAGATCTTGAAACTTCTTTAGGTTTTGGTAAATTGAGGCACTATCCTGTAGCACTTACTAAGCCACACAGGCAATAACCATTCCCTTTGCGTACAAGCCACTCCAATCTGTTGAATCTTGTCTAATTGAAATAAATAAAAAGAAATGAACTGGATCTTAATAGTTCCAACTGCGTATCTGCCATTCACAGAACATTTAGATGGAGCGTTTACTCTGATTTCCCTTTTATTCATGGGAGGTATCGTTAGTGATACAAGTAAAACAATTGCTTGCTCTTGAACTTTCCATCTCCTGTTCCTTCCTCTAGGGTCATAAATGACTCTGCTGTTCTAGATGTTTGCAGCAGGGATGATGCAAGACAATGGATAGACCCTGAAAAGTCCCATTCACTGCTGTAACCTGTGCAACCTCTGTGATTTATGCAGAAGAAAAATCAATTACACCATTAGGGGCAACTTCAGAGGGGCCTCTAGAGCAGCTATTGCCAGGGCACATTCTGATGTTATGGGGTGTGAGTTGCAGCCCTGTCTTGTGGTGTGGGGAAAAAATGTTACAGCCCAGGGCAATCACAGAAACCCCCTCTTCCCCCAATCCATTTTTATTACAGTGGAAATATATTTCTAGGAAATTTTTGTCATAGAAGTTAACTTTTCTAAACTAGCCCTTTAGTGAAACTTTCTCATCTCAAAGCCCATGTTGTGGTATGTTACCATTGAAGGGGTATGATTGTGTGCTCAGGAATAAGCCAGTTTGGACAAAGTAAGTAAAGATCAGTCATCAGGGATAATTTTTCAGGCTTCAGTTATAACTTATTCACAGCTGCTACCGCTAAAAGCAAGACGTGCACAGAAAGGTACTAACTCTGGGTTGTTTTTTTCTCTTTCCTGCCTTCAAATATGTTCACAGTGTTCTTTAGATTCTAGTTTAAGAATCATGATTTGCTTGTTGAAGATACCTACCACTAGTGCCACCAGGGTAAGTTCCAAGAAGACAAAACTATGTTGCCTCAGATTTAGCCAGCCTGCACTATTCTATGAATGTGTTCTTATCCCCTAGCTAGGAAAGTATTACCTATAAGCATAAAATTGTGCAGTCCAATATTCTTCAGAGAATGGTAAGAGCTTTGGAATCTAGGTTACAGTAAAGTGTGGGTGGGATTACATTCCTGTGTGGGTGTAAA
>VYXH01004016.1:84375-144923 GCA_013397275.1 Burhinus bistriatus | reverse complement strand
TTCCTTCTCCCCCCTCCCCCCCCCTCTTTTTTTTTTTTTTTTTTAAAAAAAAAAAAAAAAAAAAAGATATTAATGAACTTCCGTAGAAGTTCTGCAGTACAATTCCACTGAGGTCAGTGCGGTTTTCCGGCATAAACACTACAGAATCTCTTATATCTCATAAGCACTGTGTTAGAGGTGAAACTATTTTCTAATTTTTTGCTTCTATTTTCTCATATGAGCATGAAGGCAAATGCTAAGTAGACTAGCCATTTGACTGAAACAGTGTAAATCCCAGCAAGATAGCCTCTGAGCTAAAAATAATGCTGTTCCATTCAGGCGTATCAGAGTTGGAATGCTTTTCATTTTGCTGAGCAACCCGTTATTGATTTCTCTAAATCATGTCATTGCAGAGTCTTCTGGAGCCTTTTTCAAAATTACTAAGCTTTGTAATTCAGAACGCTGTCTTCACTCTGGCCTACCTGGTGGAACTGTGTGGTTTGTGCTACAGAGCCTTCACTAAGGTAACACTGAAACTATATCTTCCGTTAGGGACAACTGAAAATAGGACAGACAAAGTCCTACTTCCCTCAAGTAGTATGTTTGTGAGTAAAGATGAAATCAGTGTCAAGTTTCAGACACGTCAACAGTTTTAATGTAGTTTGGCTAATCAAGTAGTGATCGTGATTCAGTACCTTTTATTAAAACTGAATTTCACATTCACAGTATAGACAGATAAATGGAACCTGCCAAAAACATTGCTCAGAAAAGTATTTTGGTGTGATTTCATGACTTGGAAATTTTTTGCTCTTGTAGAGATGATATCTGGTATTCATGCATGGCTTAAAATGTCTGTACAGTCGTATCGTTCCTAGTGCACAAGTTTAGCCACATACCTTGTGTAGTAAAAACTTAAATATTCCTGGTAGTGCCTTTTGAGAGCACAGCTGTGAGTGGAGGCAACAGATAGCTAAGTAAAGTGGAAGACTCCAAGTTAGGAGCTTCCCAGCTTAGCACCTGTTCCATTCTGTATTCGGTATCCATCTTTGGCGTGCATGGCTGTAAGCTGTGCAGAAAAGAGAACACTACGTGTGCACCTTTAGAAAGTTTTTAAGACTCTTGGATGAAAGCTATGGTGTACAAATAACACTCAGTTATTACTCAAGTTCATTTTTGTAGCTACTGGTGAGAAGTTGAACAACAACAACAAAAATCCACAAAACCCAGTCAAACCTTTTACTAAGGCCCTATATGCGCCATTATGTAGATTGTTAAGGTACTGAACAAAAATGCTGCTTCAGCCACTAGGTGCACAGTTTTCCGTCCTTGATATGTTTGTCAAAACAGTAATTAATCCTCGGGAAACATTCTGTCGTAAGTAGCTACATGATTTTCTATATTGATAATGTACAACTGGAACACGCGTTGCTTCAGTCTTGATAAGACGTAAAATATCACGGGACAAAGAGTGAAGAAGAAATGATAAAAGCAATGACACTCACAGAAAAACTTCAACACAAGACAATAAGAAAAGCTTTTACTAGATATAATGGTTTGAAGCATTACGTAGAAACTAACAGTACGTTTAATTACAGCAAGCAAATACTACCTTTTTTGTTTCATTTGGAAGAGAAGAGTTCATGAAAGAAAAAAAATCCTGAGTACAGAAGAGACAGCTTTCGGAAGTAATTTGAGTTAGATCTATAGTTAGGGCTTTGGGCAAGGTAAAGTGAGAAAAATGTTAAAAAAAAAAATCCAACAATGGTGTGTTTTTCATTGAAACAAAGAAAGCCCCATTTAAAACTGAAGCAAAGGCATTCCTCTTGCATTTGTGGTCCGATAAGACTATTTCATGTATGCCTGCTAAAGCAAATTGTGAAATACAGGAAATGTTTCACTCCTCCCGTGCTCCGCAGTTTCAGTTATTTCAAGAAAATGTTATTAAAACCATGCTGTTAAAAAAAGCTATGTTTTTCTTTCATGCTTCCTGGTTCAATGTTCTATTAATATATTGAGAGCTTAATTGCACACAGGAAGCTTGGGTTATAGCACTTGGTAAAATCTCCTCCTTGATTTAGTTTAATGCAACCTGGTGACCCAGAAATGGAATCATTAGTGAATGGTCTCCTGCAATTTATAGCCACAAAATGCTTAATTTAGTGGAACTCCACACTACGTTATCTTTTTTATTTCTTAAAGCTTACCATGGTTTTGCATTAGAAATATCAAATTAATGACTGCTGTTAGAAAAAAATGAATCAGTTGTGATGTCTGTGTTTCTCTACAGTGGAAATCACTGTAGCCAAGTAAGAGTGTTGTTTGTGAAAGAATAGCATGTAGAAGTGAATTCCAGAAGGAATATAATTTGTGATCATTGAAACTATTCAGATTTAATTACTTGTTTTGCAACTTTGAATGTGCTGGCTGGAACAAAACAGGAACTTGCAGCTAAGCTATGGAGGATTCTTGTCTTTTCAAAGACCAAGCAGCTCTGACATGCACTTTGTAGAGGTCAGTGCTATACAACCACTCCAAATCTTTTTTTATCTCCAACATTTTCCTAATACCCTGTGGCAGGAATATCTCGGTTTCTCTTGTCTTGGAGCCTGAAGACTCACGTCAATCTGATATTTCCTTGTCTGAGTTCCTGTTCCAGATCAGCAATTTGATTTTTTCAATGCCTTTGGAACTCTCAGCTGAGAGTAGCATCTCTTCTGTGGATTGTAATCTTCTTATCTTTAGTTTTCCTTTCAAGTATCTTAAGGTCCTAAATGGACACTTTTTTGCTTTCTTATCTCTTACAGTTGCAGAAGCTTGAACCTAAACTTAGCCTTTTGCTAGCATTCTGTTGACCCTTATTAAGTAAATGCAGAACGCCACTGAATTGGGCGTGATGTGATTTTGCTATTGAATTTTTTTAAAGAATATTGAAGTGGCTGTTCTTCGGTATTTGTAATTACTGTAGTAGCAACAAGGATAAAATAAAGAATTTTGCTTCATACTGGCTTACTTGGAGGATAGCATACCACTCCATTAAAGAACCAAATTTACTATTCTTATTACTAAGTTTGAGCCCTGAGATACTGCTAGAAACAAACTTCAGTACTTTCACATTCTACACATAGATCCCTGGCAAGTCACGGTTTGAAGGTTGCAAGGCATTTTTTTATAGGGATGCATCAACATTCGAGAGGGTTAATTTGGCTGAACAGAGGCTAAAGGGATCGTATTTGTGACTCTTTGATATAAGGTTTACACGTGTGACTCCCCTGGGTGTTATTCTCCTGGAACTAATTCCCATTTACAGCTCTTTGGCAGAATATAAAGTTCTTAAAGTATGTACAAACTATGTTTATACATATTTATTACCAGCAGAATGATAGGAATAAGTAGGCTTCAACAGGGAACGTACTCTGGGCTATTGACTTCAGTGTCATCACTTCTGATTTACAGTGCAGGAAGCATGACGTCAGATGTCAAAAAACATTTTGCTTGGTTTTGCTTCATCTGTCTGCACTGCATGTGCTTAACAAGCATTAAGAGTTTAGACTGGGAGATAGGAGACTTCTTTGAGAAAGAGGTAGCTCACTGTTGTATTATCCTTAGAGCCAAGGAAAACTGGGATTCGTGAAGCCTGTGTTTCTGTCCCAGTGTTCTGACAAAGCAATTTATTATGGCCCAATTATATCCTGTGCAGCATAGGTGTTAGTCTGTAACATAGCTGAATGCTTTTGAAAGAATTTTACCTCTCTTCCAGTACGTGCAGGCTACTGTACCGGCTTACTCATAGGAACTTCTGTCCAGTGTTTTGGGGGATGTAATCGTCAACTGTCTGAGCACGGCACTGCATTATGTACATGTCTCAAGACTATGAAGGCATATGACGGTGGGAAAGGTCACTCTTGCTGGTGAATTCTAGCAAGTAATGAGGCTCTATTTGCACAATGAGTATTGTGCACCATTCTGGTTCCCCATTTCCCAGTTGGAATATAACAGAATCAGAGAAAGTTCAGATAACGGTAACAAGAATGACCAAACAGCGGGATGAGTTCCACGTACAGAGCAACTAAGTTAGGGCTCTTCAATCTGAAAAAGCAACAACTGATGGGGATGAGAGGGGTCTGTAAGCTCAAAAGTGACCCAGACAGGGATGGGTAATTTCAGTACAAGAACTTGAACAAGGGCCTTTCCAGTCCAAGAACAAGAACATATTAAGTTTGTAGGAACCAGTGTCAAAGCAAGTAAAGGGAAGCGGTTCTTCAACAGTATGTGACTCCTTGCCGAGCACCATGGGTGCTAAAAGTTGACATGGGTCCAAGAGGTCAATGGACACACATGTGGAAGAGAAATCCACTGAGAGCTGTGAATTATACAGGAACCACACTAAGCTCAGACATTCCCAGAGCTGAAAATGGTGGCTAGGAGAGTAGTAGTGGGAATTATACATGCTTGCCTTGTTTTTATTCTTCATTTTGTATCTGCTTATGGCCTTGTTGGAGATAAGTTATTGAGGAAATTTCTTCTGATCTGACCTCTCCTGGATATTCTTCTATTTTATTATTCGTATCAGAGCACCACTCATGATTGTGGGATGTGTGAATTTTGAGTACTTGTCCCCTCAAGTAGTGGTTTCATAATACAGCTGAGCTGATCCAGTGTTTGCAGCTCCCATAAGGGAATTATTTTATTTTATTTATTTATTTATTTATTTATTTAGAAGCATTAGCTTCCTGTGAGTTTAGCTGCCTAGACTGTAGCAATGTAGTCAGACAGGGACCTCTGCATTTCAGGGCCCATTCCATCAGCTAGATGCGTTATCTGTCTGCGCAGTCCATGTAATTGAAGATCAAACTAGAACCCTGAAGGAAGTCTCTTGATTCACAGACTGGCATCATCATGTCCACAAAAGACATACCATTCTGTTGTTTTGGCACTTTCTCCCAAATCGGGGGCTGATATTTAAAATCTGTTTTCATTAAAAGGTATGTGGGTGCTGTGGAGACACGCACTGTTGCCGGAAGCTTTGTTTGGCAGTATGCTACGCAGATACAATGTGGTGACACCAGCTCTCTGAGGAGGAACGCTAGTTCCTGGCTTCTTGGTCTGCTGCAACCAAATCTCACTCTCACTTCCAGCTATTCACCTCCTCCAACTCCTTCCCTTCTAGCTGCACTTGCTACTGTGTGCAGCTGGAGGTGGCCTTTCAACTGACCCTCACTAACTAAACCTCACAAGACTTCTCTGAGGAGGAAGCGAATATTATCCCATTTTACAGATGTCACAGAGGAACTAAGCCCCTAACGGAGTAAAAAGTTCCACATATTTAACTTTAGCGAGCAGGCAAGTGCATGAGGTTTACAAGATGGAAGATACTAGGCTTTAAATCTTAAGCACACTTAGGATAGTCTCTCTTTATTCAACAGCATTATTCCGTCTCTAATAGTCATTTGAAAGAGAGCTCAGTGTAAGTCTTCCTGCTGATCAAAATTCTTGAGTTGCTGTGGTCAGTAGCAGGTTATGGATTTGTTCCACATTTTTATCTTACCGTCTAAGGTCAGAGAATGTCAGAGTAAGATGTATATCAAGCTCATCTTATCTCCTTGTAACTCCTTGCTGTCTCAGATCTACAACTCTATTCTCAGGCTTCTGTGTTCTAATCTCCATTGGCTGATTTTCCCCTATGTTTTAAATGTTTCTGTCGTAGCAGCCATAGCCAAGACGGTTTTTATTGTGTAAGTGGTAAAGTACTGCTAGTCTAATGAATGAAAATAGATGTCCAAGCTGCCTTAGTGCAGGCACCCTTATTTTAAGGGGAATGACAACAGAAAAAAAGTGTGGTAAAATGTAGACTATTTCTGGCAGATTTAATGGAAGAATAATGCTAAATACGATTGCCAGTTTTGTTCTCCTGTGTCAATCCTTACTGCTTTCCTCTTTTCCTTCTGTAAGGAACTAGTTAGTGAAAGCTACATTGCATGCCTGGGCTTTATAACTGTTTTATAAAATCTATCTGTATTTCATGTGTGAAATATTAAAATTTTGGATATAGTGCCTGATGCAACATCAAAGGAGAACCACAGTCATTGATGTCTGTTCAATCAAGTCTGTAGAATTAGATAAACAATAAATGATGTCTGCTTTTTTGTAAGACAGGAGAAACAAGTACACTTTTGTAACTTCTTTATTCTCTAACTTAGATAAAAAGTATCTTTATGGTTTACTAGTGGGTGTCAATAAATTTCAGGACATTCATAATTCTGTGTTTTTCTATTGTAGGAAAGGGACAAGTTCTACTTGACGCGCAGTGTGATATTGGAGTTACTGCAGGCACTCAAGTTAAAGTCACCCTTACCAGACATGAATCTGCTGCTATTGGTGCAGGTACAGAAGATCCTCATGTAATTCTCATACTGATCCTGTCTCAGCCCAAATTCAGGGGGAGGGGGGAAAGCAAGTCCAACATGGTTGCAAAAAGTACCAGCAATATCAGGGGAAGCAAGAATATTTTGAATCAAAATCCAGTTGTTTGTAACCATAGGTGCATACATTTAGACTCCCACAGTAAAATTTAAGAAACTAAATTGGGATTCCACATTTCCCAGGATGATAACGACCTGTGCATTATTGCTGATTTATTGAGGATCATAGAATAAATCTCGAGTTGGAAGGAGACCCATAAGGATCGAGTCCATTGAGTTTCATATCATGTTCCAGCGAGGCAGCTGCCCCAGCTGCTGCCTTGTTTTCATATTGTAGCCCCAAAACCAGTGAGCAGTCTATGGGAAGGGGTGCTTGTTGACCATGGGCCAGAACTCAGTTTCTGTATATTCATACAGGCAGTAAGCTGTCTCCAGTCCCTGAAAGCCGTTCTCTTCTAACATGGCATTTTCCAGCAAAGAATACATAGACAATATTTCTGTTCCTTTCATTCTATGGATTGCTGAGGTAGGAGTTAAGCTAGCTTCTTTGTAGGAGAATCTGAGGAAGTAAGATACAAACTTGTGAAAAATCTTTCTGCCTCCAAAATCCCAAGTGTGGTGCTGTTTGGAACCACAAGCCTGTCCTGCAAAAACAACTTACTGAAGTCCGTCAATTCTAATCACAGGTAGTGGGCTCTCATTGCTTACAATGAACTAACCATTATATGCGTTTAGTAACTTTAAATGATAGGGGACCAGCATAACAGCACTCCACATGGTTCAGGCAAGATGTTCATTATGTACATCATTCATAATGCTTCCTGCATCACACTTCCATTCACTCTTTCCCCTCCCATTATGGGAGGGGAAGCTTCATATAGTTTCATATAGCTTACTATGGGCTCGTTTTCTTTTGAGTACTGGGACGTTACTCATAGTAAATAAGTGGTTGCCAGCTGACAGAGAAATAATACTGACAAGTGAAATTATATAGCAGTTAGGATAACTCTGAAAACAATTATTATGCCATCAGTGTTAGGGGAAGAATTTGGGGTGGGGAAGAATAACACTTGGGTTTTTTTCTTTTGATGGTAAAGGGTTATTTTTTAAAATCCATTTTAATTTAAAAAGCAGAAATAAATATTCCACCTTTTTTGCTTGTTTGTTTGGGATTTTTTAAAAGCCCAGGCTTCTTTTTTTGGCTGTAGCCAAGACCATCAAATAATTTAACAGCCACCAACCTCTTTCTGTCTTACTGATGCAGTGATGCGGCTTGATACCATGTGCATCGGTGTTTGTTGACTTGAACTGACTTTCTCTGTATTACAGAATAAAGCAGTTTTTCTGCATTTCTCCATTGTATAGCTCAGTCCTATGGCTATCCCAAAGGGTGACTCGTACGATTTGAAGAACCCACAATAATTTATTGTCATTTAGACAATTCTTCTATCATGCGATGACCCCTCCCCACCCAGGAAGAGGAATTTTGCAAAACAAAGAAACACGAGGGTTGAAATATAAACGGATTTAATGGAACAATACAAATAATTAACATTAATAATACTAAAGAACCAATATTGATCCCGATAACAATATAAAATATACAAGGATTATACTCAGCCCATTCTATCAGTAGGAAGCTGTGCACTCCCAGCCGTGGACAGCAAATGTTGGACACTGCAAGCTTTACGGCTTTGGGAGGAAGGGAAGGGCTCAGGGGTCTCGGGATCGCAGCCATAATAGAAGAGAAAAACTCCTCAGCAAACTCTCTAATTTATATTGAATGTGCCGTTCATGGTATGAAATAATCCTGTTGGCCTGCTTGGGTCAAGTGCCCGGGTCTCACTCCTCCTCATCCCTGCACCTGGTGAGCTTGAAAACACTGAGACCTTGAAACCCACGTATCATAGCTGGCTATAAGGTAAATATTTTCACATAGCGGACACTAGAACCTTCTAAAAATGTAGTTTTCCCAAGCATTAGAAGAGACCTTACTGAAAAGTAAAATTACTGACAGAGAAATTAATCCTGTGTTGCTCAAACCAGGACAGTGACAATCCCCCAGTCTAGTCAATCCTGAATTCCTCATTTGAGAATGCAAACATGCCACGTCAGTTTTGGCAGTGGGGTTTAACTGGTAAACACTTGTCCTTCACAATGAGTCAATCACCTGATAGACACGGTAAGCAAAACTCTTTGTCTTTATCTCCTAGCACTGTTCCCCTATGCTATATTCACTCTGAGATGTATTCATACCTTGCACAGCAGCACCTAATGTGGATATAAATGTCTTTTATGATGTCTCTCTTTCAGAGGCTGATGAAGTGATTCATATTTCCTGCTATCTAAAGCAGCCAATTTCTGTTTTTATGCAGTCAATGGTAAAGAATAGGGGTTGTATTCAGACCATCTGCCATAGATGCCTACTGGAAGCATGATGACTACTTCTCCCATTGACTCTGCAAATTGGCAGCCCTTGGTAGTATGTGGTCTGAATGATTCAACAGGCTCTTGAATTTAAATAGCATAGTAACCACTAAGCCCATCTTAAGCACCCTTGTAATTTAAGAAACCTACTAGTAAAAACACATAGGTATCTGATTATTTTAATTTTCTTTGGTGTCATTAATAGAACAAAAAGATTGGTTCACCTCTTTACCACACAAAGCCACTACAATATTAATTCACATTGTTTGGGTTTGAATCCATAAAGCTATAGTAGGGTTAACACAGCACCAAACAGAAATGGTTTTAATTCCCAAGACAGTCATGTCCCCATGAACATGTTAGCCTGTATACAAGATTCTATATAGACAGTGCACACAGAGTGCAGAGATTCAGTCAAAATGTTCAAGATAACAAAGGAGCTAGGAACACTTAAATTTAATGATAGTTGTGGGCTGACTAACAAAGGAATTCCAAGGAATGTACATTTGACACCCACATTCATCCAGATTACATGGTGCCATCAGTGTCACTAGTGACATCAGTGCTAAGATGAGAGTTAACTTTATCCCACTTTAGAAAGAATGAGAATTTTAACCAGATCACCCCAATCGTAGCATAGGTGTCCTGGATGATAAAGGGTACAGAAAGTCTGTCTCCTTGATTTATCCTAGCAAATGAAAGCTGTCATGTACGTGCTGCTGTTCCATGGGTTTCCATAGGAACTGCTTCTTCACCCAGCATTTTGTTTCCAAGTACTTTTTTCCTGCTCACATTTCACCAGCACACGTCTTCAGGATTTCCATTGACTTCAAGTTATATTAGTCTCATTAGGATTTGCTTGTTCTGTCAGAGTCTAAGCTTCAGTGTATCTGATCTGTTTTGTTTAGGTGACTCCTGTTTTCAGCCGGACCTTCAGCTAATGTAAATCAGTGTATATCTAGTAGTTCCAGTTTATGTTTTGGTGAAGATCTGAACTGCTAATTACTGAATGGAAGGGTTTAAAGTTACATATAATATGTTCATAAAAATATATATTTTAAAAATTCTGATTATAAATGGAGGTATAATATAGATAGATTATGGATATAGATAATTCACTACTGTCAGCAGACATTCCCATTTAGACATTCTGCAGCTGTATCTCAGCAGTCAATGCCAGTAAGAGGCATGGCAATGCTTTGCCCATTTCTCATCCTTTTGCAGCGTGGAGGTATTTTTCTTTCCTTTTTTCTTTACATATGGCTGGCATTAAATCTCTTGCCAGTGACGTCTTAATGTGTTATAGTATTTGTAGAGGGGAAAAAACATAAATGACAGTGAATGGGACTGGAAACGTAAGAAATTTTTCATTTTGAGGTTGGTTTCCCCATCCTCTTCTGATGATGAGAAAGATAAGCTAAGCAAGACCTAATTATTCATTAGAAACAAAATGCATTTTGTCAGCTGTTTTTCACATATAAATTAACATCTCTTATTTAACTCAAACTCCTCTGTGCAAAAGACGAAAGCTTAGATGAGCCAGCAATGTGCCCTTGTGGCCAAGGCCAATGGTATCCTGGGGTGCATTAAAAAGAGCATGGCCAGCAGATCGAGGGAGGTCATCCTCCCCCTCTACTGTGCCCTGGTGAGGCTACATCTGCAGTACTGTGTCCAGTTCTGGGCTGTCCAGTTCAAGACAGACAAGGAACTGCTGGAGAGAGTCCAGCGGAGGGCTACAAAGACAATCAAGGGACTGCAGCATCTCTCTTGTGAGGAAAGGCTGAGAGACCTGGGTCTGTTTAGCCTGGAGAAGAGAAGACTGAGAGGGGATCTCATCAATGCTTGTAAATATCGAAAGGATGGGTGTCAAGAGGTTGAGGCCAGATTCTTTTCGGTGGTGCCCAGTGACAGGACGAGGGGCAACAGGCACAAGCTGGAACACAGGAAATTCCATCTCAACATGAGGAAAAACTTCTTTACCTTGAGGGTGCCAGAGCACTGGAACAGGCTGCCCAGAGAGGTGGTGGAGTCTCTGACTCTGGGGATATTCAAAACCCGCCTGGATGCATTCCCATGCAACCTGCTGTAGGTGAACCTGCTTTGGCAGGGGGGTTGGACTAGATGATTTCCAAAGGTCACTTCCAACCCTACCATTCTGTGATTCTTACAGGAGACCAGTAGAGGTTGCTTTGACCGCTGCTGCTTATTGTTGCTAAAAGAAAATGTCTGAAATAAATGATATTTGTCTTTGGCATGGTTTTTTTTGTTGGTTTATGTGGTGGGTGCTCTACAGTGTCTGTAGCAGTGCACTGAACTCACTGTTGGATGCTAAATATACTCAGCCAGATTCTTCAGGGAATTATGGTCCTTTTTTGCAGCTGATATAGTACAAGGGAAGCCTAGTCTACACACAAATGGTTTACTGAGAAATCCTTCACACAGGAAAACAATATACCTGTTGTCCAGCAGATGCAGCATCAGCACCGCTCTTTCTGAGACAGGGTGCATTAGGAGAAAATCTGTCATCTATTTACTTAAGTCCATTAATGGTCCTTCTTTTAAAAGAGAAGTGGAGCGTCATGGTTGCTTTTTGAACTAAGACTCAGCTGTCTCTACTGGATTGATACAGCCCATAATCCTAAGGCTTTCTTTTGCTTCCCATGTAATTATTAGAGCTATGGTACAGAAGAGCACCAGGCCATCTCTCAACTGAAATACAAGTTCGATTCCTGTTTTGTTTCCATTTGGCTTATTCTGGTGTAAAATAAATTCTAACCAGAAGAAGAGTCAACTGGAGCCAGGCCTATGTCAGAGGATACCTGATTAGATTAATAATCTAAACTCAGGTATGTCCTTCTGGTATTTATCCCAAAGAACAGACTCTTTGTCAAGACATAGGTTGAGTATTTTCCAAGTCTTGGTAGGAAGTCTGAGTTCAGATTAAATCTGCCATCGAAAGGTAAAATTCGTGGAAGCTTAAGAGTCAATTCTAGGTCTGTAAAGGATATTTGGAAAGAAGAGCAGTCAGTCATTGAGACTACTGCTAACACACATGCATGAGACAACTGTAAAGTATATTGTGTAGTCAATATCTGTCTCAGTTTGTGAAGGTACCATGGCACTAATTTTCAAGAAAGAAAATTAAGGCTTAGACCTTAGTTTGACAGTTCTTTTCTGTCTGCTCTTCCTTAGAAAATTGCAGCATCACTATGGACAGAAATTGCTCAAGTGCAAATACGGTATTAGGAAAACAAGTTTTAAGAACAAGCAAATCATCTGCGGGGTGTGCAATGCATTATTAAAGCTTATAATGTTTAAGTAACAGTATTAGCAGGTCTAATGTATGAGTGATGTGGACATCAGAGATGTTGGGTCAAGGGATTTGGAAATAAGAAAAAAAAAAGGCAAGGAAAATAAAAGCATAAGAAAGCAATTGGAGATATTCTACTATAACAGAATGATACTGACCTTCTCTCAGAAACAGCTTGTATTTTTGTAGTATTGTGGCCTGTATTATACAGAAGTTATACCACACCATACCAGTATGTTCTCAACTTCAAAATTGTTCATGTAATTCATCATTCTAGAACTTCAGTGAAATTGTTGTAATACCACAGTGAAGAACATGGTATGCTGCCTTATCATCCTCTATCATGATTTACTCTATAATGAAAGAGAACATTTGATATATGCAAGGAATAGCAAAGATATATATTTTTGCTCATAAAGAAGGTCTGATTTATTATATAATATTCTTCAAATTGCTGCTGCACAGCATGTATGTGTTAATTAAGCACATTAAACTCAGATTTTTTTTCATTGAAATTAGCTCATTTATAATGGTGAGTTAACTAGGTTGTTTATAGAGAAAGAGCTCTAAAGGCAAATTACCATGAATAAAGGCAAGAAGAGATCTGAACTGATTTTAATAAAGTCATGAATAACTTATAAGTGTCTTCAGGTTCCTCCAAAAATAATTAAAAATAATTTGTCTTTAATTTCTTCTCAGTTTGTTTGTGCAGATGCTGGAACAAAACTAGCTGAGTCAACAATCTTGCATAAACAGATGATTGCGTCTATGCCTGGAGTAAGTACTGAATCAAACTCCCATCTCTTTGTTTTGTTTTTTAAAAAAATACATCTTATTCAGCTCATTTTGCCTCATTTTAGCGTTCTTCCCTTTTCATTTCTCTTCTGGTTGGCAAGGTGTATTGCAGGCAGAGGTTGAGATGCTTCGTTTTTATTTCATGTTGGGAAAGTTCCAAACTTGATGTTGCTTCCCTTACTTTCACTGATAATCTTTAGTCATGCAACTGACTTTAGGTCAAGAAGACAACATGTGGGGAGCAGACCAGCTGAATGCCTCCAAAAATGGTAGCAGGGAGGAAAGCTACAAGCCATTGCCTCTGTTCTCACAAAAGGTTATCTGATTAAAGAAAGGAGTTAATGGTATTTTTCTGGTAATGTACAAGGCGTTCATCTATATCTTGCTGATAAGTGTAGCTAAATTACCAGTACTCATAATTGCCTAGGTGCTGAATATGCACCTGGTGAATATACGAGGAAGCAGCACAGTTGGAGGTCTTGACTTGTTCCATGACGCATGTGACTGAGTACCCAAAGAGATGTTGAGTGTTATCCCAGGTCTGCTTCACAAGTTGAGGAGAACTTGTCTCCCTGTATGTGTGTCTCTGTCAGCTGTAGGGGTGACCTAATAGGATCTTTCCATATATCTTCTGAAGTGGGTGATTTTTTTGAATGCAGATCTTTAATAATACCTTTCCTCCCAACAGAATATTTTAATTTATACTTGCTTTAAGTAGATAGACTAACATTGGTGTTACAAGGTATGATAGGAAAGTGATCGTTTCAGAAGAAATCATAGAGAATCAGGCTGCCCACTGCTTGAATGAGACAGAATAGATGGCTGGAGAGAAGTCTTTCACAACTGAGCATTATTTTCAGAGGTCTGAGTATAGTATCTTTTATAATTCTATTATTCAGTACTTTAGAACCCATGTGGAATCCTTAGTCCACATAAACTGGATGGAGGATATATTGACAGGACTGCTAGTGACCTTGTTTTGCCGTTTGTTATTCTGTCACGGGAACTGACAGGCATAGCATTTGAAAAGCCAGAAGGTGGCATAGTTCAACACCGTGTAGATTGATATTAACATACAAAAATGAGAAGTGCTTAGGTCAGTTGTTTAAAAATAGAATGCTAGCAGTTTTTCAAATTTCAGCCACTAAAACTCAATAATGGCTTGATAATTTTGTGATCAAAACTAATTCTGGTTCATTTGTATACTCAAATAGGGTAATCAGCTTCAGTGCTTCAAAATGTAGGTAATTAAATAGAGGTCAAAACTGTAAACTTTACTGCAATGTTTTGCCTTGCACCTATGACTTTGGATACAGTAGTTTTTGGAGACTTCAGAAAGATACCTAATTTGATAATTTCATCATTGCTTTTACTTGGCCCCTAAGAATGAGGCATTCATAGTTCCCCTTGAATTCAGATAGCTTCACCTCAGACTATTAACATGTAAACAGAAGTTTATGTGATAACTAGTGAGTCAGTCATATCACCTTCTGAAAGCTTCTCTGCAGGTTCTCTTGTCTGTTCGATGCCTTTACTGAATCTGACAGTTTTGTTCTGTTGACTGCTTTGTGCACCTTGGGCACGTCTTATGCTAGCCGAAGGCCAGATTTGCATTTCTCACTGTTCTGGGAAAAGGATTATGAACATTTACACTGTGGGAGTACAACAAACACCACATTGCATCCTTTTGTTTTCCCTTTGATGTCATTCTTGCTCTGGCACAGGTTGCTTCTCAGTGCTTACACCTTTATGGTCAAACTGGAGCAGTTCATGAAGCATTTCATTTATCCCTTATAGTCCTTGCCTCCCCTTTTGAAAATTGCAACTAGCTTAAGTGCTATTAGAATGCTGTATTTTGAATTATTTTGCTTCAAGAATATCCCAGAAACATTTGCTAGTTTATTAAAAAAAAAAAAAAAGGAAAAAACCCCCCTATTAAATTTCAGTGGTATTCATTTTAGTGATGTTTACACATAAAATACCTGAAGCCAGTCATGTAAACTGTTTTTCCGTCATGATTAATGTGACTATAAGGGCATCTGTGCCTGTGACTGAATTTTATTTTCTGGGTTTGTAGCTGATTGGTTCCACTTGCAGAAATGCTCAGCTGTGTGAAGAACTGGGTTGTTAAACTCTCATCGACTTTGTAAGACTTTGATTCTGGACCACTGTAAATTCCAGGATGACATGACAAGGATAGTCTTGAAAGTTTCATCAGTTGATCTTTTATCACTGCCACCGATAAGAGTATTTTATGATGCATAAAGAAGCTACAGTGACTGGGTTATCTTTTTATACTATCATCAAATAAGAGGGCATATTACCGTGAGAAGAAAAACATCAAAGAATACCTACTCCTAATTAATGTAATCTAACTAAAAAAGTAAAGAATTTGAGGCAGACAAATTATGTTCTGGTGAACAAGAAACAAAGACAAAAATACGAACATATTCAAAACTGGTACTTAAACTTATTTCTTTTATGTTCTAGTGTGGAACAGCAGCAATGGAATGCATGAGGCAGTATGTTGGGGAAGTGCTGGATTTCATTGCAGATATGCATACCTTAACCAAATTAAAGGTTGGTTCTGGGCATACATTTACCTAAAGTGTATATGCTTTTTTAACAAGAACATGTTTTCTGTAATGAACTTGCCTTGGAGAAACAGTTGGAAGTCTTTGAGGATGACTGAGAGGTTTTTTTCTTTCTTTTTAAAAAAATGTTAGTGCTGTTACAGGTTAGACACTTCTGGGGGATCAGTAAAAAGTAGCTTATGCAGTATTGAAATGGAGGCTGATTCAATGTAGTGAGCACACAATAAAAATGCAGGCTTGATTTTTTGGAAATGTTGATGATAAGCCAATGATAAGTTTTTCTGAAATGTTGATGATAAGCTAATGTCATACCAAAATCACTGTGAGAAGTACTTGTGTTTAATATAACCCATGGAAACATAAAACTTCTTGCCTGTACAACTAATTAAGCTCTTCTGGAGGAATCCTGTGTCTCTTATATACACAAACAGACAAGTTAATTGGAAGTTCAGATGTTATTAAAATTCAGTAACTGACCTAAAAAAAAGGGGTGGGGTGTCCTTTTTCTTATGGGTGCTGTTGTTTTCATTGTCAGGTTATATTCTGTTGAGGTGGGGAAAACTGAGTAGTTCTTACCTCTGTAGTCCAAACTGCTTTTTGGTTTCTGGTCATTAATTTGATGCCAAATTGTAAGAGGAGTGGTAGGAAAACACTTCTGTCAACATAAAATATTTTATTTAGAATGAATTTCATTAAAACATCCTAGTAATAATTAGCTGTTCAAAACCTGGAATTTCTGTTTCATGGGGGAAGCCAGTATCTTTGTTTCCTAGAAAATGGAAATTCGTTAACATGTTTTAGAAAAGAAATAGGCTAAGTAACACTGCTGCTGTATAATAGGAAATAATAGAAGTGTAGATGTTTCAATTGCTAGCAAAGTAGCATCTATTGTTAATGGCTTAAATAAAGAATGTAATATTTCAGCTAATATATCACTACTAGTCATAATGCTGTGGAGGGGGCAATATTTAGCATAACACTATCCCATCAGGTAGTTTTATTGTGCCATCTGAAGCTGAGTACTAAGTGAGCACTGAGTTGGTGGTGAAACTGTGATGGTTAGAATCCTCCTCTTTGTAGAGGGAAAACACCTGTCTTAAAGTGGAGCCATCTCTCAGTTCTCAATGCCAGGCAAAGCTGAGCATAGTCTTTTGAGCTACCTACCATACCCTGCACAAGGGTGGATTTCCTTCAGCACGTACAGTGGAGGCAGAGTTGTGACTGGGCCTTGGTGCTGCTACCTTCTGCAAGGTTGGCAAGACAAATGAACAGTGTGGGAGTGCAGCAGAGGGACCGTTACAGATACGGAGGAGAGTCTGTGCTGTCAAAGATGCAGCCAATTCTGAAAGCTGGCAGTAGAGTTTTAGTCCTTGCACGCCAGCAACTTGGTGATTCAGGGGGAAGTTCGTCAACTGAAAGAGGTCATTTCATCACTGGGCACAGTCAAATAGCTGCCAAGCTGCTTTTATGTGATCTAAAGCTCAGCTGACAAATACAGAAAAACAGTACTGTCCTGTTCTGGCTAGTATGAATCATATTGCCGTTGCTTACATGCCTGGGCTTTGGCACATGTGGCCTTCTAGGGAAAGTCCTTTGACCAGGTTCTTGCATTTGTTTCCAACCTCAAGAGCCACTGTGCTTCTGTAACACAGAGTGCATCTGCTATTGAAGGGTGCTGATGGTCTCTTTTCCTGATAAATCAGTATAGTGTTTCCCTGAAAGGGCCCCTCTACTACTGTACCAGTCTTCTGCTGAAAGTTACTGGAAATGCACTGGGGTGTTTCATGCCGCAAGTTCATGCAAGCATTCTGTGGCAGGCAAGACAGAATAAATGATAACCTGTAGTGGATTTCGATACTGGAGTTTATTTATGAAGGAATGAGGTGAGAACTTTTACCCTGCTAGTTTCTTGCACGCTCACTTGCTCACTGTCCCCCTGTCCCCTCCACCCCACCCCATGCCCCAGAGGGGACACCTTATTGCAAGTTAATAATACTTACCACAAAGGAAGAAGAGTCCCAGCTAAACTGAAACTCGTGTCTCTTGATACTTGCAGTAACCTTGTTTTACTGGACAAAATATCCTTAAGTTCTTACCCTGTTGGCCATATGCCTTGAATCCCATTGAGTTTTAAAAAAATACTCTAATAAGGGAAGCAGCTTTTTGTGCTGGAGTAGAAATTTACTTCAAAGCGCAAACTAATTAATCATTTTCAGCTGAATTGGATTGCCTTCCCACTCTATCCTTTTAAAGTTATTCACCCATTTCTCCTATACTTCAGAACTGCTTTCAGAATAGGTAGGCGAATGAATCATAAATGAGGGAGAGATACATCTGGTTTGCCAGCTCCACAGAAACACATGAACTTACCTGAAACCAGGAATGGGGAAAATTTATTTATAAATACTTGCAGGTATTCTCTCTCCTGTGTGAAAATGTTTCTGTAGAAAGCTCTCTGCCATTTGCACTTTTTCCTTCTGCCCCTTCTCCCTTGAACTGTAGTCTGATTTTTAGAAGTGCTTTAACAATGCTTAAGTCTGATAACATGACAATTTCTTATGTGCAGTAGGACTATCTATTTTTTAAATTTTTATACACAGATATAGGTAGGACATGAACTAAAACTTAACCCAGTTCTTCACTTTTATATTTTGAAATTAGACAAGAAGCTTCCCAAATGTGTAGTCTGACCATTTAAAACTAAATCAGAAGCAAACGGTCTAAAATTTCATGTTGTTTTGATTTAGCCATGTAATACAGGAATCAGAGAACAAGATTAATGTAATAGGAGAGTCAAATACGACCATCATTTTATATATTGTAAAGAATAAGCTTTGGCTGTCTTTGGAAAATGAAAGGCGGTTCTTTCTTACTTAACTAGAGCAGATAAACTTATTCTGTGGTTCGAACATAGTTGGGAAAAAATTTCTAAGCATTTCCAAGTTTACAAATAGTCAGAACTTTAACAAATTCACAACATCTAGATTCAAAATTTTGTAAGCTCATTTAATATGTTTACTTGTTTTGCTTGGGTTTTATTAACAGGGGTGTTCCTAGCTGGTGTGTTCTGAGGTTATCCAGTTGTACAAATTTTTACTACGAGTATGTATTATCAACAGCATCTGGACTACCAAACTAACACAAAGAATACTATATAATTTATATGACCAGTAATAATCCCAAAAGCAAAAGTTTAATATTGGTTTTCAAATTTTGAACTCTCTACTCTCTGTAGAAATTCAGTGAACAGAAATAGTCGAAGTTGTTTATTCATTTCCAATGTCTTATTTTGCGTATCTGAGAATAGTTTCTTTGGAAGAGGTTAATTATTTTCAGTCCTGTGTATTAGCAATGACTGCATTATAAAAAAGGTATAAATGTTAATTCTCAAGATAATCACATTCCGGTTTATTGTTTCTGTTCAGTTTATTATCTTTTTTTCCCTTTGGAATAACATTTTAATTGGTAAAGCTCAGCAAGGTTTTATTTAGAAAATTCCACTGTTTTTGAAGAAGTATAATGTATCTGCCTGCATACCTGTCTATCCTTTTTACCTGGCTCTATAACAAAATTATTAGATATTCATGTTGGTACTTTTCTTTTTTCTCTTGAAAGAGACTGCAAATAAGTGATTTTTGAGAGTGTAAGTTGCTGGGGTCAGATTCTTATCTGTTATAAAGTCTTACTGGTCCTCTGATTTTTATCCTGTTACAATAATTTAATAACTGATGACATGGATTTTCTTGTACAAAGCATATGGGTCTCCTTTAAGCAAGCAAATGCATGCAGCATGTGTTCTGTTAGTCTAGTAACAGAAGGTAATGCAAAGTTAGCTTAATGAGAATTACAGAAGTGTCTCAAGAAGCACCAATGAAGCATTCCTTAGAGCTGACAAAGCAGGATAATAAATTATCTTTCCAGGCATAAATATTTGCATGTTTCTTGGTAAAAGATTTAGCCCTTTTATTTCCAGGGCTTAAAGGCATTTGTAGCAGCTGAGTAGTGCAACATAGTCATATTGCCGGTGAATGAGTGACAGCTTATTTCTGTACTTGTAAATGGCATATTGCACAGGGAAGTCATTTCCCGCCCAGGTGCTAGCTTGGTAAATGGTTAGATTCTTTCATCTTCACTTAAGCTGTCTGGATGTGCAACCGTTAGTTTCTATTCATCAGCTGTTGAGTTTGCCGATACAAAAGGTGCCTATACATTTTGCACAACTCGTATTTTGTGTGGGCACTTGAAAATGTGGCCCTCCGTGGAAAGACCTGCATCATAAAGCTGTTACTAATATAGGGAGTGGAGAATTTTTAAAAATCTATTTCTGACTTTTGTTCTGTAGTTTTGGTTACACAGTTAGAGACCCTGAGAAAGGAACTGAAGGGAAACGAAATAGAATACACTGTTGCTTGGAGGAACTTAGTTCAAGTGCAATACTGTTTTTGGGTAGGAAATCAGATCTTTGCCTTGCAGAGTCACATGAAGACTTGTTCTCAGCCACTGCATGAAGACACGTTTGGTGGACACCTGAAAGTTGGTTTAGCTCAGATTGCTGCTATGGAAATCACACGGGGAAACCACAGAGACAACAAAGCTGTGATCCGATATTTGCCTTGGCTTTACCATCCTCCTTCTGCAATGCAACAAGGGTGAGAATGCTTGTCCATAAAAAGGAATATTAAAATGAGTTAGAAATCGTCACAAAATTCTGTGTTTATTGCCAGGTTGCATAGATAAGACCTTCAGTAGGGAATGGTGGCTGTAGGACATTGAAACAGCTGGTCAGCAGCTCCCTGATCGCTAAGTGAGGAGTTCATCAATGCAGTATTTAAAGTACATGCCAAAGGGACAGTGGAGGTAACTCCATTGGCTTGACTGGAGTTACCGTGGAAATTAACTCAATTCTTGATCTAGATACAGACAGTGAGAAGCACACAGGTACTTGATCAGTCCTAGAGTTACAGAAAATATGTTGAGAATTACAGACAATACAATGGGAAATGTCCTTTGAAATTATGGACTACGAATGAGCAAGAACTGTAAGTGTAAGCCTGTTGATATGATGATAAAAATACTAACTTCATCTGGTTAAAGTTAGATGAGCTCTTCACGACATGTTTTTTATCCCTTTTCACTCTGAGAAATCCTGATCTGCAGTGTTTTGTCTTCAAAAAGAAGGGAGATACTGTCCCTTGTTTCATAGTGACAACAAAAGAGATGTTTTGAGTGTAGACCATTGGACTGTGTTTTCAACAAACCTGTATTCTTGTCCCAGCTTTGTCCTAGACTACCTGCCCCAGGATTCTGGGGACTAAGCTGCTTAGGCTCCATGTAGATACATCTGCATGTACCTTCATATAGAGCATATCTAGTTTTGGAAATATGGACTTACTATCTCCTTGCGCTTTAGTTTGTTACAAGTAAAAAAAGGACGATGTGTTCTGAGTTGAAGGTAGTGAAGTCGTTTAAGACCCTGTAGGTACTTGAGGAAGAGCATCGTATCAGAGTTTAATGGAATGCCTCTGGTGCTATGAGTCCTTGACAATGACATCAAATTAGAAATTAAACAGTAGTGAAAGTGGCCTAGTAAGTAGTGATTTATTGATCAAAAAACAATTTTTTTTTTCCTGTGCCTATGAATTCAGATGAGTATGTAATCCGAACTTGGTAGCAGCAAGGGGACAGACAAGATGACACCAGAAAAGTGTTACTCCTTTTTAGATTCTATAAGCACATGGCTT
Source organism: Burhinus bistriatus (assembly GCA_013397275.1). NCBI lineage: Eukaryota > Metazoa > Chordata > Aves > Charadriiformes > Burhinidae > Burhinus > Burhinus bistriatus. Next base: position 123,658 of record VYXH01004016.1, on the reverse strand, counting down.
TACAATTAGATATTGCACTAGATGGTGGATGAATACTTAAGTGTCACAAAAAAAGCATAGCCCCTGCACTCAAAGGCATGCAGTCCAAATGTCCAAGGAGAGGCTAAGGAAAAGAGAAATTAACTCCACTTTACCAATGGGGAAGGGGAACATGGTGGAAGTAAGGCATGGCACCTGCCTTGGAGCTCGCTGTGGAATGAATTTCCTGCCATTGCCCTGACAGCTGTGCGCTGTCCAGGGGAGCTGAGAGGAGCATTTCCACTTGGGCAACCCTTCCCATCTGATGATTTCTGTGTAAAAAAAATATCACTGTGTATGAAACCAGTGAATCTGTGAGTGTTTTAGCCTTTTATAGAGACTGTTTCTTAGACCCACCAAATATGTTCTGTTGGACTTGTTAATGGCATGTCAAGTGCACTAAGTTCTGTGTGGTTCTGGTCTTCCCATAAGTTTTGCCAGTGATCTGTGCCTCCAGCACACTGAGACTGCATCTGCCTAGTGTGCATAGGGAGACTCCATATTTTGGGGAAAACCAGAAAATTTAGTGTCATTGTAAAATCCACTCTTTCTTGACAGGCCCAAAGAGTTCATAGAATGTGTCTCACACATTCGTTTGCTGTCCTGGCTGCTTCTGGGGTCTCTGACACACAATGTTGTCTGTCCAAATTCTCCATCATCTTGCATGCCTATTCCACTGGATGCGGGTTCACAAATTGCTGACCACCTTATTGTTATTCTGATTGGGTTTCCAGAGCAATCAAAGGTAAGGGATTCTCTTTTTTAAGTGGCGATGTGTTATATCTTGGCCTTATCATTGCAAACACTTACTTATTTCTTTGTGAGAAAAAAGGAGGGATAAAACCTTATTAAAACTTGGGATCTAGGTAAAGATATCCCTGTAGTTTTTCTTGCATAGCTGCCTCATCATGCATAGAAAACTAGTGATGAAATCGCTACAGTTAAGTTTGAGATTCAGCTGTTTCCCAATATGTCAGCACAGGAGTGAGGAAGGAAAAACTGAATTCCAAATTGAAGCTTTAGCAATGACGATCTCTGTAGCAAATCTCTCAGAAAGTTATTTATTCTAGTTGTATAGTAGAATTGGATAACCTATAAATAATCTTATGATCAAAAGTTAATTACAAACAGTGATTGATCAAGCACAACTTTTTTTCTCAAGGTGCTCCAGACAAGAAGTTTATTGCAAATCACAAGCCATTTTTGGCAGTAGTTTAACACAGATATAGCAGCACTCTTTGACATCAGCTGGGTTTTTATTAGCAGCAGAAGCAGAATGATCACACTTTTATCTTGTACGTAAAATTCCCCTTTCTTTCCCCTCACCCGGTCAAGACGCTGGTGCTTCCCATTCATGTCTTTGGCTTTTTTTGGCTGTTTTAAATACCTCTTCCCAGTTACCAAGCAACCATTGCAATGTTTGGTGCAGTCATACTGCCACAGAGTATGAATCACTGTTGCACTTGCAAACCAAGAAAACATCTCTGACCAAAAGTATCTTTCTCATAGTGAAGTAGTTCATGTCCAGCACTCCTGGAGGCTCAGGCATTGTGATATATAACACGTATTAGCAAAGAGCCATGCTTGAGTATGCAAAATGAAACCTCTGTTAGCTTTTCAAAACTTACTTTCCTTGACTGCGAGCAGTTCTGTCCCAGCAAGGTAGAAAAATGGATGACAGATTAAGAGAACAGGTGTAAGATGATGTATCTTGTACAATAGCCTTCCTTTCAGGTGATCAGAATCTGAATGACTTACTCCAGCAACATTTCTGAAATGGAGTCACACATGCCAGAGCCTCCAGGCTTTCCACAGTTTGTGGTGGAGTTTTCCATCGAGAAAGTATCAGAACAAGTCCTGAGTAGCTGTTCTGCAAAACGGAACTTCTCTTTAAAGGCACTGACCTTAATGCCATACACTAAAATTGCATGAGAGTGTGTGTTTGCAAATGCAGTTTTTAGTCTGTAAATATAAAAACAGTTTTTAAACGTGGAGAAGATGTTATCAAGTGTACTTGACTTACTAGTTCCTAACGGGAGGGAAACGTGGGAAAGTGAGGGACAAGACTGCACAGTGGGATGCAAGACAGAGGATTGCTTTGATGAAAGCCTCTGCACTGTATCCCAATATACTTATTTGAATAAACATTTTCCTCTATTATCTGTTTCTACAGACATCTGTTCTGCACATGTGTTCCCTCTTCCATGCATTTATATTTGCTCAGCTCTGGACAGTGTATTGTGAACAAACAGCAGTAGCTCCGACAGTCCAGAATCAGAACGAATTTAGCTTTACAGCAATCCTTACAGCCCTGGAGTTCTGGAGCCGAGTGACACCTAGCATCCTACAGCTAATGGCACATAACAAAGTGGTGAGTCAGGTGCTGCGTACAGATTTAGTACAGATTAAAGTCGGAAGGCTTGGCTTTTTTTCAGTGTTTCAGTGGAATACATTGGACTATGAATAATGTCATAAAGCAACTTTGATGCTTTTGAGAAATTAAAGGGAAAGCTAATTAGTAGTGGTTTAAACTCGCAGTGCACCTGAAACAGGATCTGCCTGGAACAGAATCAAGAGCTAGAGTTGCTGCTTGTTGGATTAAGGGCTCCCTGCATCAGGTCTCATTTTATATATCTTCCCATTCTTCACAGTGGTCCTGTTGTTTCCTCTGAATCTGCCTTACAGGAGCAACTAAGTGTTTTAGGATAATTCTGTGAATACCATTTGAATCTTTCTTACCACATGATAGTGAAAAAATATATAAATGCTGACACTTGACTACTCAGAGCCCGTTGGTTACTCATCAAAAATAAGCTACATAAATATCTCTGGGAACATTTTGAGTAATGAATGACTTGAAGGAGGTATCTCTAGAGATAAGGTTTGAAAGGGGAATGTTCTCTCTGTCCAGAAATTGTCCAGGCCATTTTTTGGAAATAACTTTTAAGCATTTATTTATCTCAACTATTCATTGCTGTTGGAGCAGCTTTGTACAGTAAGAACCAGAGGGGTTGCAGCAGCCTTCTCGTAGGTGCTACCTTTGCTTCCCATTGACTAATGATTCTCTGTGCCTGCAGGCTTAGGGCTGAGAGCTTGTTTCTGATCAGCAAGACATATTTTGTTTCCCACTTCCCAGAAAGTCATGACAAGTCTGTCATGACTTGTCAAAACTTTTTAGCTTTAACTGAGATGGTGACTAGTAGCTCTGGGTCTGGACAACCTGATACTAGCTTTGAGTGAAAAAATTCTTTATACGTGGCCCAATCCTCTAAGTCAGGTGCTCTTAAGGTTTGGGATTGACATTCTTTGTTTGTTTTTTTTGTTTTTTCTTTTTTTTTTTTTTTTTAAATGGGGACCTGCTATTATTTTATGTAATTCCACTTTCCCCATGTGAAACATCTTCTGCCCCAGGCAGGTATGGACCTTTGCCCTTGCAATTGTAATACATGGGCTGCACTTGAATGTCTTTGAACCAGTTACTATTCCCTTGTGTCTTGTCCATATCAGGCAAGGACCACCTAAAGCTGTCTTTAAATGATATTTTAGCCTCTGACATCTAGTGAGGTCTCTGTGGTTGACAAGCCACTGTTGAGAACAGTAGTTCATGAAGCTCCGTTTGAATGAATGGGAAATGTGCGTAATACTTCTAACCAGTTGCGTAGTCAGACACAAAGTCTTGTTGCCAAGCCTTAGGACAAGAATATGACCTGGAAGTCCCAAGTTCCAATCCTTGTTCTGAAAATATCTCATTATGTGGCTTTAGTGCAAGTTATTAAACTCTCTGCCTCAGCTATTGCTCTGTGAAATGTAGATAATACTTGCCCATTTCACAGGGGTGTTGTGAGGTTAATTAGTGTTTGTAAAGCGCTTTGAAGATGAAAAGCGCTACATGAAAGCTAAAGTTTATTATCATCGAGGGGAATTTACACATAGTTCAGACAGGCACTGTAAATACTCACTGCTGGCTCAGGGTATTTGTCTTGTACCTATGAATTTACACAATATAAAACATAAAATGCCATCTACTACCAAATAACTGATATTTGCATCTGTCATAATTCATGGTACAAAATGGGAGAATTATGGCATAGCTGCCAGTTCAGAACAATAAATTGTCTTTTGATGGGAGAAAAAAAAGGTGGGTTTTGTGGGTATGTTAATTTTCAAAGATTCAGTAAATAAAAATATCAATTTCTGACACACTGATTGATGAGAACTACACTGCAAAGGCATGTAAAAGGATTTATGATGTCTGAAAAGAACAAAGCTGAAGTCAACCTGTTTTGATGTGTGATACAAATTAAAATACATCAAGCACTTTGAAATATTTAACAGATAGGTGTTGTTGCATCAGGGGAAAACTAAATAAAGAAAAATGTCCTTTATGTGCTCATGTAATACTTAATCTTGTATGTCAGTGGTTAATAAATTCACATCTAGTGATTCAGTGTAACAGCCGAGCAACCACAGGAAGATTCTTTTTAGAGACTGTTGGCTTAGCTTACAATACTGTTATGCTGGACACTAATTTGTTTTTTTCCTTGAATTTTTTTTTCTTGTCAAGATGGTGGAAATGGTGTGCCTGCATGTGATTAGTTTAATGGAAGCTTTACAGGAATGCAACTCTACTATCTTTGTAAAGGTAGGCATACTGTACCATGAGTATTTAGTTAATGATGTTGCCTGTCTATTGTGATTTCTAGACATACTGTCCTCTGTTTCCCCTCCCACTCAAAAAAAGAAAGTTTAAGAAGCTGAGGTTGAATGCTAATGCGGAAATAAAACCTAGTAGAGCATAACAAAAAATAAAATCTCTGGTAAGAAATAAGACCAGACCATAATCTCAAATCCAAGTTCTCATGATTTTATTAAAATGAACTGATCTCCTTCCTCCTTCCATTGTTTCAATGGTCTTATTCATCTAATAGACTAAACAGGTGTCACTGACTTTGAGAACCTCTATGTACAGTCTGATTTTTCAGCAATTCTGTAACTTCTAATCATCATAGAACCTTTGCAGATCACCTCACTGTTCTGATCCTCACATTCGTTTAGATTGATAACAAAAACAATTTGTGCCACAGTGGTTTTCTTGTTATTATATGCCTAAGTGTCTGACTTAGTCAAATATTATTTGATAGCGAATCTTCTTCCCCTGGGATGTGTAACAGGGTATTCTTTGGTTAGAGAATCAAATCATGTATGCTCCATTCGTATACAATTCTTTTTTTGGAAATCAGTGGTCAGTCTCCTGTGGGTCACCACAGCCTTTTCAGAACAGATTCCCAAAGGATTGGGGTAGTCTCACAAGTATAGATAGATTTTACTAGCTTTTTTCACATGTTTATCCATTGCATTATTCTGAAGGCAATTTTCACATAAGACATCAACAAATCAAGTAGTTAAACGCACTCTGAATCTAACTGAAATATGCTGGTTTATGTAGTTCTTCTGTTGCCATAAAGGAAACTTCTGACTGTTGTTTTACTCCAGTCTTTTATGGTCAAGCAGGAATTGAAAATAAAGTAGCTAAAATTGAAGGTCTTGATGTCAACTGGCATGAAAATATTCACACTCATTGTGAAAATACAGATTTATAGTCAGTAATGACTTGATTCACTACAGAAACCTGTCACTATGGGGCGTTAAAGTGATCATGGCTGTCCCTGGAAGACCTATGGGCTTCTCTTCCAGCCAGTCCAGGATGTCCAGGATTTGACAAGGATGAAGAATGGCTTTAAAGCTGTAAGAAGAGAGGCCTTTACGGCCAAATTCCTGTCACAATTCAAATGAATGCTTTCAGGGGGTTATATTTGAGAGTATATATCAATAATACGCTAAAACACATTAAAAGGACATTGTTGTTATTACAAAATAAAGCTCATAAACCTATGAAATTCAGACTTAAGGTGCTAAGCTTTCTTTCATGTTCAGTGGATGGGAGATGGAAGAGAAGAATCTGGGTGACAAAATCCCCTTTACTTGGCCCTGAAGTGAAATCCTGCAGGAACAATATACGTACATAATAGTGTTTCAGGATTCGTAGTCCCAGGTTACTGATTTTTTTTCAAAACTTACTAATTGTAAAAATATTTATTATAGATCTGAAAAGTAAGTGTCGTGATTTGGGGAAAGAGTTACTGTATGTTTGAAGTCCTTCAAAGAGGCAGAAGTGTAAAGCTTATTCACACAGGAACCAGTAAGTGAGTGGCATCTCTATAATTTAAAAAAAGATCAACTTGGAGACCGTCTCTTCTTCAGTGGCTGTGAAGAAGATGGGAACTTTGTTACTCCTACTTAGAAGTCTGCAAGGATGGCAATTCTTTGAATGTTAGTTGACTGGCCATTTTTTTCGGAGCTTGTTTTATTCTAGACAGTCTTTTATTGCCTTGCCTTTGATAATGCAACAATTTTATCTTGTGCTTTAAAGCTTCCCCCCCCCTTTATTTTAGATACAAGCCTTTCAAACAAGGTTTAGTTTTTACTGAAGGAAAGGACATAGTGTAGTGAGAGAGATTTTTTAAACAGAACATTCTTAACACTCTTTTGGAGATTCATTCAGCAAAATTAATCATTCCCAATGACTTCCTCTTGGAACTGAGCACAGTAGGCTGATAAATCCTGACCATTTATCATTCATATAATTATATTTACTACAGTATCTTTTATTCCACCTGAGGAATCAGGTGCTGCAAAAACTTCATTTGTTAATGAAGTCATTGCATGATTCAACACACACATATTTTTAATGCACCACAAGGAGACTGTGGTGCATGTCACATGATGCCAGGCTGTTTATGGGATAGCTGTCTTAGGTGGCCATTCTCTGTATGACAAGTGAAGGGAAAATACGTCCTAAAACAGGAGAGACAGGGAAGACGTAAACAATTCAGCTCTGCTTCACTGAAAGAAGAGGTGTCTTTATGCCTGAGATAAGCACTCCGTCTCCTACTTGTGGTGGTGCTGTGAGGTTTCCTCCTCCTGGTACTGTGTTGGCCTTTGCTATTAAATTAAACTCACACTGATAGCATTGAGACATGTCTTGATTGCTTCCTGTAGTCTTTGAACCATTCCCTGTATTCTCAGAGGATATTTTTTGGATCTGATGTTAGGCTATCTTTATCAATCTGGTGAGGAAAACAAAATTTCTTTCCTGTGAAAATATTTCAACCGTTACATATTTATTTTTCTTTCTAAGTTGGAGAGAGAGAGAGAGAGAGAGAGAGAGAAAGATAGGTAAGTAGACACATTTACACAGATGCGCACATACCCTCATGTATATTTAATTAATTATAGTTTCCTCTGAGAAGAAGCATTCTGTTTTAGGAGGGCTGGAATAAAAGTGTTCAGCTTTCCTGCTGTCTTTCTTTGTCAAAGGAACTGGGAAACTAGCCATCCCAGGACAGCCATTGATGATGGGGACCAGCTCCTTGCTGATCACGGCTCTCTGTCTGACTATCAGATGTATGTCTGAGGAATTTGGGAGCCTACAGTAAAGAAGGGAGCTGCTCAGCAAACCACAACGTCTTTTCCAGAGACCCAGGGGTTTTAAGCAGCTTAAGCAGCTGCTGGGTAGAATTGTAGAGAACTGGGCAGGCAGCAGAGTTGGGGAGCCAGAAAAGCACAGTGACCAACCTGTTCTCCAACCTGCTTTCCATCAAAACTTGCACTGAAACCAATATAATTCTGTTGAAAATCTAAACTCTGAAAAATTGACAGTGTCTGACAGCAGTCTGTTCTTCCAGCTGTTCTTTCTAACTAGCTCTATGTATTCTTCCTTTGGGAAGAAAAGGCTGGCTGAGGATTAGGTAGTAAAACTCAAGTGCTTCAATAAAAGTGTCTTCTTGTCTCATTTATCTAACTGGCAGCTGTAGGAGTGGAGGGTTTGCTTGCTTGTGCCTGCAGCAGAATGTTTCGTTTCCCTAAATGTGTCCAGACCCTGGAAGACAGAAGTGGCGCTACAGGACAATGATCTGTATCTAACCTTAGACCTGTACAGTGTAGATATCCATATGACCAAGTTTCCATGAGTGCCCTTTAGAGTCAGTGGAGATAAACAGGTATTTTTGGACATGATTCATCTTGATCTGTTTTAGATATCTGCTTTGGGATAAGATGAATGTGAGAAGTGCTTGATTTTTGGAGCTGACTGTAAAAAATGTCCAATGAATTCGTTCAGATGCAGAGGGGTACCCTGAGTTTTCTGCCTAGCTTCCCTCCTTGCTTGATGTACTTCTGACACCAGTCCTATCACCTCTGCCTAGCTCCCCTAGGAATGTCATTAATGCTGAATGACATTTTCAGTGACATTTTGATGATGGCAGTGGATCATGGAGCATGGCTCCTCAGTATGCTTACCTGTTCCCTCCTCTCCATAAAATACATCAGGACCTGTGGTCACTGGATCTTATTAAGCACTTCATTAGCATGAGAGCCCATGGAAGGATGTACAGAACTCGCATGTATGCAGCATCTGGCTGCATTCCAGCTGTTTTGGCATGCATCTGTCTGTAAATGCTGAGGTTTGAATATGGTTCTTCATGTGGCAGACTAAGTAATCAGTTTTGACAGAGCTGCATGTGATTCTCCAGCAAACAGCACTGAAATTGAAACAATTATCGTTCCTTGCACAAGGGAAACAGCACTTTATCTAATGTTGTCAATAGTGATTAGGTTTAACTTGCAGCTCCTGGTAGCATAATTGGCAAATTGCAAATTTTAATGCCATTTGGAGGAACATTTTAGAACAATAACCTCAGTGGTTAAATTAATGTTGGAGAACAAGAATACTTTTGCTAGAAGTGCCTCTCTGTCTTCCATAAGCTTGTCATGTTATACTTATTCAGAAATAAAAGTTCTCTGAAGAGCAGGAGACTTATCAATCCAATCATGGGTGACAGATTTGCAGACCTCCTCACCTTGTCATTCTGGATAGTTAGAGTTTTTACCTGTGCTCCCATGCCTACAGGTCACATTCTGCAGTGAAGTGCTGATGTGACTAGTGGCTTATAAAATGCTGGTTACCATTTCAATATCTGGCCTATTATTAGGAACTTCTGCTGCATGTTTTTTCAGTTCTTGATGTATATCTCACTGAGCACAATGTTTTCTGTATTTATTCCAAGTATTGCTCACCTCCACATACAGGAACGCCCTCACAAGGAAAATAAGGAGTGATTTCCATTAACAAGTTTTTATTCTGTACTCTCATCATTGCCTTAAACAGGATATCAATAATTGCTACTGGTGATTCATCAAGCTACAAACAAGGGAAGCTGGCTTCTTTACCTCTGGGAGTTACCTGCCCCAAAACATATGCATTGTTCGAAAATAACCACATGTTCGGATTTGTGGTTCAGGCTATGTCCATTTGGATGGCTAAATGCATTAGATAGACCCTCTCTGTCTCACAGTAACTGGAGCATGTGTACAGTCACTTGTATAATAACAAAATATACCTCTCTTCTTACAGCTCATACCAATGTGGTTGCCAATGATACAGTCAAATCTCAAGGTACGTTGTTTCTAGTACCTTATCCTTTTATTCTTAGCGTTACACATTTCTGTAATTCTGGAAATAAGATCACTGGGTGCGGTCTCCAGTCTCTCTGAATATAGATCATTGTAGCGTATCCAGATGCGCTGTATGGCTCAGCAGTGAAGGTTTCAGGTGTGAGCAAACACAGAGCATCATCAAGCTAAGATACTTGTCCTGTAATCCATATCGCTCTCCCTTTGCCTTCTGAAACACTTTCCTCCTACCAGGTCCTGGGGCAGGGCCTTTCCTCCCTGTTTACTGACAATTGTTGTTCCCTGAGCTGTGGTTTTCTTGATGCCTTAGGCTTGAGAGTCCCCTGACAAATCAGGGTCGGGACTCTTGACTCAGGAGATGGATTTGGGTTTTATAGCAGATATTGTCGGCCTGCTCGTCTGGGTAAAACTATGCCAGCTGGCCCTATTTGTAAGAGAGAGCAAGGTGGATCGGTGTGGTTTGCCAGTCAAGGTAATTTTGGTGATGAGAACAGAAGCGTTGGAGTTGGTCTCAGTATGGAGTTGTTTCTGTAAGCACGTTTGCCTTTCATGGCAACACTATGGTGCAGGATGCAGAAGACAGAGATGTGACACTGGAGCAGTGGAGGAACTTTCCCTGGCCAACAACCAGTACTGTATTAATGCATGTATTAAAGGAAAGGAGCTGAATGTTTTGCATTATTTCAACAGCATTTATCTGCTGGACTCCAGCTACGCCTCCAAGCCATCCAGAGCAATGTCAACCATCACAGCCTAAGGATGTTGCAGGGTTCAGGACAAATGACCAACAGCTCGTCGGTGCTCCGCAAATGGCTACAGTGTACCCAATTTAAAATGGCTCAAGTGGAAATTCAGTCGTCAGAAGCCGCATCTCAATTTTATCCTTTATGATTCACGTAATTTGTTTCAAATGTTATTTTTTAGCCTAGCAATAACAGGGTTAGAGCTGTAAAAGACCTTTTGTATAAATCAGTATACAGATTATATACTGTATCTATACTTTTTAGCCTAGGACAGATTGTGGAAAAGCTTATAATAGGTGAAGCTGAGAGCCTGATCCTGCCAGTCTTTAATTACACTTACTGAGAATCAACAGGTTCTCAAGTCTGCATTCATGAACATGTATTTGCAGGACTGGACTCAAATCTATCACATTGTACATATCTCTCTGATCATTGAAATATCTTGTTCTTAAATGTTTCTTTACATTATTTTTGAAGCTAAGACAAAAATCACTTTTCTTTAACTTCTATTTTTTTTAAAAATAGAATTGTGGGTATTCACAAACATATGGAAGTGCCATGTTGCTATTTTTTTGACAATAACAAAAGAAAACAGGGTTTTTAGGAACCTTTATAGGAGTCGTGGGGTTTTTTTTGGGGGTGTGTCTTTTTTTTTTTTTTTAGATCCACAGCTGGCAATGCAATAAATCCTGTCACTATAAAACAGTGATGTTCTAATGAGGCTTTTTGTCATCATCTTCTGGGAAAACAGCAGCTTGTAAGGAGAGTTATTATAAAGTGCACTTAGAAATTAGGTTGTTCAACTGTGCCAATTCATTTGTCTTTTTCTTCAGTGCTGTTTTCCAAAACTGCCAAGTCTGATTTATTATTTTTTGAAATATTGCTTTTACTTCATTGATTCTGTGCTGCTCTTCTTTGTAGGTTTCATAGAAGCCTCTCTAATTTTGTGGCGACTGTATTGTATTCTTTTGTCAATACTTGTATACAGTGCAATTAAAAATGGATATCCCAGATGTATTCTTATTGATGTCTACAGAAATTACGTTGCAGACTTCAAGAAGAGCATGATTGGACCTGAACTTTTGCATAATTATATTTACAAATCACAGCATTTGCATACTATTGTATTAAACATGATGTTTAATAACAGATGGATTTTAGTATCATTAAGGGACTCAGCCAAAGCCCATTGGAATCTAAGGAAACTCAATTAATTCAGTGGATTTTACATAAAATCTTGAGAGCACCATGATTTACCACGTCTTGTAATTAATACTTAAACAGTGCAATCACAGTTGTATTTTCTGTATTTATTCCTGTAATGCACTGATTAGAAGAACAACAAACACACATTTAAGTTGTGTATTAGAATGCTATTAAATTCCTAGTCTTTACTACCACTCTCAGAATCAACATTTTTCCTCCTTGATTGCATAGAAGTGGAAAGGCGTACCTGTAACGAACTGCCTGCGTACATTTCAATTGTGGAGGGTCAATCTTTCCATTTACCAAAGAAACAATGGAAATGTTTACAGATATGACATTAAAGTACCATTACGCTTTAAAAAAACCCCAACCCAACCCCAAACAAACTAATCAGCCAAACAAAAGACAGTAAAGCATGTGCTACCTTGCTTAAAAGATGCCTCTTTCTGTGTTTTTGGTGGAGAGAAACTGATTTGGCTTCCCTTCCTTCTCAGATTCACACATTAATAGTGTCTAAGCTTAAAACGGACTGGACTATCTAAAAGAAAAGCTAAGATTCATTATAAGCTATTTAATTGTAACTAGTTTTGCTTGTATTTGCTTGAGGTGAGGGACTTGCATCTGACTAAGCAGAGTTTTTGAGTTTCTGGAAAATATTTCTGTCTTCACGTGATGATTATTAAGAGATCCACTAGGTGATAATTTCTCCGTGTTTCAGGCATTGATTTGTGTCATGCTGAATTGAGATAGCACAGATCTGCAGGCATTGAGAAGGGAGGGCTTCTTCCCAAATTTTCAGAGTGGTAAGACAGGGAAACAGCATTTTCTTTCTCCAGCTCTTGACTGGCTATGGCGAAGAAAGAACAAAGTGATACAGAAACGATTATACATGTTTCCATCCCTTCTTTTTTCCCCTCCCTTGTCATTTGCTAATCATCTAATAGTCGTTGCAGAATCACAGAATGGTTGAGGTTGGAAAGGACCTCTGGAGGTCATCTGGTCCAATCCCCCTGCTCAAGCAGGATCACCTAGAGCCAGTTGCCCAGGAACATATCCAGGTGGCTTTTGAATATCTCCAAGGGTAGAGACTCCACAACCTCTCTGGGCACCCTGTGTCAGTGCTCAGTCACCCTCAAAGTAAAAAAGAGTTTTCTGATGTTCAGATGGATTCCTGAAGGCCAGTCTTGCCAGTAAAGACTGAGGCAAAGGCGGCGTTTAGTACTTCAGCCTTTTCCATGTCCTGTGTAACCATGTCCCCTGTCTTATTCAGCCGTATGCCCACATTTTCCCCAGCCTTCCTTTTGTCACCTGTGTACTTGCAGAAGCCCTTCTTGTTGTCTTTGACAGCCCTTGCCAGGCTCAAATCCTGCTGGGCTTTAGCTTTCCTAACTTCATCTGTGGATGACTGGACAANGGATTTATGAAGGTCAATTTTGCTAGTAAAGACAGAAGCAAAAGAAGGCGTTCAGTACCTCAGCCTATTCCATGTCTTGTTTCACCAAGGTCCTCTCATTCAGCAGTGGGATCATATTTTCCCTGATCATACTTTTGCTGCTTATGTACTTAAAGCCCTTCTTGTTATAGCCCTTTTTGCCTGACTTCCTGCTTGTTGGGATGGACTGTTCTTGAGCTTGCAGGACAAGAACCTTGAACATCAACAATGTCTCTTGGAGTCTTCTTCCAACCAAGGTTTTATCCAATGGGATTATTTCAAGCAGAGCCTTGAAGAGGCCAATGCCTGCTTGAAGTCTAGGGTTGTTGCCTTGCTTTTTGCCCTGCTCCATCCACTCAGGATCCTGAACTCCACCATCTCATGGTCACTGCAGCCATGGATGCCTTTGACCTTCACGTCTCCAACAAGCCACTCGGTGAGCGTGAGGTCCAGCACAGCACTTCTCATTGGCTCCTCTATCATTTGGGTGAGGAAGTTGTCATTGATGCACTCCAGGAACCTCCTGGATTGCTTATGTGGTGGTGTCCCTCCAGTAGATGATGAGGTGATTGAAGGCCTCCATGAAGACCAGGACCTGTGCACGTGAGGATGCTCCTGTCTGTCTGTAGAGGCCCCCCACTTGTTGTTTCTGGTCAAGTAGCCTATAGCAGACACCCACTACAATGTCACCCCTACCTATCTTCTCTTTAAGCCTTACCCAGAAGCTCTGTTGGCTCCTCATCCATCCCCNCTTCCTTTCTGTGCTTGAGTTTGGGCGGGAGCTCCTTGTTCATCCACAGAGGTCTCCTGGCTTTTTTGCCTGACTTTCAGCTCATTGGGATGGATGGCTCTTGAGCTTGGAGGAGGTTGTCCTTGAATATTAACTAGCTTTCTTGGGTACTTCCTTCCTCCAGGGCCTTATCCCATGGGACTCTTCTGAGCAGATCTTTGAAGATAGCAAAGTCTGCTCTTGTGAAGACTAGGGTTGTGAGCTTACTTTTTACCCTCCTCCCTCCCCTCAGGATCCTGAACTCCACCATCTCATGGTCACTGCAGCCATGGATGCCTTTGACCTTCACGTCTCCAACAAGCCACTCGGTGAGCGTGAGGTCCAGCACAGCACTTCTCATTGGCTCCTCTATCATTTGGGTGAGGAAGTTGTCATTGATGCACTCCAGGAACCTCCTGGATTGCTTATGTGGTGGTGTCCCTCCAGTAGATGATGAGGTGATTGAAGGCCTCCATGAAGACCAGGACCTGTGCACGTGAGGATGCTCCTGTCTGTCTGTAGAGGCCCCCCACTTGTTGTTTCTGGTCAAGTAGCCTATAGCAGACACCCACTACAATGTCACCCCTACCTATCTTCTCTTTAAGCCTTACCCAGAAGCTCTGTTGGCTCCTCATCCATCCCCAGAAGAGCTCCATACATGCCAGCTGCTCTTACAGAAAGGACAACTCCTTATCTCCCCAGCCTATCCTTGCTAAAGAGCCTCTCTCCCTCTGCTGCAATGCTCCAGTTGTGGGAAGCATCCCACCACGTCTCTGTGATCCCGATGAGACTGTAACCCTGCAGCTACACAGGGATCTCTAACTCCTCGTATTTATTCCCCATACTGTGTGCATTAATGTACAGGTACTTCAGAGAGGCCCCCCAGCATGTTGATTTCCTGGAAGGGTTTTGGGGGTTTTCTCCATAATGGTGCCCTGTAGGCACTTTGTTGCTCACATGCAAAATGCTGGTGGTGATCCTGGTTGAGCCTCTTTTTGTTGACTGTGTGATCCCTTCCTGTCACATCACCCCAGGCCCTGTGTTCATCGAACCTGTCGGTCACTCCCTCACAGGGGTGCAGTTCAAAACTAAGCGGTAGGCAGTTGTGACTTTGGCCTTCAGGCAAAAAGGAGCTGTGGACTGTGTTTTCAGCGGGATGGACTCCTTCCATTCCTGGGCTGTGTCTTCTTCATGCTTGTGTCGGCAATACTGATGATAACTTTGCTGGGTAACCACATAAATAGAAACATAGAATGGTTTGGGTTGGAAGAGACCTTTAAAGGCCATCTAGTACAACCTCCTTTGCAATGAGCAGGGACATCTTCAACTAGATCGGGTTGCTCAGAGCCCCATCCAACCTGTCCTTGAATGTTTCTAGGGATGGGTCCACGTTCACTTATTGTGAGATCTGGGGTCGCCCTAACGAAATGGAAGTGCTATTGGGCCCCTGAAAATGGGACATGTAGGAGAGAGAGATTTTTGTATTTTGATCTGCTGGGACCTGGTGAATCTGAAAGACAACTGAAAGGCAAGGAGGGGGAGGGAATATGAGGCCCTGGGGTGTGAGGTGGGGGAACTCAGATGGGCATAAAGGGGATTGTGGAAACGAAAAGGAAGAAGAGATGATTTGTGGGGAAGAGCAGAGCCTGAGAGAGTTTGTCTTTAAAAGTCACTTCTGGAAAGTAGAAGCCATGATCAGGCATCTCACGGAGTAGATAATAAATGTAGGCAACACGACGCAAACGCTTTCCCCGCCTGGCATAATCTCTGCTTCAAAGCATCTAGTATTCAGACTGGCTAAACACAAAAAGAATGCAAATATAGTGGTGGGTAGTTACTAAAATTAAAGACAAGCCAAAACCAGACCTGCTGAATCCGGGTCCATAACTAAACACTTTATGACTTTGTGGGACTTTAGGTCCGGTTTCAGCTCAGGGTTTAGAGATAAGAGCTGGTCACAGGATCTACTTCCACGTCTGAGCATAGGGTTTAGCATGGATCTGTCACTGATTATAATTAATACGGTTCTTATAGAGCTGTTATACGTAGGCAAATTAAGACTTGCAAGTATGAGCTGAGAAGCTGCTGTAGCATGGAGAATACAGCCTGGAAGATGGTGTGACCGATGATTAGGGATGTGTTGACTAATAACAACAAATAACATGGGGCTTGGCCAGATGTGCGTGGTTTAACGCCTCATGAAAATCTCTTAAGTGCACTCTAGGCATCTTCAGAAGTACAGAAATCTGCATTAATTGTTTTTAAAAGCACTGTAAGATGTATCTTTACAGTGCCTGAGGTCAATATACAACTCAAGTGAGTCACTCACATTATCTGTCTGAAATAGCCCAGAGCAGCAACTCTTTATATTCTGTAGGAAGATTAGGAAGTAAACAACATTTGGCGTTCCCTGAAAATGCTACCGAATAGCAGAGGCCAATCTTCCCCCTCTGCCACGCTCCCAGCAGGGCTGTGTCTCTGGGGATGTGCCACCAGGAGCAGAACCCACCCTCTGTCTGATGGCAGGGAGCTGGTCTTCAGGAGCAGCGTTTCGTCAGCTGTTGCAGTACGCTGCTTAAATCAACGCCAGTTACGGGGCCTGACCTCGGAAAAGAATCCATTTACTCTGTGCCCAACTGTGAAATGTTCAACCACAAGGGACACTTCGGCTGAAGCCATGGGTAAAACCCCGCCCCGGCCATGGCATGTCCTAGGGCGCAATTGTGTAACTCGATGTCCTAAAAGCGAGGTTAACGTCTACGCTGGGCACCTCAGAGTGCTCTCCTGCTGCCTGTTGGGAAAACCCCTGTCTGAGCTACACGCAGGATCACACAAACAAGAGGCTTTCGCAGCCCATCAGTTACGATCTACATACGTGCCTTATCTTATACGTAACATGTCTGTGACATCTCATTAGAGCCGTGGCAGGTCAAAGGCCCCAAAACCACACAGTCGGTTTTCTGGCTCTGTTTTTCACGCTATGACGAGAGTTAATGTGCTCTAGAACAGACGAATATTCTGGACCCGAAGATGTCTCTGAACCCTGGCCTGCACGACCTCTTTTCAACAAAGGCAAGCGTAGGGTCCTGCACCTGGGGAGGAACAACCCCATGCACCAGTACAGGTTAGGGGCTGACCTGCTGGAAAGCAGCTCTGTGGAAAGGGACCTGGGAGTCCTGGTGAACAACAGGATGACCATGAGCCAGCAATGTGCCCTTGTGGCCAAGAAGGCCAATGGCATCCTGGGGTGCATCAAGAGGTGTGTGGCAAGCAGGTGGTGGGAGGTTATCCTCCCCCTTTACTCTGCCCTGGTGAGGCCGCACCTGGAGTACTGTGTCCGTTTCTGGGCTCCCCAGTTCAAGAAGGACAGGGAACTGCTGGAGAGGGTACAGCAAAGGGCTATGAAGATGATTAGGGGACGGGAACATCTTTCTTATGAGGAAAGGCTGAGGGACTTGGGTCTTTTTAGTCTGGAGAAGAGAAGACTGAGGGCGGATCTCATCAATGCTTACAAATGCTTAAAGGGAGGGTGCCGGGAGGATGGGACCAGTCTTTTGTCAGTGGTGCCCAGTGATAGGACAAGAGGTAATGGGTACAAACTTGAATGTAGGAAGTTCTATCTGAACATGAGGAGGAACTTCATTCCTTTGAGGGTGGCAGAGCACTGGAACAGGCTGCCCAGAGAGGTGGTGGAGTCTCTGACTCTGGAGACATTCCAAACCCACCTGGACGCCGTCCTGTGCAACCTGCTCTGGCAGGGGGGTTGGACTAGATGATCTCCAGAGGTCCCTTCCAACCCCGGTGATTCTGTGGATGAAGATTATCCAGAGCCGAGGGCTGTTTGGTCTTTGCTAGCGTGTCCTGGAAAAGAGCTCTGGAGCCAAGGTTTCTGTGCTGTTCCCTGGATGCACACAGCGCTGGGGGAGAGTTTCATCCACTGTTTCTCTTGTTGCACCTTAATGTGACACTGCAGCAGGGTCAAAGTCTATATTCTTTCAGCGGGATCTGAATCTTGATTGCACAAGGGCTGTTTAGTCAACGATGTGGGTCTTCATCTCAGCAGTCTGCCTAAAATCAGGCGGAGGCAACAGCATTACAGTTGGCTTAAAGTTGGCACACTATTAGTTTGGCTTGACGCAAATTTGAAAGGAAGGGCTCTGCATTTGTCTGTTGGTTTATATCTCTGAATTACTCCATCCAAATTCTGCTGAGCACAATTTCAGCTGGAGGCTGAGCATCAAGGGTCGGCAGTGAGGATAGCAGGTGGAGGGGAAGGTGTCCTGATGCCTCTCCAACTGCGAAGGGATCAGGCAGAGAACCTGAATCCACCCTTGGCATCGGCCTCCCCAGGGCTTGGTGATGGGGCCACCATTGGAGATGCCGCGGCTCAGATAACAGGAGGCCGCATGACGATGAAGCCTGGCCAGCCTGGTGAGCTGCTGTTGTCCCTAAATCCTGCTGCTGGGAACTGGGGGGCTTTCAGCTATCGCTGCGTGTAGTTTCTCTGTCATAACTTGTGTGCAAGGAGCAGGAGGTTGCGAAGAGGTGGCAGCGCTTGGGAAGGGTGGCTGCTTTCTCATTCATCGTTACGAAGCGTTAACGTGGAAAAGCAGAACACGTGACTCGGCCACTGGAAGTCTACATCCTGAATTACTTTCCAGTATTTTGCTGGATTTGATAGGTACCACAGGGCTGCCAGCCGACTGGCGAGCAGCCTTCTGTGCGCCGCCCCAGGTAACCTGCTCTGACATTGCATTTAACCAGCTCCCCATCAAACCTGACAAGCCATGACTGCGAGCCGGGAGGCTCCAAGTTTGATAGACACAACGTAATGCGGGGTCAGTCTTCTCAATGTATAATTCAGCAGCTGGGCAACGTGTGTGTTACGGCTGGTTTACTGCTTTAAATCCTTTCAAAAAGGTACAATAGCAGACCTGTGAAGTTTTACACACAGAATAAAAATGTTATAGGTCATAGTTTCTTTCGGCAGGTTAGCTTTTCTGGCAGCTCATGGCTTTCATGTGAGGTCAAATTGATTGCAGTGAAGTTCTTTACAAAAGCTTTTTCAACCTGTGAATCCTTGCCATGCAGGAAAGTGTCGGTAAAACAGAATCTAAAGGACCATCATTAAAAGAAGTCAATAATTCCTTAAAACTGCTACCCATTTTGCACTACTGAGGGAATCCTGTGTACGTGGTGTTGATTAGTGAGATCCAAAGCAAGCACAAACTGCCAGACATGTACTGGAGTCTGTGGAGAGGCACAATTTATCCCTGTTAAGGAGCAAACCCAGTATTTGTAGCTCAGAAGGAACAAGGACTGATACTGTGAAGCAACCGAGCGCGGCAGCAATGTGTGTTTCTGGTGCTAGTCGATTCCAGCCAGGTGTCGGATTAAACTGCTGAAATGATGCCACCATGATTTCATCTTCTTCCTCCAGATATGTTTATTCAAAACCAGGTTTTGCCGTCGTTGCACGATCAAGCCAACGATGGAGGTTTTCTTCTTTGTCATGGGAGGGGATGGCACATTTGGTCACCCGTGTTCATCTTGGCTCTTCAATTTGCTCTGATCACACACACCTCAAAGCTCAGCATCTTCCTAAATCATCTTAGTGCTCCAGTAGCTGCAGCTCTGCTTTTGCTCAGGAGTTCCTATTAACTGTACCTGCCCAAAGCGTTTTTCAGCCTTTCAATAACATATGAAATACTAGTCCTGGCGTTTTCCTACTGGTGATGACCACCCTGAAGACACCGAGTTGGCTCCAGATGCTCAGATGCTCTGTGTGTCACAGTAACAATAGCCCAGGCACGTTTCCAGGCTTTCCTAGGGAGAGTGTGTGAGGGCCAGGCTATTTTACCAAGGCCGGCTTTCAAACTGAAAACCATTCTTTCCTTTTCCTTGCACCAGACCCCTATGTGAGCCCCAACACCATCTATGCCTGGATCCCAGTCAGAACTTTCTCAGCCCATCTCTAACAGTTATTTAAGATCCATTGAGAGTTGTCAGGGTGATAAAAGCTGTACAAGGCAGGAAGAAGCTGATTTTATGAAACTCAAACCTGTGCATCCCCAGCCTTTACAGACAAAAACTTCCACGTAGCATCTGCCTTCTTCAGAACCTTTTCAGCAGCAATATTTATCCATATTTCATTGTAACTACTTTAATATTTTTTAACACTTCTGTCAAAATGAATTGCAGCTGATTCACCTAATGTGTACTAATTTGCAAATTAATTCTATTAACTGAATGAGGCTTAACTGATCTGCATTGTCCAATTATTCATCTGACTCACCCATCCATGTACAGGAGAAGTAGCCTCAGTGGGTTATTGTTCTGTTCCTTCTGAATCATGAAACAGCTGCTACTTTTCCCCAGCTGTGAGGCTGAGATCAGACGTTAGGGCTGCCGAAGATGCTTTGCTTCCAAGGAAGGTACTAGAAGTAGGGAATTTAATGATGTTGCCTCAAGTGTCACAAAGCAGAGCAGAAGGACACGGCTAGGAAGTTAAATCCACAGCAGCGTTTCAAGGCTCTGCTTGGTCCCAGCTCGAGAGTGTTTTCCCATCTCTCCTGGGCTTCATAGCGAGTGTGCACTAGTTAGGATGCCTGAAGGAGAGAGGGGCAAATAACTGGTCCCCCTTATGGCCTCCACTGATGGACCAGCCCCAAGTGTGACATAATGCTACTCCCTCCCTGCTCAGCAAAGCAAGAGCGGGGTTGGTGAGACCAACTCTCCCATATCTCTTCATGAATGCATAAAGCATGGCCCGTAGAGACCTGGAGACGCAAGGAAGAGCTGTTCCTGCCCTGTTCCAGGCGTTGGTGGGACAGACCACACTTAGATGCTTTGGGATGTGCAGGTAGGCCTGTGCCAGCCTGAGGCTTCCCTGGCCAACTTTTCCAGCTGTTTTTACTGAGGAACCTGAACCTTAAATTTCAGCCAGAGGTTAGTTTTCAGGGAAGTGACCGCAGCTGAGTGTATTTAAAAGCACACACATACAATTCAGTTCAGTTGAGGTGTTACAAAGGGCTTCCAAAGCACAAGCTAGTGATAAACAACATGGATAATGTAATCAGCACAGGGTCAGCTTCTCCTAGGTCAACTAGCGTCTGAAGATACTGGGAAACCCTTCCAGCTAGACCTCAGTTCATAACTGGAAGGGCGTTGCCTCACATCGCAGGCATTCGCTCACTCTCCTTTCCATGGCCAAGGGGCATGACCTCGGAGGTAGCATATCATGAGCAGGACGGAGCAGCAGCACATGTCTGGGTTGTGGCCAAGCTGACTACGGGACCAGAGATCGAGGTACATCTTAGGCACAGCCTCCGCTGTCCTTCTAGGCAGCCTGTAGCCATCGATGCTCAGACCCCTCACAGGAGGGCCCCAGGCCGTCCCATTTACCTAGCGAGTTACCACCAATATCCCTGCAAAGGTAGGTGGGAGAGCTGGAGGCATTGCTGGGCACTGGGGAGCAAAGGTTCCTGACAGAACAGGGGCATCTGGGTCCCTCCTGAAGGTGCTGGGTGGATTGTTTGAGCGCTGGGTCCCTGCTCAGTAACAAGGATGCAGAAAACTTCCGAATTTGAAGTCCTCCTTTGGAAGGCATCAGCTGCCCTGTTCAAGGAAGCCTGCAAATTCTGCCTGTTAATTTTCGCTAGCCCTAAGGGCATAACTTTTACAAAGCAATTACCTCCATCATTAGGTAATTTGAGTACATGAAATTGCTCCAGCTGTACCCTCTTCTGAGGTGCCGTCTTCAGACAGGAGGATGGATTCGGGTCCCACTGGAAGAACTGAGCGGGACTGAGCTTCTTCCTTCCCTGTTCAGCATCTCAGCAGGTGAAAACCGTAGGTTTGGACAGCTCTGACCTTTAGTAAAAGGTTTGGTGAGAACTAGCTTAACTTGCAACTCACTTTTCTAGTAAAAGACCATTTCAGAGATTAGGAAATGAACCTTGGATGTTGGGACATTTACATCCCTTGCAGCTAATTTTACTGTTTGACGTGAGAGAGGTGTTTCTGCTGGTACCTAGAGCAGAGGAAAACATAGCAGGCACCTCAAATACATCTGCGTAGTTTGAGTTGAGCTAAGATCTGAAGCTAGCAGAGTCCTTTGTCATGATTCCAGTGCAAAAGGAACAGTTGATCTTACAGTCACAGACAACACGAAGGATCCTGGCATCATCAAATAAAAAACCTAGATGTGATTTAACTTAATATCTCTGAGCCAACAGCATCTTACCTGAGCTCTCACATGATTCTGAAGTGGACCCAAATCCTACATGCCCTCCGTAGTCCACTGTTACTAATCTCAGTAAAATATTAATTCTGAATGCCGTTGTCATAGGAAAAGCTTAAAGTACCAGTGAAGTGCATTGATTTTTTTTAAAGTGAAAATTGAGTCTCAAGGGAGTCCGGCTAACTCGGAGGATTGCTTGATACACCGACGTGTCCGTCAGCCCTTGCTGTCTCCGGAAAAGAATGGCAGCTCATGGTTGCACAGTGATGCTCGCTTCTGGCTCACTCTCAGGGAACAGAAACCTTGACCCTTAGAGGTTTCTGGGCATTCTTCTCAAAGGGAGCAGGCACTTGCAAATCATTGCAGTTCTGAGCTAAAGGCCTTTAATTACTGCTTGATACTTAAGACTTTTGTGTTTTTAGAGGGTGCTCTGTTGCTGAAAATTTCCCTTTAGGAGCCTCAATAAAGATGGATAGCACTTTAAGAACTACGGAAAGGAAAATATATTTCCATCACTGGGAGAACTGATTTGGGGTTTTTTTTGAGATAAAAAGAATATTTCAAATTCGATGACTGCCTCTCTGCCTTAGTATGCTTAGGCAACAACATCAACATAGCTCAGCAACACTGCAAGGGTGATCCCCAAAGTGCCTCTGTAAATACCATCCTTTTTGTGCTCTGCATACTGCAGAAGCAGTTAAGCTTCTCAGAACAACTTTTTAATCAAAGCAACAAAATGTGCCACTCGGCACAGAGCTGAAGTGGCCTCCCCTTTGCCTTCTAAATGGGAATTATGATTTCAGCTTTTTTATCGCCACTTCTACTAACCAAGAATCAAAAAGCAATCAAGTCTGAAGGACCGTAGGAATCTCAGATTAATACAATCAGCCCGACAGTAGGGAGACTTCTTTTTTTGGTATAAAAATAGCAATGCCAAGTAGGTCTTGTATTTTTTTTTTATTGCCACTTGTTTCACACCATTAAATGCTTTGGAAGAAAGGTACAGCAACTGCAGCTATTATAGGTAAACTTTAGATGAATGTACCTGTCAGAATATAAATGAAATCCTATATCGCTTTGCTCATTTGGTTTTGTTTTCCCCATCCTAAATGAAATTACAGAGAATTAAATTTTTGAAGCATGACCATTGCACAGAGAATTATTCAGCTAAGAGCTGGCCACCTGCAAGAGGTTCTCTCCTCCCTCCTCTTAAGCTTGTTATTCATTGTCTCTGTTACTAATTAGGTTTTCTGACTTAAACTTAGTTTGCAGATGATGGATTTTAAAGAATATTGCAGGGGACAGGACATCAAGGTCAATATTTGAAACTGGCAGAGAAGTAACCTTCAGAGGGCTTATGCTCTGTGATAGCCCAGCAAAGGGAGAGGCCGTGTGCTGAGCTGACACTCGCGGTAGTGTTTTTTGTTGGTTTGGTTTTTGTGTTTTTTTTTTTTTACCCTTAAACCACAGCATGCAGCAAATAGCAGTGCTGGCGGTGACCCCATAGCTGTGAAAGTTAAAAGCCTGGCTCATTAGAAGCAGCACCTGGGATGTGTGAAGGTCTGCTCTGGACGTCTGGGAAATGCTTCCAGGGTGGATAAACAACGTAGTTTCTTGCAATCTAAGGACAAACTGACAAGGAACACAAGGGAGAGGGAAGCACTATAAGCATTTTAGATAAACATTGACTGATTTATTGCTGACTTGCAAACTCAGAAAGGGAGCTTTACAGGGCTGAAGGAAGAGTCATAATTGGATCCATGGCTAATTCTGCAGCAGCGTGGCGCAGTTGCAGCTTAATCTTTCATATGTATAAAATGGAAAATTCCACTTCAGTCCAGTTCTGGTGCTAGGTCTACTTTAAATAGCTCTTTTCTCCTCCAGTAGGCCTAATGACTTCGTTATGGTCTCTTGTGATATAAAACACTGCTTGGAGCAAATAGCGTGATTGGAGTATGATCCTCCACTGGCTCCATGGTTCAGGAAAGCCTCCCAGGAGCAGAGTTCCACCATCTGGCCTATGCTAGAAACCACAAGGAGGAGTATTCTCTGAGAATGAACCCATGGTGAAAAAGCAAGGTCTTTATGATTTTTTTTTAAAAAAGTGCACCTCCTGGACATACGCAGTACTTTCAGAGCTTCCCTGTAGCTCTCAGGACACTGGCTGGGACCATGATCTCCCATCCTGG
Organism: Burhinus bistriatus; assembly: GCA_013397275.1. Taxonomy (NCBI): domain Eukaryota; kingdom Metazoa; phylum Chordata; class Aves; order Charadriiformes; family Burhinidae; genus Burhinus; species Burhinus bistriatus. The sequence continues at coordinate 99,528 of VYXH01004016.1, read as the reverse complement.
GGACATTTGCAGGCTTGCCAGTCTGCACCAGTGAGCCATGTCCTAGCTGTGCTGGTGTGGGCTCATTTGCAGCAGGTTGTTCATCCCATGTGGGAAGGGAAATAAGCTTTATTGATAATGAGCACCTATATATCAAGGCACCTGTAAACAGCAGTAGTACTGCTNAGGATGCCATGATCCAAGGCTGAGAATCTGTGATGCCTTTGTCCCTGGAGGCTCTTCTTTCAGCATCAGCTGCTGACAAAGATATACGAAAAGATCTTGGCCAGATCTGCAAAGGCTTATTTAAGACTTCTGCCTATGAGATGTAGGTGGTTGGGGCTAGAGTCTTGAGATCTTANACTAATTAGGTTTTCTGACTTAAACTTAGTTTGCAGATGATGGATTTTAAAGAATATTGCAGGGGACAGGACATCAAGGTCAATATTTGAAACTGGCAGAGAAGTAACCTTCAGAGGGCTTATGCTCTGTGATAGCCCAGCAAAGGGAGAGGCCGTGTGCTGAGCTGACACTCGCGGTAGTGTTTTTTGTTGGTTTGGTTTTTGTGTTTTTTTTTTTTTACCCTTAAACCACAGCATGCAGCAAATAGCAGTGCTGGCGGTGACCCCATAGCTGTGAAAGTTAAAAGCCTGGCTCATTAGAAGCAGCACCTGGGATGTGTGAAGGTCTGCTCTGGACGTCTGGGAAATGCTTCCAGGGTGGATAAACAACGTAGTTTCTTGCAATCTAAGGACAAACTGACAAGGAACACAAGGGAGAGGGAAGCACTATAAGCATTTTAGATAAACATTGACTGATTTATTGCTGACTTGCAAACTCAGAAAGGGAGCTTTACAGGGCTGAAGGAAGAGTCATAATTGGATCCATGGCTAATTCTGCAGCAGCGTGGCGCAGTTGCAGCTTAATCTTTCATATGTATAAAATGGAAAATTCCACTTCAGTCCAGTTCTGGTGCTAGGTCTACTTTAAATAGCTCTTTTCTCCTCCAGTAGGCCTAATGACTTCGTTATGGTCTCTTGTGATATAAAACACTGCTTGGAGCAAATAGCGTGATTGGAGTATGATCCTCCACTGGCTCCATGGTTCAGGAAAGCCTCCCAGGAGCAGAGTTCCACCATCTGGCCTATGCTAGAAACCACAAGGAGGAGTATTCTCTGAGAATGAACCCATGGTGAAAAAGCAAGGTCTTTATGATTTTTTTTTAAAAAAGTGCACCTCCTGGACATACGCAGTACTTTCAGAGCTTCCCTGTAGCTCTCAGGACACTGGCTGGGACCATGATCTCCCATCCTGGGGACATTTGCAGGCTTGCCAGTCTGCACCAGTGAGCCATGTCCTAGCTGTGCTGGTGTGGGCTCATTTGCAGCAGGTTGTTCATCCCATGTGGGAAGGGAAATAAGCTTTATTGATAATGAGCACCTATATATCAAGGCACCTGTAAACAGCAGTAGTACTGCTCCAGCAGAACAATTTTAGACTAAGGGATACTTTTGGTGGAGTCTCATCTCTCCCATGGATCTGAGTCGTTCATTTGGACAGGCTGGGCAATTTTCATCCCCGACTAATATGGTGGTGTCAGACTTGTTCTGAAGTCTGGCAGTATTCCTTGACTTCCACAGTACTTTTCCTTTTGCCATGGCAAACATATGCTTTAACTTGTGATCGGTCCTGAAGTGGTCAGGCAGTTGGACTAGATGACCATTGTAGGTCCCTTCCAACTGAAATTTCTNTGTCCCTGGAGGCTCTTCTTTCAGCATCAGCTGCTGACAAAGATATACGAAAAGATCTTGGCCAGATCTGCAAAGGCTTATTTAAGACTTCTGCCTATGAGATGTAGGTGGTTGGGGCTAGAGTCTTGAGATCTTACCTAAGAAATCTAATAAGTTGTAATTGTTATGACTCATTCATACAGAAAGCTAAACCCAGGATGACAATCTGAAACAAACTTGGAATCAGCATTCAACTGGTTTATGAAATATTTCAGTAATTCATGCAGTACTGACAGAACAACACAGGTATTTCAGGTCATTATTGCTCCATACTTGCTTGAGGTAACTTGATATTTACCTGTGCAAAGGCTTGTTTTCTCACACCGGGGTTAAGTGGAGGGAATCACTAATTTCAATCAGTCTTACGTCTGTAATAATTCAGCTCTCCCCAGCAGGCTGATTAGGTTTGCCGGATAAGACAGCTGTAGGATATCCTTTGGCAGGAGAGAATGACTGCTCGCTGAAACACTGCTCTCCGTGGAGGCGGTTCATTTGGGGAATGCGAGCAGTGCGTGAGATGGAGAGGATGTGGCCGAAAGCTTAAAAGCTGATGGTGGGATAGGCTGCTTGCTACAAGAGAAAGCAGAGGACTTGCAGTAATTGTTGCTGTTTTTATTCCAAGTCATTGCTCTTTATTGGATTAGCCAAGCTAAAATCCCCTCTAAATTAATGCTTAGGAACAAAACATTTGGAATAAAAGAAATAATATTTACGTAATTAAATTTGTTTGTCCTCAAATTACCTGATCTTCTGTGCCATCACAGAGAGTCATATTTTCAAATGTATATACTTTGATACTACATTCAGTTCCAGCATACACAGGTTTAAATTGTCCCTGAAGCACTGAAACAAGTGTTTTATGCTTTTGTGAGATAAACTAAATCTGGGATTTGTATAGATCTGCTATGTAATATACATATAGGAAAAAACCCCTTTGTTTAATCTGTGGCATTCATTAAGCAAGATACAGTGATTACATTGACTTGAGTAATTGTCAGCCACCAAATGAGCCTGCACGGGAATGCCCTGGGACTGGACATGGAGAAGAGAGGTCTGCCTTCCGTCCTCTTGGTCCTGGAGTGGGACCCATCTTAGACAAAGCATCTGCGTCTCAAGTTCCTTCATCATACCGTGAGGGAGGTAAGACTGACCTCCCTCAGAGCAGTTCTATGAGAATCATGTTTATACTTGTGAAGCCCTCTGAGAAGCGTATAAGGAACTTGGCTATCCCCAGTGTCTCTGTGTAAAGATCTTCTGTGCACAAAAGATGATGAACAGGTTCAAAAGGACCTTGAAGGGCCCAAGAGATGGAGATCTGAGGTAGCTATGGGGTCCCAACGGGCCAGCAGAGGAAATTCCACATGGACCTGTAAGCAAAAAAATAAAGCTAAACAAAAGGCTTATTTGACGATTCTTAGTAGATTCCAGTATTCATAGAGGGGAAATTACCCACTCAAGAAACATTTCAGATGCAACTTTTTCCGGATGTGGTAGCTGGTTTTGAGGGTATACCAAAATTAACAAGTAGATTGGCTCACATAGCAGATGGAGCAGAAAGAGAGTTTAATTTATTGAACTTGTAGAGATTGCGTCATGTTTTGAAATTTAGAAGTGAACTTAAAGTCCAGATTGAACCTGACTGTACTTCATGCCAGAAAGACTGATTATAGCCTAAGAAGGGCAACTTGATATATTTTCATAACAATATTTTGTTAGTGTTAATAGGGAGGCAAAAGCCAAATTGAAGATTAATTGAAGCAATAGACAGGAAAGAGCTGTAGTTTGACTGGGAAGTCCTTAATGAGCAAAACACAAATTGTGCATCATTGTAAGTGACCCATAAGCATTTCTGGGATGAAATATTTCTTCCTGTTAAGAAGCAACGAGACATTCTTAAATTTAAAAAAAGGGGAAAATTGGGAAAGAAAGATCTTAGCAATAAAAAGGCAGAAAGAGGAAGAGATGAACGCTAGCACGACAGGCTATTAGAATAGTTTGCATTTTCTCTAGAGAGATGCCTTTTAATTTTCTGAATGTCCGATCCCTTCAGTGCTTTGCTTTGTATCACTAGAGCTCTGGACCCCGAGCTACCAACGGGCATACATGACACAGTACGTCTGATCTCTTTAGGGGAATTTATATCGCTAATGTAGCTCCTTGGTATATGTAGGACATCTACCCGTGACGCAAGAGGAGCACATTAAATTGTCGCTTCTGCGCACGGGAGCTGTAGTCCATCTTCCCCCAGAGGAGCAGCGCATGCAGATTTGCTGTTAGGGGAATCTTCTGCTGCTTCTTCAAACCTTCGTCAAAAGTTTGAAATGTTTGAAAGCAAACACCCCGAAAAGACTAAAAAGAGGGAAGTTTCCGAATACCAGACCAAAATCCAGTGCTATTCTTTTACAATTGTCAGTAATGACAACTAAACATGGGGTTGGCAATAAAGTTGGTTCAAGGTAGGAGGGATGGCAAAATCTGGCCCAGAATAGCAATCCAGTCTGCATTTTTTTCTCCAGATATGTAAGTAAATGATTTTTTTTTAGAAAAAAAATTAAAATTGCTGCTTACAGAAGTAAGATATTACAGAAGTAGAAGATATTTTCATTTTCTGAGTTTTGATGAGGTGTTTTAGTAAGAAATATTCAAGGATTAAGGCTTATATAAAATTCTCATCCTGCAGGAAACTTTTCTTCCTCAGATTCAATTTCTACCGTTGTTTTCTGCAGTAGAACAACCGCAGGCCTTGCATGGCAGAGGAGTAACATTTATTAAGCTTCAGTGGCAGGAACTGATCAGCTTAGCAAAAATGCCAGACATGTATAGTCACTGTGGGCATGTATAGGGAGTAACAATTCAGAGACCTAAAGTCCAAAACACACAACTTCTTGATCAATGCCAAAACATGCTCAGAAAATTAAGTTGATGAAAGTCAAGCTTGGACATTTATTTTCTGGTGAGCATGATGGAGTAGAAAAAGCACGAGAAAACAAGCTCTCAGGACTCAGAAGACCCGCTCCCGGCTGTGCTCCTGGTTTCCTGTGAAATCCCCACTGTGCCAGCCCTGGGAGGCATCTGAGCCTGTGCTGGAACAATTTAATTACCCATCCCAGAAATTTTGGCTGGGATGCTATGCACTTCACCTAGGGGAAGCTCGGGGCTGGACGCAAGTGATCTCCTCTCCTCTGATCCTGACAGGGAGGCTAAAGGGACCCTGTGAAAGGCACCCGCTTTTCCTGCCACGACTAGAAGACTTTTTAAGCTTTTAATCTCAGAATCTTCCCTGGGGGAGGGAGGGAGCAGAAATGTACTGAAGAGGCAGCAAAGCCTTTTAAGGTCTGGCACGGTGATGGTCTCAGGGGTGGACACGGTGCCACCCAGCTGCAGTCTGCTGGCCTGCCCCATTCCTCAGCTTTCTTCTCCTTCTTTATGGGATGAAGGTGTGTGAGTCCGGAGCTTGGTGTAGGTCTGCCTCACTTGCCTGCTTGCTGTGCTATGAGTGCGGTGCAGAAGAGCCATCCCAAAGGACAGCTTTTTGTTTCCTCGGTGCCGTGTAAAGTGGGTCAGTATCCATTGGCTTCAGTGGTGGCTCTTTGTATGGGATAGAGAAGAGAGATAATGGATGTGCTATTGCAAGATGTGAATATTTATACAAAATTCGGAAGCATGGATGAGTTATTGCAAGGGAATGGAGTCATGGCACGTAAGCTCCTCTGCGTGGCCAGTTGTACTCTGTCATGAAAATGGAGGTGTTTACTTTCAATGATGATTCACTCAGTGTTAGCTAAGGTGCCTCTGTATACTGCTGCACTGAGAGCACAGACAGCTTCGGTCTCTAACTTAATGCTTTTCAACACACCAGGCCCCTGGGAGCGTACGGACAACTTCTTGGGAAGCTGTGAAAGCTGGTGAAGACAAGCAAGCTTATGTATACCTGCAGTAATCTCTGTGTTTGACGTTTCTAGAGGAGGCTTTCCACAGGAGCCCACAAAACAGACATGACTGGCCACCACTGGTCTGGCTCATGAGCTTCAGTGCCTAAATGGTTCTTGGAGGTAGCTGTCTTCCTCAGTGCAGAATTAGCACTTGTGAAAACCATATTTAAACACCTAGCTTATTTTAGTTAAACACTGAGCTCATTTCAGTTCTACTTGGATGCGGTGCAGCCACCATGGTGGGGCATGGGGACATGCAATGTTTCCTGCTTCTCCGGCAGATAAAGCAGCTGCTTTGCTGTTTTGATTTATACCGAGATTTGAATCTGGCTCTTACTTCCAGTCTGTGGCCTTTCCTGGCATTGTTGGGTAGGAATTTCTTTCTTTTCTTTCTTCTCTCCCCACTTTTCACAATATTGACCGGACTGGAGCAGTGATTACGACCCCCTCCTCCCTGGTCAGTGCCACCACCCCAGGCTGTAAAGCCAGAGTCTCCCTCCACGTCCCGCTCGGATCGGGGCAGAAGAAATGACGAGTTTGTGATTTCTGATGAGCTTTAGCATTCAGTGCTGCTTGGGCAGATGGAGTCATGTGCGTGCCCAGAACAGAGCTACTCTACTGGGGGGATCCCAGCAGCTTGTGAATTTAAGCCCCCCTCAAACCGCGACAGCTGAAGAGGCGCTCCAAAGCCTTGCCTTTTGGACTGCTCTGTCAGATGTCTTCTGGGGATCTGGCTTTGTTTGTCATGTCCCTGTCTTACGAGAAGTACGTGACAGAGCAGTGATTTACATTAAAGTGCCTTGTCATCCATCTCCCTGTTGTTTTTTAAAAATAGAAATCTTAAAAGAAAACTTATTTTGGGGTGAAACTAATTGTTGAGCAAAGGATAAAAGAAGTTGTTTATAAAGTCTAGGTCATTGGCTCACAAGAGAAGAGAAAATAGAATTTATGTAATGGGTCACATAGGTCACACTGTTCAAATTTCAGATCGTGACTGTTTAGAGGAAAATTTTCCCAGCAAGCTGTTTGCAGAAGAATGCCCGTATATTGGGGCTTGTTTAGATAAGAAATAATGAGAGATCTTCTTGCATGAAGAATGAAAGATCCTAAATGAAGAAAAAATGTCAGGTCAGAACATCAGCTGCTTAACTCATTAGCTTAATGGATTTGGCTCTCTCTCAAGTAGAAGTGGTTCTGCATCATTTTTCCTGGTGTTTTTTGTTGTTTTGTTTTTTATTTCCACAGTTGTGGACTGTTAATTTTAATCTGCTTTCTCTGGCCCTGTGTTGTCTCAATACCCCAAACCTTCTATAGAACATTTTCATATACAACAAAAAGCCAAGCCCTGCCAACATGAAGCCATAAGATGCAGTTTTAGTTTTATGCCAGTTGGGACAGTGGAAGCCGAAGAGGCTTTTCTGATTTTGCTGGATAAATTCACATTTTGACCTTTTTCTGCTATGACACTGATAAATATAGCAAAATGGGTTTTCACATCTTCAGGGCAGATAATTTTCTGTTTGAAATGCTGCTCTGAGGCATGTTCCTTTTGTTTTATGAACTTTCTCCCCAGCTAGAACGAAAAATAGAAACCTTCCACTCCTAACTGGTTTGGACAAGCAAACCATGAGGGTCTGCAGATGTTTAAAGTGGTTACAAGAAAATGCCAGCATATGTGACCTCCTTTTTCCCTTTAAGAAAGTTAGGGAAAGATGCCCTGCCTTTGAACCACTTTCTCCATTGAAAGAAAAAATGCATTTCTTCCGACAGGAAAAATATCAAGGAAAAAGCAGCATCGAAAGGCGGTAACTTCCACCACAGACAGTGACAGAATCTGGGTCATTGTGGCTCAGAGTGTAGCTGTCACCAAAGGTGGTTATTGGGGGTTTAGGGCCACGCTGACATGGCTGCACTTTGAAGACAGAGGACATCTCCCGGACTCTTGCTGAGACCTCCCCACTTTGCTGGATGTTATGGGCATCCCAAGAAGTGTGGCCTTTTGGGCTGTTCCTTGTGAGCTTTCCTTTTTGTGCAGGCCACCGTGTCCCACAATCTTCCCATTTTCGAATGGTTAGTACTTCAGCCAATTTCTCTGAGCTCTTGCTTTCTCTTCAGTTCTTTGGAGACTGAATATCTCTTGTTATGTGTACGCACAGTGCCCAGCATCACTGGACCTCTCTCATGATATGCCCGTCTGCAATGAGGCAGAGTTCGTAGTTAGCTGGAAATTCAGACATGGAGCCAGAAGAAGATAATTGTCCTTCTGCAATGAATGAAACTTCTTTTCCAATAGATGAGTCATAAAATTGGAACTGACTCTTATAGGTCCCTTTTCCTGTCTTTTGCTCAAAAAGAAGCCATTTTCCATTTTATTTCCCTATCTATATTAGATTTGTATATTTTAGTGTCCCTGTCTGTTTCAAGTGAAGCATGGTGACCTGCCACATTTTTTAAAGACAATGTCCTTTTCTACTTCTTGCCGAGGTTTCTTGATGGGACAGAAAGCATATCTTGTCCTAAGTAGCACAGCTAGAGGGTCCAGATGAAGGCATTCAAAATGCTATGTGCACATATGGCTCCATTTATAGGATTATGTTTCTGAGAAGCCCTCCTATAATTTGTAAAATTATAGGAAGCCAGAGCATATGGAAAATATGCAGCTTTGTCTTTCTCTGATAGTTTTTTACTATCTGGCATTTAAAAGAAATAAGTGATCCTCAAAATCCCGTGTAAAATGTCACCCAAAAAGCTTTGTATTGCTTGACTGGTTTGCTACAGTATAGCTTCATGTAGTTCCCAGGATAAAATAAATGTTGTGGGTTTCCCCTTTCCATGTGATTACATGGTATCATGCTTAGCCCTGGGACATCCTGACCACGACAAGGTTTCATGGGCAGTACAGAGACAAGGATAACAGCTGTCATTAACGTCTCACAGCTTCAGGACACCTCGGCTACCCTTTGCCCCTGACCAGCAAGGTAAATGCATTAAAGCTAAACTCCTTCGAATGTGTGACATGGGTCCCATCAAACAGATCATGAATGTTCTTCAAACTGGTGATTTGACAATAAACACTAAGACAGCAAGTGGCCAGGTGACGTCAGAAGAGGAGAACAAGAAGCAAAGCGGTGAAACACAGCTGAGCAGGACCAAATGAGGAGGGCAGTACATCTAGTACTGTAGCATGGAGATCCCCCTATTTGCAGAATGTTAATCAGGCAGTGACTGATTTTTAAGGAGAGGCTGGATACTGTGGATAAAGGCTCATTATTATATTAATGCAGATAAACTGGCGCCCTGCAACATGTCTGGAGAAGTGTTCTGCATTTGTCTAAATAATGGAGATAAGGGAATTAAAAGCTCTGGGAGGCTGGAAGCCATCCTCCAGCTTCAGGCGGCGGGCACAGGGCTGTGCAGGACCAACCGCAGTCAACACAGACGGGGAGGGGGAGTAAGGCAGATGTCGGCTCACAACGGGACCGCTTTCTTCTCTGGCATCTTGGTGAAGGGAGCAAAGGGGATGGATCTTTGCTTTTGATAAAATTGAAGTCCCTTGGCTCCAGTGAGACTACATGGTTATTTACCAGGTGAAGATCTCAGCCCTTTTCTACGAATGGACAGGTTTATGGCAGCTGCTCTGTTTCGCATGAGATAGTGAAATTCTATGTGTGGGACAGATCGCTGCGTGCAGTCATTAGTGGGGCAAGACTGTGCATTATTTCTGTTCTTGGGTGACTCTTCTTTATCAGAAATTGATAAGTTACCCATAAGACAGTTTGTTCTTTCAATATCTTGGGTTTTGTGAAGAAAAAGAATGCTATAGATCATGGTACTATCCAAGAGGTTAGGAAAAAAAATGTAATAGGGAAAAGACCCCCACTCATGAAAACTGAATCAACCAGTAAATAATTAAAATATTGAACAAAAAAGACAAAAGAGAAAACAAAAGAGAACAAAATCTTAAAGAGTGGTGTCAGTTATGTTACCTCCATCATTTGAACTTAGTGACTGGGAAAAGGGGACCTTTTTGCCTAGCTTCTCTTTTTCTACAGCACCCACTGCTAGTAAACATAGGGTGTATGTCCCCATTGGGGAGCTGAAGGGGCTCTACCTGAGGAGTCACATTTGCCTTCAGGGAGGTGGTGGGTGCATACGGAAATCATCACCTCTGCTTCCCCAGGGCACTGGAAAAAAATTCTCCTGACTCCAGCAAATGGTTTTTTCAGGCCCTGCATTGATGCCTCAGTGTACCTCAGTTTTGAGACTATATTCTCTGATGCTGGCTAAGAGAGAGACCAGTCGTGCTCTCTGTGAGCCATGAAAGCTAATGCAAACTCAGTGGGAGGGGACCTGCCTGTTGCCTCTTTCACCCACATGGTCCAGGGAGAAACCCAGGCTTTGATTCTTCCTTTGTCCAAAACTTCAAAGTAAAAGCTAAATTCAGAAAGCATTTATCCTTAAAAAAAAACCAAAACACCTGAATAAAAAAAATGCAGCCATCTGTGAGATGAGATCCAGGTAGGCAACCAGCGAAGAAGAGGCAGATGCTTGTATGAGCTGCAGTGCTGTATCTGGAGATGTACCTGCATCCCATCAGAGCCTGACATCGTCCACAGGCTCTGGTGTCACCAGGCAGGTACGGGAGAGCGCATCTCTACAGCCTCGTACAGGTCCCCCCAGCCTGCCAGGGGTTAATGGGAAAAGCTCCTACTGTGGTCCCTAATTTTGTAAATTCACTTTCTGTACAGCTGGTGAAGCTCCCTGAGCTGCTGGGCAAGCTCCACAGCTGGTTTGTGGATGCAGGGGGGGGTCCATCGGGGTACAGTTACATTTACAAAAGCAGCCACAGGAGTTTGAAATTTGGCCTGAAAATATGGCTTTTAGCCAAAAGTCTTTTTGTTGAATTCTTTTGAATCAAGAGGATGAAGAACCAGAAAAAACACCTTCCTTTTCCAGAATACTTTCGGATTGTGTTTTCAAGGACCCAATACCTGTTTCATTTATCCTACCAGTAAGATTGATTCTCTAAAAGCTGTATCAAGAACGCACAGGCTGGCCTTGTGATTATCATTTGACATCAATCCAGGGAGGAGGACATGATCTGCACCGTGGGCCTCGTCAAAATGCGACAGCTCTTCCCTTCAGTGCATTTCCAGAGCTGTGCCATTCTCCAAGGATGGCTGCGTGTGGGGCTGCGAGGCAGAGCTGGAGCGCTAACTCGACGAGAGGGATGACTCTGCTGAGTCAAATAGTCAAATAAAAAAATAAAGGCATCTGCTGAGAAAATCACATTTAATTAGAAGGGAATAAAATGAACATGCTGAATAAAAGGAGACCCGAGCTGTTGCAGAAAGGAAGTTGAATCAATCCATCTGGGAATTCTCTGAATAATGATTATTATTAATAACACTGAGCACTTATGTAGCATTTTTTTGGGTCAAGTTCATTGCTGTGAATCATCACAACAAATGTGGAATGTAGGTTTTTCTTTAGCATCCAAATGTCACGTCTAATTTATTTTAGTTTGGTTATCACTATCATATGATACATGGGTGAATTCTGCCTTTGTTACTGAAGGGATTTTTGCCCTCTCCTGCAAATAAGGATGTCATCACTTGTGCATCTCCTTAGTCTGTCTCCTGGCATATTAACCGTGGGATAAAATGTGCGGAACATAACATGGAATAACTGTTTTTGTCTCCAGTGTCATTTTAAAATGTGTTCCTTTATGCAAAAGGCAATTTCAGACAGATCTTTTATACTTTGGTTTCATCAAACACTCTCTTATCTACTTCAGGCCCCAGAACTCTGCACGAAATGTAACAGCACTCTCTTTGGTCTTGAAAGCCTGAACGTGAACCCACCACCAGCCAAGTCCATGGGAGCCCAGCCACCGAAATCAGTACACGTCGTGCACCACCCTATAAAAAACATTAACCACACAACTCTGCTTTCCCTCCTGAGTTCTTCAGATCTGACAGCATCCTTAATCGTTAGCAGCCGGGATCATCCACTGGGCATCGTACTTTCTGCAACGCCTTTGATAGCTGGGATCCCCTTCTCCAATCTGGCATCAAGGCTTTGCAGCCTGAGCTGATCATCTGTCTCATGTGATCATACACATTATTTACAGGTCATTGTCTTAATTCAGCTACAGTTGAAAATTAATGCAGGCCAAAGCAAGATTTTAAGTTATGCTTGTTTTCCTGGCAAACTCTAGAGGTACTGATGCATAATCCGACCGAGAGAAATTGTTCCAAAGCAGATCTCCCCTTGTACAGACAAATTGTTCGTGGGAACAGGAGAGCAGTGAGCAGGTTTGAAAAACAATTGTGAAGCAGCTATTTTAAAAAAAACTCTGTTTATGCTACAAACAACATCAGCAGGAACATTCCTGGAATAAAGGTGTCTTTTACGGGAGTAAATGGGGCTTGAGAGCTGTTTGGGAAAGGTGGATTGGTAGCTGGTATATTTTAGATTCTCTCTTTTTTTTTTTTTAGATCTTTTTTTTCCTCATTTCTGTTGATTAAATGTAAGTCAAGGCAGAAAATCCCTGAAAACCCATAGACACAAACTCAGTGCTGAATGTTTTTAAGCTTGCCTAAGGTGATGGAGTGTCGTGTTGCTTTCAGCTGCTCGGTTCCCTCGGAGAAAGGGCACGGCTGTGCAACGCGTGCTGAATTCAGGCGACGGTGACAGACTGCAGCCATCAGAAGGGATGAGTTGGCTTTTCGGGCACCTCTGGTCATTCTTGTTGACGGCGTGTGACCAGCCAGCTTGGAGAGACGCTGCAGCCCCTCGCCCTAGAGGCAAGTCAGTTCAAAGGGCGTTTGCTTCCTCTCTTACGCATCTGATATGAGAAATTGCTCAAAACCAGGAGGAAAAACAGATTTGAAAGAGTCTGTCCTATGGCCACTGCAGTTTTTCTTAATCTGAAAAAGGAAAATGGGTTGTGAGGAGGGAGGTTTTATGTTTTAATATGTTTGTAACCTGCGTTCCCACGTTCACATCAACACAGGAGAGATGGCCTTGCCGCAGCTGGGCTGGGACCCTGGGCTCCTCTCCCGTGTGCTCTCCAGACCCCCGTGAGGTTCCAGTTTGGGTTTCTGTCTCCGGAGAGGGAAGCTGAGCCTCCGAGCAACCGCAACCCTGTAGTTGCTGTGGAAGCCTGTGCTGGGTGTGCTGGTGCTAACCGGGAGAGATGAGGATGAGCCGCAGGCTTTTCAGTTGTCCTGTTCAGTGGATGCCTGACCAGATTGCGCAAGTGACCTCAAAGGTATTGTCTGCCCAAGAATTAGTATTTCCAGAATAAAATTTTTCTGCTCAGGGTGAACTAAATTGCACGCACGCACACAAACACGCACAATGTTTTTCTTCAAATATTCTAAAGTCTTGTTCTGTATTAATTAATCCACTATATTTTACAGAATAAGGTTGGATTTTCCATAGAAGTGTGTATGAATACGTCCAATTTTGGATGGACTGTTCCTACTCTGATTATTGATTATTATTATCATTGTTGTTGTTGTTATTATTACTACTACGTACTTTTGCATTATTTCCCACTGGGATGGGCATGTCTACATCATCAGACTGGATGATACCCCCTGCTGAAATGCCTGCGTGCCACAGCATCTGCACTCTCACCATCAGTAAATTCAGACCCTGGGAGCCACGTCCCGTCTTGCAGCAGTTGTCCCTGCGCAACCGAACAGGCTGGGGCCGTTCGGCCCCCCCAGGCGTAGGTACTTATTTCAGGGTAAAATGGGTTGCCATCTGGAGGTGCCGTTTTTCACCACTGATGACAAGATTCTAGATAATCTAGATATATTAACCAGCAAATTTTTAGTTTGGCTAAAATTAGGTGAGAGGAATCCTACCTCAGGTATTCAGTGGCTTTGTAAGTCAGGCTTCCTAAATCACAGGTGTTGAGAATAAACCTCTTCTCCCATATGACAAATGAAACTGCAATATTATTGATATCCCTCAAGGTGCTGGCAGCAAAAGTTGAGCCTGTTCAGTTTACACGGTGCTGGGCAGAGAATGTTTCTCACTGTGTTTACACAGCAGCCAGCCCACTATAAATTTCATCACAACGCTCATTTTCATAAATTAAAACTCTTTTAAAGGGAATGTTGAATTTAGAGCATCCCTCAAACTTATGATGGATCAGTTTCCTGTTTTTACAGTAAATAGCATTTCAGAGCAGATCTTTTTTTTTTTTTTTTTTTTTGCTCAGAAGTGGTAAGTTTTAATTCTGCAAAGTACTTGGCTCCATCTTCTGTGGTATCTTAACAACACGGTTCCTACATGAAATTATAATTACTGAAATAAACTGCTGGTGCTTTTTCCCATGCCTGTTGCTATGGAGTAGTTCTACTGCTTTTAGTAGGGCCAGTGAAGCTGCCAGGTGACCTTGTGGGTACCATACAGTCTGATGCCTCAGCTGGGGAACGGCTTGCTAAATTTGCATTTATCCCTGAATACAGCTGTGGGTCAGAAAGATCATAATCTGAAAATGATGAGTCGTTCAAATGCAGCTGAAAACCCAATTTGGAGACATGCGTTCATATCGCAGGTGATGAGGCATGAAAAAAAAACCCCTACATAGCTGCTGAATCTGTAATTTCTTCATTCAGGTACATTCCTCCACCCTCATAAAGCCTCAGTAACTCAGATGTGCACCATCAGTATTTTCAAAAGTTAGGAAAAGGATAGACCCAGAGATATCTCCCGCTCCATTTTCCTGCTGGCATTTTTCAAAGGACAATCAGATTGTAACAATTTTGCTTCAGTGATTGGGGCAGGGAGAAAAGCTTGCTTTGAAAGATGCCCTGAAACAGTTTATGCCCCATTGTTGTGGAAAATTGCAAATAGTTGCTGCCCACTCCCGGACAGGCACCATGTGTATATGTGTATCCCTACGTGCGTGTCGGTGTGCCTACACCCAGGAGGCATGTCTGAATAGCTGTTGGATTGTAGCTGTGTCTAAGCACTGCCCAGGGTACCAGGAAAGAGCAAGGTGGAGTTGATTCATGCGGTCATTCGTCTGAGGGACTTCTCATGCTGAGGGTTTGGTTCTACCTTCATGCGTGGTCCGCCTCACCTGTTTCAACTGGGAGACGTTGAAAATACCCTTCATTCCCACTAACACAGCGCGCAGGAGGATTCTCCTTTGGTGAGACTCTGCTTATCTCTGCTAAGTGGTTTCTCTATTCTACTAAGGTCTCTTTCTACCAAAATATCTGAAGATGAGGCAATTCTCTAAAATCTGGGCATTCACTCATTGCTTTAGGCAGAGAGGAGAGGATGAGAAGAACAAATCCAACCTCTGCTTTGGTAATAAGATAAGTATGCAATGTTCAGGGCTCCCTGGCAGAGCTGGGCAGGTACTGAGTTTTTAGCTTGTTGGTAGAAATGGGGGGGGGGGGAGCGGGGATGTTATGGAGGGT
>VYXH01004016.1:23302-84327 GCA_013397275.1 Burhinus bistriatus | reverse complement strand
AGAAGGAAATGTATTCAGGTAGGACTAAATTAAAATATGGGCTTGTTCTTGGCAAAATCAAAAGATTGTATTTTGGGCTGGTCCCAAACATTTTGGAGTTGGAATATTCAACCTTTCTGCTGTGTCTCAGTCCCAAAATAAATGTTTTGCCATTTCAGAGTACCCTCTTCTCCATTCCATTTCTAACTATTGCAAATATTTTATCAGTAAAATTCACTGCTAATTTTGAACTGAATTTCCGAAAGGTTTTGATTCTCCAAAACTGTAGTTTTTAAAACAAATAAGTGGAATTGCTTTTATTCAGCTCTGCTCTTGACTTTATTCACAGATATTAAATTGATTAATTTTTGGGCAAGAGCTGACTGAAATTCAGTGTCTTAATTTTAGTAGGAGTTTCAGAGATGGAGCAACCTCACTGCAGACAGACTTTTCAGAGGGTTTACCTGTCCAATTCAAGTGACCTTTAAAGAAGGGAAACCATGAGTTTCCAGAGGCTTGTAACTGGCAATAAAAACATCGATTTGCTTGTTAAATTTAATCCCTTCTCCAAAGACTGGAGGAATTAGAGATTCTCAATAAAACATTCAGAAGTTACTGTTGGGTTTTGTTTTAATATCTTTTCCCCAAATACCATTTTTGGAAGCAATGGAATTGTTCTTCCGCAACTCCTAGACAAATACAAAGGTCAGCGTGCAGCAGACAGCATGGAAAATTTCAGCATGAACTGTTCACACTTGAATAGGTTATAAGCACGCTGGACACTGGGTCTTCAAATAGAAAAGTTCAAGGAAAATTACCACTATATCTGGCATCCACATGTACTCTATGTACTTTCTGAGTTTTTTACCACCCAAACTTGGTCCCGCACGATGCTGAAAATGAAGAGGGGGTAGGTGTGATCCATTCCTGAAAAGTTTTGCAGGTGAGTTTTCTGCTCCAGACATTTTCTGAGGAGCCATTGAAGGGACACCAAAGGCACGTAGCCTGCCAGAAAAGTTTTACTTGACAATTCATGATGCTTTCATCACCTGCCTCTGAAAGTTGTTACCAAAAGAATGACTTTGAGCAGCCCAAATCTGTGTCCATCAAAGCAGTCTGGCCTGCCAGCCAGCCGGTCGATAGGTTAGCGTGACCTTCTGCTTCTAGCACAGCTTGTTGGGGAAAAGACAAACAGCTTTCCTTCCCCTGGATTCAGAGGCCACAAGGGACTGTGCCTTTAAAGCAAACAAGGCTCTGAAACGTCCTTGTCTGAAATTCCCCCTGAAATTCTTGCATTATTATTATCATACACAGTGTTTCAACGTGACTAAGCTATCACCCAAGCAGCCAGCAGCCAGTTTTTTTGGGCACAGAGCCGTGCACCCCCTGGTTATCCCCTGCAGGGATTTGGCTGCTGGTGGCCAGCCAGGGAGAGAAGGGCAGCGGGCGCCGGGATGGGTCCCTGACCCCTCGCAGGCTCCACACGTGATGCCGGGCAAGGGGCCGCGCGATGCCTTGCCGTGTGTGGAACAGGCAGGCTGATGGGTTCTCCTAGTCTCCGACTTCTCCAAGCTGGTCACAGGTCCAGGCAGGACTTTCTCCTGCTGCGTGGGTACAGTGCTGGGACCTTGGGGATGCCTTCGGATGCTGTTGAGCACGGGCAGGAGGGATCTGGCTTTCAGCAGCAGAGGCAGCTCCCTTCCATGTTGCTCCTAAACGCTTGCCTGCCTTTCAGCTGCCACCGGAGAGGTGGAGCAGATGGGTGATCAGGTGCATTTGTATTTTAATCTCTCTCTAAAAGGAACATACAGGCCTTGAAATATTTTGTTAAGCAAATGGCTGCAAATGAGGTGTGAAGCCCCCAGCCCGGATCTACGCCTCATTCTGCCGTGTTTGTTCTTCTCTCACCCCCTTGTCCTCCCTTGCACCCCGCTTTTTTTTTTTTTTTTTAATTTTCCAGTAGGCATCAATTAGGTGAGGGCTTTTCATTTGAAACATTGGGATTTTCACTCGGCCTGCTAAGGCTGTCAGGTCTAGTTTGCTGCTGAACAGTTCATGCTTTGGTGCTGGACAATGCATGAATGTTTAAATTGCTTGAAATGTCTAATTGAATTATCCTCAAATTACAAATCAAAATAGGAAAGGCTGTCTCTGGCTCACAGGCTGGTTCACTGGGATGTGTCTGCCATACCGCTGCTTTTCTTTATGTTTTCTTTTCTGCTTCCGACTACGACTGTGTTAAATGAAACCTTAAATACTGAAAGCATTTCTGTTTGCGTGTGCAGGGGGAAGCGATGCCGAACGTAAAGGGAAATTTATTCACGTTCCGGCTCCAAGTTCTTTTTGTGCTGCACGAAAACGAGTTCATGAAATTTATATCAATGCATAGGAAAGCAAAACAGCCAGCTGCTATTTACAAAGAAACTTCCTTTCTCTTTCAGCCACGGCAATATATAATATAAAACACTTTCAGGCAGATATATAAAAATACCATTTAACTGGGTTTTTTTATGAGAGCACACAGATTAAGGAAACCAACAAGCCAGAAAGAAGATTTGATGTATCTAGCCAGCACTCACGATAAACTCAGCTTGTTAAAGCCTTGCCATTTTTACAGTGAGGTAGAAATAAAAGCCTGTAGAATTTTCTTTTATAAGTTGTGAAGGGAGGCAGAGCTGGGTCTCCATGCATCACTTTCACCCTGCCCAGCCCCCTGCCCAGCAGCACCGGAGAAGTGCAATAACACTTCTGTCATGAGTATAATATTTTTATGGCATTTTATAATGTACAATAAAGGGGGTTTCTCCACCCATCCTCAATTGTTTTGCTGCTATACCTTAAATTATTCAGTGACTGTCTGTACCGGGGGCACAAAAGCAGCGTTGGTGCTGCATCCTGCATCCAGCAGCTGCCCCATCCCTCTCTTCCCAGAAAATCCCCCTTTGGGGGCTATGCGCTTCACCCAGGCATTGCTGCATCCCACCGTGGCTGCCAAGACCTCGCATGTGCTATGTGTTAGCCGCTCAGGTAAGGAGCCCTTGCCAGGACTTGCGGCACAGTATGGATGCTCAGATGGGGACGGGCTGGGCAGGGAGGATGGCGGCATGGCACAGGCACTGCTCAGACGCACAGACTAATCAGGAGAATTGCTAATCCCCAATGGACATACCAAACTGTGCCACAGTGCAAGAGAAGAGCAGCAGGACAAGGGTTTAAATGTGGCAGTGAGTGCTTTTGTTTTAGCTAGCACCAAAAATAAAACAAGTTCAGAACATGCCAGGAATCTTGGAATTAATACTCCCAGTATTTTTTCCTGAGTACTAAAAAAAAATTAATTAGATTCAGGCCACTTTCAAGGGCAACTTCTCTGTTAGCTTGCAATTAGACAATTGTTTCCGTGCTATAAAAATGGTTGAAGACATAATAGTTACGAAAGAACTTTAAGGAAATGGCTTAGATAAAATCTTTATTAAATGGAAGATCATCTCTGAAGGGGTATTTTTGATAGAAAAGAAATATCTATTAATATTAAGAATGTTAACACTTTGGTAACTGAAGACTAATACATACTAAAACATCAGTTGTAGGTTTTTTTAAACATCTGGTTGTTTTGGAGGCAAAGATTACACCTGCATGAATCAAGCATGCCCAAATCAGAGCATCTTTCAGAAATGGAGGAAGCTGTAATTTGAAACTAATTGTACTGGACATCTATTAAAATGATGTAGACCTTGGCAATGCATGTGTCCAGATGAAACCAATGAAATGCACTTGATAATGATTGTGTATTACCAAAATCACATAATACACTGCATCTCTCTCATTACAAATCTCTTGCTCCCTCTCCAAATAATATTAAAACCCAGAAATCTAATTTCTCTCTTGGTATCTTAAGGCTGGTTCCCAGTGATGGGGCAGTGGAGGAAGAGCACGCCAGGCAACACTAAGCTCTTCAGCATGGCGAGTTGCTGTGTCTCATACTATTTAGCGATATTTTCAGCTATGCTCAAAACATAACCCTGGGTTTTAGGTTAGGAGCTCTTCTGCTGTGCTCTGGTCTAACCAGATTTGTACCAAATACTCCCTCGCTTGCTGAAGAGCACCAGTACTTGGGTCACTTTTTAGCATGCTCATTCGTTGGCTGCTGTGACCATCTCACCATGACGAAAGCACGGATAAAGTTCAGCCAAATGGCAGTGACATTATTACTGTTACTAGAACTTGAGGGATCTCACCTGAATTTCACCAGGGCTGTGCCTTACCTTTTTCTGCTGACTGATTTTCCAGCAGTCGCTTCCCAGTTGTGGTGGTCTCCTCTTCAAAGTGACGTCCTTCTTCCTCTGCTACAGACTGGAGGTACGGATGTTGACCCGGCAGCTTTGATGCCTGAAGAGGGTGCCAGTGGCTTCCAGAGGCATTTTCTTTCTCAGTGGTCACAGGGAGATTTTAACATGGAAGTTTTCTTTTGCAAAACATGGCTGATATTTAAGTCTGCTGGATATCATAGTATATGCCATACTATACCACTACAGCCGCAAAGGTTATTGCTGAACTTGAAATGGTGATTGTGAACTCTTTGAACTGCCACCTGCTCATTTTGCATTAGCGTTGGTCTGTTCTGTTTAAGGGCTTCTTTAAATTGGGATATGAAATCATTCCCAATGGACCGATGAAAACTGTTAAGCACTAGGAATCAGGCAGACAAATCTTTGTACTGTGAGGGAATCCTGTCCCGGGAATTAAAGGCAACTAAGATGCCCCCACATTTAACATAAAATCCCACCCTCCCTGGCTCAAATCCGGCTGACCTCACTTGGGCACCTGAGGGTGCCTGGGGAGTTACTTTAGGCTGGGGATGGAAGCGCCCTGCTGTGAAGGAGGGTTCAGGCTGTGGTAGCCCCTTGGCTCCAGAGGACCTCACACAGACTGTGCCTTCACCCCTGCCTGGGCAAGGCATAAACCTGCGAGGGGCGAATCCTGACCAAAGGATGGGAGTTTGGCTACTATAAATCAGCATCGATCTGCTGAAGGACTGGTCCATAATTTGTTTTTGTTCTCGCGTCAGAAAGGGAGGGTGAAGTCCACATGGGAAGTTAGAATATAAAATGGTGCACATTATCTCCTGAACCATAATAAACAAAGGTACGGAGTATTACGCAAAAGAGAAAAAAAATCACTCTAAAGCTACAGCATGTTGTTAGGGAAACTTGCAGCACCTCTGGCATAAAGAGAAGGGGGTTCTTGAGCTTTGGAGGGCTGCAGGGATGTACGAGTGTAATAATTCCTTCATTTACGGAGCACCAGCAGTGCACATATCTGGGACCAAAACTGCAGGGTTAGATGAGACAGCAGAACCCAGCTGGCCACAGGCATGAGCAGCAGCCACGGGCTTCTCCAAAACCAGAACAGAGAGCGCTGAAGCAAGCCGGGTTAATTTGGGCAGGAAGAGAAGTGCCTGAAGAAGCACTGCAGCCCTTCCTCCCTTCAGCATTTCTTCAACGGGTAGACTCTGTTCCCAGCTACATAACCAACAGGACGCAGGAAACTTTTTACAAGTACATTTTTATTTAAAATAAAAATTATTATGGTGCCTTTTTAAAATAGGGTACTGCACAATCTGTATATGCAACACAGTTTTTGGTACGGAACATACTTATTGAGCAATATCCTTAAATACTAAATATATATTAATGGCTTGTTTGAGAAACATGACAACATTAATTCTGATATT
This sequence comes from Burhinus bistriatus, assembly GCA_013397275.1. Lineage (NCBI taxonomy): Eukaryota > Metazoa > Chordata > Aves > Charadriiformes > Burhinidae > Burhinus > Burhinus bistriatus. Next base: position 78,617 of record VYXH01004016.1, on the reverse strand, counting down.
TTTTTTTTCTCTTTAGTCATTTAACCACTGATACAGATTTCCTATAAACAATATTCGTTTTCATCTGTACATGTGGTACACAGTCAAGAAGGCAGATCTTAGAATATTTACATTCATGCATTGATTTAAACACACTATTTTGCAGTTTAAAATAATATATTTTTGTTTGTACAGGTGCAGGGAGTATTGGAAATACATATCTACCACAGGCCTGATTCTCCGTTGCTTGGCAGCATCTATGGCCATGACCTGGGTGGAGCAGGAGGCCCCCACTCGCTTCACATGCTGTGACCATATCGCATGCAAGACTGGACAATTAGGTCTCTGTATAGATATATATCTATATATTTATATCTTATACTCTGTAGAACTCTCCTCTTTCCTTCCATGTCTGTTTTTGCAGCATCTAACCAAGGTAGAGATGCTTTCCTGGCCACACCTCTGCGTCAGGTCTGACCCAGGAAGGGCGGCAGGGCTGGGGCTTCGGCTCCACCTTCTCGGTGCTGCTGAGTACCGAGGAAACTCAGCGTTTTCCAGCTCGGGCCCTTAAAGTGCATTCCCTGCTTGCGTCTACTAGTGGTGATCCTTAAGAAGAAATTTTGAGTTGACGCTCCCCCTCAGGCTGACCACAGCAGTTTTCTGGGTCTACCTGGTGGTGGTTCGAGCAGAGCAGATACCTTCTGCGTAGAAAATGGCTACCTTTGCATCTGCCTGGGATCCAGCTATTTTGGGAACGGAGCTATGCAGGACCTTTCTATGCCTGATATTTTGCTGCCTAAAACTAAACTTGAAATGCTTGTAAAGCTGTATTTCAGATTGCCAGTTCCCCAGATGCAGGGTCACTGCGTCGTGAAGCCCTTATTCATCAAGCCTATTCCTTTCCCTTTCTATTCCATTATAGTACAGTAAGGAAGCACAGAAGCCTCTTTCGTAAAGGCTTTGCCAGTAGTCTGTAGTGTGTTAAACACAACCTGCAACCACATCAGAAAACTTCAGAAATCATTCTCCAACCACACTGCCTTTCTGGCCTCTCCATTCTCAAGACTTCTGCTTCCAGTATACTTTTCCAAGAGCTTTGCTGAAGATCACCTTAAAGTTTGGTACAATGTCGTCAGCTATACTTAGAGAGGCGGGAATCTAATGGCAAAACTATCCCGTGCAGGACTTCCCGTCTCTCCCCGCCGTGCAGCCGTGCGAGTGCTGAGAGCAAAGGCCGTGGGCAAGCAGAAGCGCAGCTCTCTGCCTCTCTGCTGCTGCTCTTCTGCAGCCCAGGGATTAAAAACACACTGGGGAATGTTCGTTCCTGAAATATTACGGCGATGATGTGCCTGCATGTATTTCTTTACTATCAGCATGTTGGACATAATGATAGTGTAAATCTGCCTATGCAAGTAGGATGCATCTGTAGCTCTGAAGATACTGCCACAGAGCTGGTAAGGATTTTTACCTTGATTAGACAGATGGGTAAATTGAGGCACAGAGAGGCAAAATTACTTGCTAGTAAACAGCAGATCAGTGGCAGAGTTGAAAATAGATCCTAGTCCTCATGTGCTGCTCCTTGAAATGCCCTGCCTCCCCGCTCTCCGTGAAGTTTTTCATGTTTATGTTCTCCTGAGGAGACCTCAGGGGGCCTGGGGTGGGTTTGCTCGTGGGTTATGTCATGCACCAGGGTCTTCTCTAGTGAGGACATTTTACCGTTGCCATCACTGAAAATCAGACCGGGTTCAGTGACCATCTCTTTAGACGTTTTCTTGCAAAAACAGACACACTTTGATGGACATAATGAGTTACAAATCCCTTTTGTGATTTTGGCCTTAACAGAACATGCTTTTAAAGCTGTATTAGGAAATAAATAAAATCAGCAACCTTTAGGAGAAAGTGCTAATCCTGAGCCTGTATCATGCTAAACTCATCTGCATTCATACTTCATACTCTCAGCTAAACATGCAACCAGTCTCAAACTATACCATGTTTAGGCAGAAACAACTGGAGTAAAAAAAGAAAGGCAAACATAGGTAACTACACCAAAATAAATGTTATAGCTTAAAAAATATTCTAGAAATATACTTGCAGTATTTTTATTATAATATTTAGGGGCTAAGTGCTTTAGGCAATCAACATTTGGGATATTAGACTCAAAGTGTAAATTCTGTCGTTTTAATCCCACTTTGGATCTAAGAACATATCACTGTGTCTTGTGCAAGCACACAACATGAATATGGCAGGGAATGGTCCCACTCCTGGACAAAGGGTTACTTATTCCCTTTCACTTTTGTAATCGCATTCACTTCTCAAGAAAGTCTAGCCTTTAAAAAATAATTTAATGTAGCTAAACTTCTACATAGTGATGACAGGCTAAAAAGCTAAATGAGTAACTCCATAATTTCCTCAACAGCAGTATATAGCAGCATTTCATTTTATCATTGAAAAGATACTTATATTTACATACACCCTATTGTTCAATAGGTAATAGAAAACTAGAGATGGGCCTGAGCTGAAAATCCTGATTTGAACATCCTGGAGCTTTTTTGGGGAAGGTCTGCAGAGCATCGTTTTCCTCTACCATCAGCCCAAACTCTACATGCCGGCGACAGATCAACTGCAGACAGGAACGCGTTCAAAATCAAGGTCTGATTTCTGCAGTTCAGGCACATCCTTATATAAAACTGAAAGCATCGATGTGTTGCAGTACCGAGGGACACAACAGCCAGGGTGCAGCCACGTCCTGGAGTGAGACTGGGTCGACGCCTGGGAGTTACTCACAGACACAGGGGCCGAGTGGTATGGAAGGTTGACGTCCAGACAAGAAGCCAGAGTGGAAATTTGTCTTTCACCGCATCACTACTTTCAGCACAGAGGTAAATGGAGACATAGACGTGGAGGTGTGACATGAAGGAAAGTTTTCAGGAGGTGGGGAAAGACCAGCGTCTCGGCTAGTCTCATCGCCTTTATCCTAAGGGTTACTTACTGAGTCTAACCTGAGATCCTACATGAAATGAATTTGGGTGGATTTGGCTTTGCTTTAAGTAGTCTGCAATCCACGTCACAGAAAGTACACTATGCTGTTAACGCTGAATTTGGCACGATTGGCAGTCTCTGCCCAGGAGAGGCAGAGACTGAGTTAATGTGGGCACAACCAGCTTACCAGACCCTCAAAAGTGGTCATCCAAGCCATGCCTACAATGTCCTTGGTGGGTCCGTTCAGGAGACTCGACACTTTCAGGAAACAACACTAATCAGTGAATGAAGAGGACTTCAAAGGGCTGCTAGTCCTTTCAACACAATCCCGCCCAAATACTCACACAGGATGTAAGGAACATCTTTACTGTAGGGCTTTCCCTGGGGAGTCAGTGTGATGCAAACACAGAGAAATGTGTAGAATTTCACAAAGGAAGAACTTCTTAAAGGTAAAAAATAAAGAGTGATGCAAAAAAGGAGGCTGATTATGAAGTAATAATGTTCAAAGCACCTCTTAATAATATCTCTCTTTCAATAGCAATGCTAATTGCTAAAATCTTACATTATGATTTCTTTTGCCTGAAAAGTCTTCAGCCATGGAAATTGCATAGTCACCGGACCGCAGATGAATTTTCTGGGGTAAGTCACAAGTTCATGCAATTTTTGGTTGCTTGATGGCTTAACAGAAATCTTTTTCTCTTTTTAATAATGAAATAATAAGAAAGATAAGAATGAAATATAAGCATACAGAACTGCCCAGGCTGGAGAAGCATGTAGGTGACACCTCCTACCCATGATCCTCAGACCCACTTAAAATAAGCTGCTGCCACTCTGGCAGATCACCTTCTCCTCGAAATATCTTATTTAAGCAGCTTTTTTTGGACACTCAATTCAAACTGAAAAGTGGGGGGAAGAGAGGAAGAAGACGAAGCGGGAGGCATCGCAATATCGCTTTCACGAGATGCAGCATGCAATGCTTATGCCTTTGTGAGATCTTTTCTCCGGGCAGCCCAGGTGGGCGAGTTTATCCTTCCTTGGAGAAGCAGCAAGCCTGAAGAGCAGACTGCTTTTCTCTTCTGAATCACTGATGGGTGCGCTATTTCTGAAATGAAGTCCTTGGCCACAGAGCTCCTTTCGTTGCCTTATTTCACCCACCTTGCATACTCTGTGTGTGTGCTTTGAAAGTTTACCACCTCCTGCACCTTGGCAGGGTTTCGGGGATTATACGACCGCATTGTTATCAACTGTTTTGTTGTTTTGGGAGGAGGTCATTGCATATTCAGCCCGACTGGTTCCATTCTCTTCTTTTCTCATTGGTTTCCTTGGGTGATCCCAGGTTCGGTGATGTATAGGCAGGGTGGGGGGAGAAGAAAGGACAGAGGTAAACATCTTCTTTGTCAATACAGATTGAAAGCAAGGACATGTAAGGTGCATCATAACACTGAACTTTTCCTCTCTATTTTCCCTTTCTGAACACAGGTCAAACCATCAGTTAAATTTTGTCAATCCTCATGATCCACCTGGAAGATGAGGGGTCTGATCCTAAGCCCTGTTGATGGGCTGTTGGTCTCCCTGTGCTAGCCTGTGTACAGATACAGGCGTGCATGTTGCATGAGACAAAGGCTGCTGGAAGGACAGCCCTCCACCACCACTTTCATCCCTGGAACAGAGGCTTGTTCGCTGGGTCAGGCTCTGCCTTGGGGCAGTCCTGAGCCTTTCTCCTCAAAGTGCAACATCATTCAAACTGGGATGATGACCAGTCGTGCCCACTGAGGACTCAACTCACTCACCAGTCATCATAAAACCACCACGTTTGGTCACTAGGAGAGGACTCATCTGACCAGTGTAGATTTGCACATCTGTGGTGACCACCCCAGACTACCTTCACAGAGACACAAGCACTTTTAAAACACTGTTCAGAACAGCTTAAAGTGGATACCCGAAATGTCAGATGCTTTGTGCCCAAGGCATTTGTGTTTCTCTGCATTGTCTGTGAAGGAAGGGTAGTTTATTAGCCCAGATGCAGATTTTCATGTTCTAGGCGTCTGAGTTAGTGACTGAAATATGGTGCCTGCTGTGATCTACCAGTCCCCCAGCACCAACCACTGAAGCATCTCCTTTTTATTTTGTTTGGTGGCCGCTGGCACTATTTGGTAACACAAGCCAGGACCACCAAAGCTAATTGTGTGGCAATTCAGGAAATGCCCAGCAAGCGCAGAAATCAAACAAGCATCTGCACATCACAGAGCAAAATCATCTTATTTGGGATTTTAAAGTGACTCTGAAAAGGCAGACCTGAGCGTAAGTCCCGTAACAGACCATGTTACATCATGTAAGTGTTTCCCCCACAACTTCACAACTTCTCTCTCTTAAGCAGTGTAATCTTAATTTAAAGCTGAAGCTGTACACCTAGTAGGAGGAAAAAGATTTGTGCTTTCCACGCAGATATTTCAGACATTACTGCCTTGAGTTTAAGGTGCTTCTAAGGGCAAAAAGAGGACCAGACAAACAAAAGTAATACAACAGTCAATCTGTGCTATTGTTCTTGACATTGTTTAACAAAACAAACAACAATTAATAAAAAAAAAAGTTCATGACATTTAATTTCAGCAAAGTATTAGTGAAAGATTTATAGAGAATGCTTACAGGAAGATAAATTTGTTTTGCTTGTAATCTCAATGAAAATACTTCTGATGGTGATATCTTACGCTGCTCTTTAGCTGGTAAGAGTTAAGGCTTGTTAATACTGTCTGCGATTCCGGCTGTTAGAGAATGAAAATGGAAGGGAAGGGGAGACGAAGAGCTTTGTTGAACCCTTTTTCAGCCATTAACATGCTGTGCCTGTTTATATCTGACACAAGCTCCTGCGGCTCTGTCTTTCATGACATTGCAAAGCACCCATCCACACCCCTGTCAAGAGGAACGGAGAACCTGATGGCAATACTTTTCAGATTTTTTCCTGCATAGGCAAAACAATGCGGCTGTCTTTAAACTTCTCTGCTGCTTTCAAAAATGCCTTTTTTTTTTTCTTCCCCTCCCCCCTCCCCACCCTGTTCCAACCCTGACAATCAGCTGTATGAATGGTCAAAAAACAAAGACATTTTGGCCACTTCTACTTGCTATCTGTCGCCTGTTTACCCCTTCTTTCTTTCTTTTGGTCTCCTATGTGTCTCTGCACCTCTTCAGTTCCGTTTTCTTTCCCTGTCTAGCCTTCCTCTTTTTTCGTCATGTTAAAAAATGTCTTCCTCTCATTTTAATCTACATTTTTTCTTTTTTTCTACAAATGATTTCAAAACTGACTACTTCAGTCCTCCTGAAACTCTCTTTCCTTTCTTCCTCCTTTTTTCGCTTCAGTTTCTCTTCCCGAGAGTAGCCGTTTGCTCTTTCCCCTCCCCAGGCTCATGTCCCAGCACAGACCTGGGATGTTCGGAGACTCTCCTCCGATGGTGAGACCTCTCCGGAGACACTGCGGAAGAGGCTGCCAGTGATATTACACCACTGGCACTAACACGCATTGAAAGTGCATTTTTTTCAGAGCCTGCAAATAGTGGGATGGAGATTTTATCAGGGTTCTGCTTCTGCCTTATCAACTGCTGAGGGTTAGTTCTAGCAAAGCACAGCAGCTACTTTCTCGGGTCTCAATGAAATGGCTATTTGAGGCATTTATTTATTTATTGATTGGCAGACACAAAAGTTCAGGCTTGGAGACTGCTCTGTTTAACTCCTTCACTCGATTTGTTGCCACGTGCGTGGATTTAGGGTCAAACTTGCCTCAGTTACACTATTTGAATCACTGGCTTGGCAGACTTGTATGCACTTGTCACAGGGATTAAAGTTGACCTATGTATTTAGATATGCAAAGTCATCTTGGCCTGTTGCGATTTTTAAACTGCCCTTTTAGGGCACTGGCTCTTTTTGCGTCACTAGCTCTGTGTGTCATTACCTTTTTTTTTTAACCCCAAATTTCATTGACTGTTGAGATCCAAGCATGCAAGTTTTCCTCTTACACACCAAGGGGAACCTTTTTATCCTATTTTCTGCCTGATAAGCTGGGTTATGCATGATCTTCCTACACGGAATATCCCAACCCCCCTTTCAGCTAAGTGCTGTGGCCCTGTATTTATGCATTTCCATTCCGGGGTTGCTCTTCACTGGTAAAAGGGATGTTTCAGATTAGTGAGGGAACAAGGAGGGAACTATTTGTATCTGACATACTCACTTGGTGGCAGGTGAAACGGGCTGTTCGCTAACAAGTGGTTTGCATTGCTTTACAGTGTGATTTGCTACACATTGTGCTTTGATGTTTAGCAAAGCAATTGGTGCACTCTTCACGCCAAACCTCTGCGAATGAAAGGTACATGCAACTCTGTACAGCTTAGTACACGCCTGAAATGATGCGTCAGAGTCCATAATGACCTCTCCACCATGCATGCATTAATTTGCATGAGTCCTAAAATCAAGAAAGCATCAAACAGCCATTTAACAGTGTATTTCACACATCAAGCTTCAATTTCAGATGAGGTTCTGATCACTTTATAAATCTTACTTATCAAAGAAATTCATATTGGCTTGTCACATTGGCTTGTACCAGTTTTCTGCAGTCCTGCGTAAATGTCAATGAAACGATGCACATACAAACATAATTTGTAAGTTGTCTTTAGAAAATTTCTTAGAGGAGGCACAGTTTTTGGCCCTTGATCACGTCTAGGCACAAAACTCAGTTGATATATTTGACAAAACCCTCCCTGCCAGCTTTGGCTACCGGTGTAAATTTGGCATAGACCTACCATCTGTAAGGCACTTGTGTGACAGAGTACTAGTGGAGGGTTTCACCTTGTGTCTCACCTGTACACACTTAAGAAAATCTCTATATATGACTTTTCAGACAAAATCAAGCAAAAGCTGAGCAGACTATTCATTTAATCAGGACTTCATTATGCCTTGTTACTTGCAGGCTTATTGAAGCTTTGAAGAGAATAAGATCACCTAGAAATGGGAATAGAAGTTTTGTCCAGAAGAATAAACTACAACAGAGTTTAAAAGACACAATGCAATCCACATGCTCGTACTCTTCAAGGTGCTTTGTGCTTGGAAGGGATGAGAGTTAAGAATAAAACCTGATTTCATAAGACAAGTCTGAGGATTGCAAACCTGCTTCCTACTGCCTACCTCCATAGCAATGTCTCTGTTGAGAGCGAGTGCACCATGGCCAGCATCTGGGAAGGCTGGGCCCCAGGGAAACGCAGCCAAGCTAGTAGAGGGTGACCTTGGGCTGGCAGCACGGAAATGAATGGATCTTAAATTCACCTCCTTCTGGGGCTCCCACACCCGACTCAGCACTGCCAGGAGATGCATGCCTCCACTTGGGATTTGCTGCCCTGAATTATCCTCCAAAGGAAACACCTATCCTGTTTCTTACAAAACGGGAACAGAACGTCATTCTTCTTTTAAAATGCAGTTAGAGGAGGAAAGGCCACTTTGCCCTCCCTGTGGTGCCTTGTTGGAGGAGATGCCCAGTGCTCAGAAGAGCACAGTGCAACTCCACTCTCTCCTGAGCAGTGGTCGCCACCATCAACAAAGCTGCTACCGAGCTCTGCGGGCAGCCCTGTTTTTGCATGTGACAGCACAGGGCTGTGCTACGGGGAAAGATAAGGAGCCGGTGAGCTGCTCTACTGGCAGCATCACCACGGCTTGCCTGCCCCTCCTGCGTTGGTGGTGGCAAGTGCCGGGTCGTGTGTGCGCCTGCTGGTCCCCAGGGCAAAGCAGCAGAAGGGAAGAGGCAAATCAGACAGCTGAAGATGTATTGCTTATATGTGCAATGACTTCAAAGCTCTTCTCCATACCGATGAATATTTCATTAGCTATAAACACATAAAAATTAATGATTTTCAATAAAATTGGGTCTCACACAACTCATCCGCTTGCTTCATAGGACTGGTCTATCCTGATGTGCCCCCAGTGCACAGCAGAAATATCCAAGCTACCTATATACTGGTAGAGATCCAGCTGCAGCAGCATCTTCCTGGGTTACAAAAGTTGTCCAAGAAACAGGGTAAATACCTGGTAGGTGTATTTTCACTCAGCTTCACCTCCTGGGCTAGGATGCTGGCAGTACCTATGGCAGCTATGTTTAGAGCTCTTGGCTAGACTTCCCTTCTGGAAGCCCAGACAAGATGACGTGTGGGCGACAGTCACAATTCAGAAACATCCTTATTTAGCAGATACAGGGTAAGAAAGGAAGAATAAATTTTGTAATGTTATTCAATTACTGGACCGTCTCTCACAGTAACCTGAATGTTTATAAGAACGTAAAGAATGTGAATGGAGGCTGTTTACATCTCAGTACTGTGGGTGTTCATCAAACAGCTGGTTGATTCCTGCTGGCCACCAGGCTTCAGAGGTGAATCAGTTCCCGTGACAGCAACTGGTGGGAGAAGTGAACTTGCTTTCCAAAACTGGTCTGTGAATAGGGCAGTGCACTGACAACAGTTGCTTTCTGGGACAAAGCCACTGAATTTGTGTGCAGCTGCCCACCACGAGCCTCACCTAATGGCTAACCTGGGCTGGCCAGCCTGGCGCTATGGTGCAGACATATGGGGCTCATGTTAAAGAAGGACACTTCTCTCGAGATAGTTTTCAGAGTCATGCAAAGAGAGTCACATTCTGACTTCTCCATTTGACTGTCTCAGAGGAACCAGGAAAGTTAAATCTGGATATTTTTTATTTGACAATGTAAAGATAGAAAACAAAGAAGAAACCTTAATGATGAAAATTGTCTGAAACCTTAGTTTTTCTCTATTAAATTAGTTAACAGCCATATGCGGACCATCTCTCTGTCCAGAAAACAAGCAGCTTATTATTCGTTACTCGTAGGAAGAGGTTACTGGCTTAACTACCTCCCACATACAAAGCAAATGTTTCACAGTTACAATAAAAAGCAGCTCCATTTGGAAAACTTTCAGCAACGCACTCACTACTGCGCAATGTTTGTTGAGGACCAATGTCCAATACTCTCAGTGTCCCAAGGTTTTTACACGTATTCCCTGTATTTCCATCTCCAGTCTGGTAAGTTAGATAGTCCAGCATCTAAAAGACACAAACTGTCTTGTCCCCGTGTTCATTACTTACTATCCCAACAAATGATGTTTTTGAGTCACTCTTCCAAACTAGAAAGTCTTATAGGTAACCTGGATGATATTACCTGCACTGTTTGGAAGGACTATGTATATCGGGTTACTGTCAGTTTTGGGCATTTGATGGAGCTCTCCTTTCTCAAGCTGCATTGCCCCTTTGCTCCTTGTGGAAAAAACGATGTGTCTTTCGTGAATCAGAAAAGGCCATTCTTTCCCTCGAGACCTTTGAGTACTTCAGGCTTAGCCAAACAAAACTAGTGGTCAGCTGATAAATAAGATTTACCGGAGAAAGTAAGCATACAATTTTTAACATCTTCAGACCTTTTCTGTCTCTCTCTCACATGTGGAGAAGGGGCGAAGATCTGTACAAATGCACGTGCTGGGACCATTATGCAAAAGGGGAAAGTCTCTTTCACAGCACTGCAAGTCATGTTGCATTGATACGCTTTGATCTAGCCCCGAGATACCATCTCCTAAGGAGAGTGTCTTCTTTTCTGGCTGTTCGCATGAGCATTTTCAAGCCTGCAATTTATGGCTAATTCAGCTCTCCCTCACAGCCATTTTTAGCTGACCAGTTTCTGGAGTACAGTTAAGCAAGCCCTGCAGGCATGTGGGCGACTTCTGTTTCGGGGTGTTTCACGCTTCCCTGTGACAGTCAAATCCCACTTGCTATGCACAGATTGAAGAGCTACCCTTTGCTGAGTGCTTCTCTCAGGGGAAAAAAAAAATCCATATGGAGCCACTCTGCAACCATTCATCAGCACTTCGAGGTTCCCTGAGCTGGTGCGCTCGGGTGCAAAATGTGGTGGGCAGATCTCTTTCTGCAGAAGTGCGTCTATCCCAGCCGGCTGAAGTCGCTCTGGGTATATCTGAAGGGAGGATTTGGCCTCTTCAGATTGCAAGTAATTGAAAGAGATTGCTGAGCCACACGTGAAATTTAAGAAGTGGAGTTTAGTCTTCATTTATTTTCAGCAGTGCAAAGTCAGAGTAATTCCACAGACTTTGGTGGACTTGGGGAGGATTTGTTCTGATGTTAAAAAGGAAGATCTGTCCCTGGGAGACTATGGTGATGCAATCACATTTCCTACTAGGTCTTCAATTAAGCTAACTTCAGAATTATGCTCCTACACAAAACCCACCTTAAGGAAGAGAAGCAGCTTTATTATTAGGATACTGGACTATTAACCGACATAATTGATAAAAGTACTTTCAGTGACCCCTCACATTACAACCCATTCTTTGCATTCCCTATAATGATCTTTAAAAGGTTTTATTGACCGGAGGGATATTACAGCTGACGTTATCCATCGGGTGTTCTCAGTGCAGAATACATCGTCGATATGTTTTGACAACAAAAGGAAAAAAATGAATGGGCCTAATGTAAAATAATGAGCTCGTGTTGCCATCCTTCCAGCCTGGCAAAAAGCCACTAAATGAGAAAAAAAAAAAAAAAAAAAAAAAAGAAAAGAAGATATTAAATGTATGGTATGAAGGCACCCTGCTTTGAACAAAGCAAAAGCATGTCTGGAGGATGGCCATGGCCATGGCCGTGCCTGGCAGTGTGCTATGTGCTGGCAGTGCCCTTTGGGGATGAGTGGGGCACACTCCTGCTCCTCAAAGGCCCGTCCTGCCCCGGAGCAGTGTAAACAGCTAAGGAACGTGCATGGAGCTCGGCTCATGGTGCACCACGGTCTGCCAGGCAATGCAGAAACAGCGCGGGATTGTGTCTCTCTCTCTCTATATATATGTTCTTACAAAAAGACACCTATATTGGAGGGGGAAGTGGAAGAGAGCACGGTGCAGGAATCCGCTGCCATGGCTGCAGACTGGCTGGCTGTTGGTGCCCTGTGCGCTGGGTCAGGGTGGCCGTGAGTACAGCAAAAACGTGGGGTTGGAATAATAAGGGGCAGAGAGAGGAGATGAGCAAGGACTGCTCTTCACTGCTCTCCCGCTGTCTCTGAAGGACAGTATGTCTCTCACCAGCCAAGCGACTGAAGATATTGCCATTTTAGGCACTGGACTTTTCCATCTCCAAAACAAAGTTGAGCTTCTGTGCTAGTTTGTGCCCAGATTTTTTGCTGAATGTAGATAACTACCTTGCTATTTGATCCCTTGCAAACACAGGCACAAACCTGAATGATGGACTCGATCCATACAGAAGAACAAGGCTATTGCTATTGCACAGAATCATTTAGATAGAACTTCACAAAATTATTTAAATAGCGATGGTTAATTTCTGTGCAGATGAACCAGAATTCTCTGCAGATTTTCCATTATAGAAATGTATTTAATAGAAGGCTGTCTGCAACACAAATAAATGCAAGGAGCTGAGAAGAAAACCTAAAACTTGTAAAATGAACTGACCTTTGCAACTATCTAGATCGCTTTGCATTTGAGGCAATCTGTCTCTGCCACCAGCTAGAGTAAGACCACTGATTTCTAAGCAGCTGCTTCTCAATTTTCCACTCACAAAAAAGAGTCTGCAGAGCGGACCCTTCTCTTTGCAGGATAAATGCAAACCCCCTGTAAATGGACTGCACAGGGTGGTCCCAGCCTTCCTATGCTCCAGGAGCGCAACTGGGCAAGTCTATACAGAGGCAGAGCAACCAACAAGTCCTGCACACCTTGATGCCGACACAAAGATTTGGTTTGGCGCAGTTTGGGAGCTAAGTGTGTTTAGACAATTGTAACTGGGGACAATTTCTGAGAAAGGATTTGAGTTCCGCCAGTCTCCACGCTGGCTCCCCAGGGCTGGGAGCAACTGAAGGGAAGAGCCAGGTGAGCCTGCAGCTCCTGATGCTTGGGAGTAGTAAAACCTTTCGTAAGGTTTCATGCTACTGCCTCAAAAAGAACACACCAAAGAAGGCACCATTTCTCCACCTGGGACCTCTTTGCATGGCTGGGTTAAGGCAAAGGCCAGAATGAGGAATGACTCTATTTTCCCACTCTTGCCTTGCACACAGCTGGGATCAGACCCTTTACATCAGACCCCCTGATAACACTTTATTCCATCACATGGCATTAGCTTGGGGAATGGATGCCGCAGTGCTGTTAGGATAGCTCATCTGCACAAATGCCCTTTGACATGGCTATTCCCTCAGCACAGGAAAGACATGGACATGTTGGAGCAGGTCCAGAGGAGGCCACAAAAATGACCAGAGGGCTGGAATACCTCTGCTGTGAGGACAGGCTGAGAGAGTTGGGGTTATTCAGCCTGGAGAAGAGAAGGCTCCGGGGAGACCTTACAGTGGTCTTCCAGTACTTAAAGGGGGCCTAGAGGAAAGATGGGGACAAACGTTTTAGTAGGGCCTGTTGCGATAGGACAAGGGGTAATGGCTTTAAAGTAAAAGAGGGAAGATTTAGAGTAGATATAAGGAAGAAATTTTTTACATCGAGGGTGGTGAAACACTGGCACATGTTGCTCAGAGAGGTGGGAGATGTCCCATCCCTGGAAACATTCCAGGTCAGGTTGGACAGGGCTCTGAGCAACCTGATCTAGTTGAAGATGTCCCTGCTGGTTGCATGGGGGGTTGGACTAGATGACCTTTAAAGGTCCCTTCCAACCCAAACTATTCTATGATTCTATGATTTAGCCAACAACTCTCCAAGCTGGACAAACCAGGAGCATCGTTCTCCAGCCTAGCTGTACCGGAGGGGGTGGCCACGCGCATACTGCTGGAGGGGACACTGGAGTCGGAGTGAGGTAAGTGCCCCAGCAGATGCCATCTTCTCCCAACCCCCTCGCTCTGCCCACGCTGACCTACTGCGAGTCTCGCCTTGGCGGCAAGGCTCTCCCGAACTGTGAGCTGTGCGCTGCTTAGCAACCCTGGAGCATGATAAATATTTAGCAGTAAGTACCGGGGCGGGGGGGAAGGGGGTGCAGAGAAGGAAGGACAGAGAAATCGGACCGTGCAGCCACACAAGTGGTGGCAGCACAGCTGCAAGGGGCTCGAGGGTGGCTGCTAGAGGTTGATGTGCACCTGAGGAGCATTGCAGCTCCGCAAAGGGGGACCCTGTCTGACCCTTTTCCCCCTGGGCAGTATGGCTGCATGGCAGCAAACGGCACAGCAAGGCAGGGATGGGTGCGATGTGACCTCCCCTCAGAGCAGCGGGGACCCCAAAACCAGCTGGTGTGGACAGGCACCCTTGAGCCTTCCTTTATCAACACCTGCTCTCAGCTAGGGCAGGGAAAAGCTGAGGTCTCGTTTGCACACCGAGTTGTGACTAATTAGACAAAGGTGTGAAACTAATGCACATAAATTACAGCGGGAAATAACACTGCGGTGGTCAGAGGCCTCGTAACCTCCAGCTGAGATTCCCTGCACAGGAGGAAGCGCGTCCGAGCACAGCTCCTGCTGTTCCCGGAGCTCTACCTTTCCCCAGGGTCTCTGTGCATAGAAGTCCAGGTTAGAGCCAGGCATCAAAATCAAAGCCAGCAGAAGCCACAAATTAGAGGAGCCAAAGGTGGCACCAAGCCAAGGCTGCTGGCCAGAAGCGTGCGGGAAGAGGGTATATCTTCTGCGTGGTCAAACCTGGGGCAACATGGGGGTGATGCAGGAAACAAAGCTCTGGAGAAAACAAGAAAGGGCAGGGACTGGGGTGGGGGAATGGAGCATGCACACAGGGCTGAGAGGTGTGCTGAATAGTCCCGGGTGTCCAGAAGGTGGCTGGATGCATGTGATGGGTAGGGGGACGACTGGGGCTTAGCTGCTCCACGGTCAGGTCTGCCTTCTTGTCACCCCGAGGCAGAGCAGAATGAGTCTGGGCTGAGCCTGCCTGCGGCAGCGTGGGGCATGCACGGGAACTGCCGGGGCTTTCCCATACTTTTCTGGCTTTGTTGTTCTAACTTTTGGGGTTTTAGAGCTCCTGGAAATCCACCCTGTCTGCTGAACCCACTGGGAGCTGCAGTTGTTCAGCCACTGGAGAAATCAGGCACTACTGTTTTTACTCCAGACGCACTGCAAATCCTTCGTGGAAAGGACAAGGGGGCAATAAAGGCACCCAGCAACTTCCTATGGGATTCGCATTGTGTAGAGAGAATTTCTGGGTGATACAGAGCTGGAGTAATGGATCTACACCCCCACTCCATTATCACGGGTACAATTTCCTTTGAATCAAAAAAAAATACTGTCCCAGGCATCCCAGGGTGCTGCTGCTGAGTTCTTGCAGGCTGTAACAAACACAGTCCTAAGCTCAAATATCCCAGATAATCAAGCCAAAAACTTTCTTCAAATGTCCCTGCATGCTGTGCTGGGTACATCTCTGCCACAGCTGTGGATTTTCACCAGCATGGTCAGCCAGAAATGCCCTCGTGTCAGCTTGTAAAAACTATAATTGGCTTAAAAATTATATGAATTTCTAAGAAAACTTTATTTCTTTACCTTATAGGGTTTTTAATATGTAAGAGTCTTGAGTTTAAAGTAAATTTTTAGACCAGTAGGTGAAGAGAACACTGATCTCATATTTATTCGGATTTCTTCAGAAATTACAGCTTCAGGAAATGTAATGAGGAACTCATGGTAAACCTGGCAACTCTCCTATATGTTTCAAAGCTTTACAATCCACTTGTATCTTCTAATTGTGCTGGGGTAAATCAGGAATATTTCAACCAATACAATTACACCAGCATGAGCATTATATTCTGGCACAAACCTGTAAAATCCCCCCGTGGCTATTACAGAGCTGCACTGAGGCAGGAAACGTACAATACTTGAATCTATTGCAAGACTTCTGCCCACTTGACGTGGTACCCTCCTGTGCAGTAGAAAACAGGAAAATGGCAGGTTTGTTTCTGGTCACAGTGAAAAGTTAATTGACCACAGGATAGGCCATAATGCTCTACAGATTTCTGTTGGCAGCTTTGTCAATACATCACAAATTAGGAGTGAACAAGTGAAAAATGATCCATAGGAGAGTGTTCTGTGAAACACCGGATCACTTGTTTTATGCTAAAGACTAAAGACTTCTAAAGGCTTCAGTGTTCCCAGTTATGAGAAACAGGGGAGCATTTTATCCATTTATGACAGCAAACTTTCTCCCTAGCAGAATGTGACTTTAGTGTAACTTAAAAGAGACAGAGAAATCCTACCCTATAACAGTTACGCAAATACGTAGTGCTTATAAAAATCCCAGACTGATGGCACTGAAGAGCAGATCCGACGAACACGCACTGCACAGGCAACAGCAAAGCAAACTTTCCTGCACAGCACTGCCCAGGCGGCTCGGTTCGGCCATCTCTCCGAATGAACGGCTATTGTATCCACTTTACTCATCAGCCCTTGATCTGTCAAATGAACTTGCTAACAAGTGGTAGCAATTCTACTGCTATTCTGCTTAAAAAATGAGGCCAACCCTTCTTCATCTTGATGCACCCAAAAAACATTGGGCAGCACCAACTATTAGTCCCCCCGTCCAAAATCCCCAGTGGTGCCACTGAATCAGCAGAATGAATACAGCAGAGCTCTGGCATCTCCAGTGGGCTTGGGTCAGGCTGCAAAGCTGTTCAGCAGCTTGTCTCATATATACTACCCTGGAAATTGTTGCACAACCAACACCCAGACTTCAATACTGTTTGGAAGAACAACAGATTTTCCTTGTACTAGCCCTCAGTTTTCATCAAGCAGGGCTGCAATTGATTTAATAAATAGTGATAGCTTTGAAAGAACACAAGAAAATCAACAAGAACTCAGAGAGGTTGTGGGCGCTCCGTCTGCGGAGATATTCAAAACACCGCTGGGCACAGACCTGGGAAACCCGCTCTAGCTGACTCGATTAGAGCAGAAGTTTGGATTAGAGGATCTCAAGCCTCAATCAGCCTCAACCATTCTGTGATTTTATGAACTCGTTTCTTGATGGTTAAAAAATGGGATCTCCTGCAGAAAGACTGATTGCTCAGGTTATTTAAATTGTTGTTAGTAGATCACCTGCAACCTCATTCCAAGGATGGGATTAAACTCACCACCAGGAGATGACTGGGCACAGAGGCTAAGCAATACATGGGGATGTTGGGCTTTGGTTAGAGGTGACAGAAGATCTGGACAGTGGTGCTCAGCTGATCCTGTTGTTGATAACCATCAACATTCAGCCAGTGGAAAAGATAATCAGGCTACAGTGTGACTGCCTTTTTTCCTTGCTTTTCCAAAATTTTGAAGTTTGTCTTTCTTTCACAGAATCACAGAATGGTAGGAGTTGGAAGCGACCTTCAGAGATCATCTAATCCAACCTCCCTGCCAGAGCAGGTTCACCTACAGCAGGTTGCATGGGAATGCATCCAGGCGGGTTTTGAATATCTCCAGAGAATGAGACTCCACAACCTCTCTGGGCAGCCTGTTCCAGTGCTCTGGCACCCTCAAAGGCAAGGAGTTTTTCCTCATGTTGAGATGGAATTTCCTGTGTTCCAGTTTGTGCCTGTTGCTCCTTGTCCTGTCGCTGGGCACCCCTGAAAAGAGTCTGGCCCCATCCTCTTGACACCTGCCCTTTAGATATTGATAAGCATTGATAAGATCCCCTCTCAGTCTTCTCTTCTCCAGGCTAAACAGACCCAGGTCTCAGCCTTTCCTCATCAGAGAGATGCTGCAGTCCCTTGATCATCTTTGTAGCCCTCCGCTAGACTCTCTCTAGTAGTTCCCTGTCTTTCTTGAACTGGGGAGCCCAGAACTGGACACAGTACTCCAGATGTGGCCTCACCAGGGCGGAGTAGAGGGGGAGGATGACCTCCCTTGACCTGCTGGCCATGCTCTTTTTAATGCACCCCAGGATACTGTTGGCCTTCTTGGCCACAAGGGCACTTTGCTGGCTCATGGTCAACTTGTTGTCCACCAGGGCTCCCAGGTCCCTCTCTGCAGAGCTGCTTTCCAGCAGGACAAGCCCTAACTTGTACTGGTGCATTGCATTATTCCTCCCTCCATGCATGACCCTACACTTGCCCTTGTTGAACTTCATTAGGTTCCTCTCCGCCCAAATCTCCAGCCTGTCCAGGTCTCACTGTACGGCGGCACAACCTTCTGGTGTGTCAGCCACTCCTCCCAGTTTTGTGTCATCAGCAAACTTGCTGAGGGTATTCTCTGTCCCCTTATCCAGGTAGTTGTTGAATATATCGAACAAGACTGACATCTGTCAACTGCCCTTAGTGACATTCCCAGGACTTCCCAACAAAGACCATATTCCCTTTTGAACGGCATTTTTAGAGGTTGATCCCTTTTGCAGAGCTGAACTGGTTTGATATCAACGAATTGCTTCAGACACACAGATCTGCCCCCCACAGACCTTCTTCTTCCCTTTGAGTGTCCCTACTCAAACTGTACTTTTTAACCCAGCTTTTCCACCAACTATCTTACTTTATCTCCTAAGTAATTACAGTCTTTCCAGGCACCTGCTGAGAATTAAGGCACCATTTCAGTATGAACCCTTCTAATGTGTCAGGGAGAACAGAAGAGATTAACAATCTCGATTCACCTTGACCTGTCTGTCATCAGCCATGCTGTGAATATCCACTTCAAAGTGACTAAGTAAGTTTAGGACACTCTTCTGTCTTCTCACCTCACATTGTTTTGTTGCAATTATTAATGACTTTGGACTAGATTGTGCTCAGCCTTGGTGCTTCTCATAGGAGATGGCCATGTGGAGTCCTTGCTCTTTGGG
The DNA here is from genome assembly GCA_013397275.1 of Burhinus bistriatus. Classification (NCBI taxonomy): domain Eukaryota; kingdom Metazoa; phylum Chordata; class Aves; order Charadriiformes; family Burhinidae; genus Burhinus; species Burhinus bistriatus. Next base: position 59,886 of record VYXH01004016.1, on the reverse strand, counting down.
AGAGTGAGTGGTGCGAAACGGGCTGGGGGAGAGGTGTGGGGCCATGGCCTGCTGAGCAGGACATACAACCCTGCACCATGGGACACGCTCTTCCATACATAGCGGCACATCACAGCCCCAAATCCCACTTCTCGCCCTCCTTAAACAAGCCTCGGTGTTTACCCCTCTCAAGCTCGTGCCTCATTTTGTTAAACAAAACCATCTTCCTGAACCTTGCTCCCACTACTGAAATTGCAGTATCCTGGCTCCATACATCATACGCCAATGCTGAGTACCCTAGAAAATAACCTGAGCAATGAATTTTAAGACAGTTTAAATATGACTTGTCATTTTATTTCAGTACAATGGTTTTTTCCATTTAATTATTATTTGAAGGTGAACTCGGTGCCTATTTAAGGAAGTGCATATGTAGGCATTTATGGTACCTTTATCTCGGGCTATGGGACACATACAAAACTGTTGTGGCTTGACAAAGTTAGAGTAGTGAGTAAAAGGTATATAATGCAAAACTTCGCTATCAGCAGCCTGCTTTCTCTGCTGACTTAGCAAGAGGGCTTTTTGGCAGCAAACCCTGTGGTACATCTGGGAGCAGAGGTATGCATCCTACCCTAAAATCCAGCAGAGCCAAGGAGTCACATCCCTGGGCACAATGGGCTGCTCATGGATCATCTCAGACCTGATGGATGTTCTGGAGATATTAAGTACAGGTTTTTCACATGTTTGAAAACCATGAGAAACACCTCCTGCCAGCTTGCATGGCTGGCACATCAGCTGGCACGGAGACCAGGATGCTCAGCTTTGCTTTCTCCTTCGAGGTCTGAGAGATGGCTCCAGTATCTTAATTTTATACAGGGCGCCAGGGATTTATTTTTCCCTTTTATGTAAATATCTTACTTCTCTCAAAGACACTGACACATCAGTGAGCTGCAGAAATAGGATTACATACTGCAGGTCCCTCTCTCCCTCATCTCAGTTGCTTATTTACCAAACAACTCTTGTTAATCCTCTTTACTGTGTTTACTTCCCACTTCCCTCCAGTCTTACTGTCTTACTATGATTCAGGTGCTTGGAGATGTTATAAAAAAGCTTAAGAGACAGCCACTTCCAGACCTGATTAAAATGAATCGAGCTCCACTGATTGTTTTTGTATCTGCACCGATTTACACCAGATGAAGATTTGTTAGAGCTGCTGCCGTTCATGGTACACTCGCCCAAGTCCAGTCCACAAACCATGTAATACTGAAACGACCCAGCTTCCTCCAGCCTGTGCTAGTTTATGAATTGTCTTTGGACTTCCTGTTTTTACTTCTTGGTGACGGTCTTCCAGGGAAAGAGAATGAAGAAATGCTGGAGAAATACATGGAGGTATTCCAGATGTTGAATCGGTTATGTGTCTGCTCTTGCTAGGTGTTACAGAAATCACCGGTTGTGAAATCACTTTGCTTATCCATGAAATGAGCAGAAAAGTCCCACTGCTTACAATGGGTCTGATCCCTGGCCAGTGAGTGATTAAACCTGTCCTAGAAATCTGCAAATGTCACAGGCTGTGACTGCTGCCGGCTCTAAGTGCCAATCCTTAAATTTTTTCTAATGGGCCATGGAAAAGTTTTTTAAGAGAAAATTCACATTTTTTAAAAAGAGGACATATCCCTCTGTCACCAAGACCAGAGAAAACAGCCAAACTGAGGGTGCTATCACCACGTGTGTAACCATGCTGCAGTAGAACACAATATCACATGCCATCTCCTCTGGTGCTTGATCTGTGCGGTAGCACACATCTGTACCTGGTGTGCTGGTCATGCAGTGCCTAACTCTGCCCACACCAGCTGCAGACATAGGAAATTCAGAAGCTGCTTTAAGAGCCTTCAAAGAATCGCCCCATACATATCTTCTCAAGGGTTTAACCTGTCTGGCAGTGCTCTGAGTTTTAAAGCTGATTGACACATGTTGGTACTAGTTCTGTCATGGACCAGGAGGTCAAATTCATCCACTGGAATGGATTTCAGTATTTCTTATGACCGTTTCACATTGGGAGAACCTGAGTATTTCCAGGGGAGATGCAGGGATGAAGACAGCAACACGCTGGATTGGTTCCGGTAGTTATTTTGTACAAAGAATCGCCAATCCACTAGGTTGTGCCTGAAATCAGTGACATGCTAAAGTTTTAGCAGTTAGCATTTAGGGACAACAAACCACCCTAGGAGAAACAGGTTTTATACAGACTGAATAAAAATACAGTTGAGTTATGAGATATTGAGGATAGTCACTCCCTCTCTTTCTGCTACAGAAAAGCAGACATGAGAGAGTTTGATTGGCTCTGGCCCTTTGAAGCCAGTAAATGAGATTTTAACTTAAGCACAATAGGATTTTTCTTTTTCTTTCTACTTCAAATTTGATTCTTATGAAACTGAGGGATTAATACAACAGATCCAAGCTCTGTGCAAGTAAATCTCTGCCTGCACTTTCCTACTAAAATATTTAACTCTTGCTACACCCTACAACCAGATGACTGTCGTTATTTCACTCTTCAGCATCGCTTCAGTGCTTATACTGCTATTTAACCTGAGCTGTGTGCTTTAGGCTAAATAGTATATAGATAGCATCGATGGTCAGGCTCTAAAACCCTAGTCTTCATTTGGAAGACTAACAAGCAGACAAATTGAGTTATTTGAGTTAGGTTTTTGCAATACTGTCCTGTAATACTTCTGGATTTGTCAGTGGGAGATATATACCATATACATCTACTGTAGGAGATATGTAGGATCTACTATAGATAGGATATATAGGGTACAGATGGATGTATATGTAGGATACATCTATCCATGAGTAAAACTAGTACTATCACCCGATCTGAAATTATGTTAAGTATGTTCTTGGTATTTTTATTTATGTATTTATTTAATTTATTTATCTTTTTTAGCTGATGGGCCAGTGAGAATTTTTACATGTTGTTCCTGTTGCACCAAAAAAAGAGAGTATGAGCCATCTGCTGCTGCCAAGCCAGTTTTCATGCTTACTGGCACTTCCAGTTTTTGTCGCACCCCAGGCTCTCATCAAAATGAGGGTTTCCAAACGTGAAGACATGGATCTCCTTCCCCTACTCCCCCAGGAAGCGGTAAAAAAATTCCTGTCTAAAAACGCTGAAGGGTGACAGTCTCATGCAAGGTTTCACAGAGGGCAGGTTTGGTTAATAATTCTTGCCACTTTCACATTTACTCTGTTCATCAGACAGTAGGTGATGAATCCCAGTGACACCCCTGAGATGTAGGCAAATGCTTTCAGAGAGAGGAAACTGAGCAGGAGAGGGCTTTGAGGGTCAGTTTGTGATGGGCACTGTAAACAGTCCCATCCTCAGCACACTTTGCCACTCTCCTGGGCTCCCCCTGCAGTGACCAGCTACGTGACAGCAGGGAACCGAGCCTGGGACACCTCTGAAACCTGCAGACACGCGTGACATGGTGCAAGAAGGAAAGGATGCTGTTCAGCGGTGAGCTACAACAGTACCCTCACCCAGAGCTAAGAAAGAGTTGGGACAGGCAAAGGTGGGGTCTTCAGGCTGGGTTCTGATTTCTACATCAAGGCAATCAGCGCGTGCCTTTCCTTGGATGAAGAGGGTGGTGCCATATCAAGGTTACAACCCAACCCAGACGTGGCTGGAGGGTGAGCGGGTGGCGTTCACATCTAAAAGGGATGGGTACATTGTAAGAGACAACACACTGCCCTGGAGGTGGGACACAGATTTGTCAGAGATGCTGCAACTCCAGGAGATGTGTAGGAACGAGGGCCTGGGATGAGGACTGCAGAGGAGAGCTGGTGGGATGAGGGTGTGAGAAACAACGGGGCAGAACACGGTTACGGAGTCGGAGGCTGGGAACACACTGAAGGAACTCTCAGCTTCAGCGTCACCCTGATTAGTCCCCTCACTCTTTCTCTAGCCACTTCTACCTCCCAGCAAAAAAGAGACTGAAGGATTTCTCACACTAGCTAAAGCCAATTCTACTCAACAATATGAAATAATACTCTGTGTTGAAGGCAGAGATGCTTCTCTTGTGAAGCGTCTTATCTTATTTCCCAGCATTTATCAATAGATATCTTTTACAGTGGATCAAGGAACCTGAACTACTGAGGAATGCTGCCAGGCACTTTAGGGCATGCTTTTAACAGAGCTGTTTTAGGAAGGACTCATTGATGAAAAGAAATGCTCTAGTTACTCTGTAAAAATATAATTAAGATTTTCTTTCATAGCTGTCCATCCCACATCTGAGCAGTTTTCAGCTTAGCATTTGTCAGCAGTGTGAATGTCAACAATAAGAAGATCTAAGAGGAATTTTCACTTTTCTCTGAGCCTAATGCCTGTTCAAGCGCCTGACTTGTAAGTTGATATTCACACTGTTGACAAATAATGGATGTCTTCATCAAGTATCTCTATTATTCTTCACCGACTCGAAGCATAAGAACTCCCACAGCCTTTTCAAGGCAGCTCTAAATTTGTCTGTTTAAATTTCTTTTCTGTACCTCCCATCTACCAGCATCAGAGCAGATTTGAAGAGCAATTCTTCGTTAGGCACAAGTTGCCCTGGAGAGCTACTGCTCCTGTAGGTATATTTTGCAGCCTTGGCAGAAATCATTCACAATTTAGCACCAGGCAGACAAATACAATAGCTGTTTTTGAAATAAATACAACTTTCCACATGGAATTGGACCAATCCCCTATGAGCAGCCAATGATAGATTAGGAAGTACAACTAAAATTTTGCACTGCGTTACCATTCCAATTCAACTCCAATTTTAGTCCTCCATAGATGATTTTTAAAAAGTTCTGTAGCTACAGTGAAAGCCTTCCAACTCCTCAAAACTAACAAACATTCATTTTAGCTAAACTAGAATAGCAGAAATACTTATGTAAATTTAATAAGAAATTAGATACACACTTCTGCCTTGTTTGAATTCTCTCTTTTTGATGCTCTTGGATATACTATCCTTCAAACCCTGCATACATTTTTCAGACAACCACAAAGCACGTGCAATGCTCCAGCATTGTGACATGCCCACTGAGGCTGATCAAAAATCTTGCAGTTGCTTTGCATGCAGATAACTTTTTTCATGAGAGGTATTTTCTTTTCTTCCCCCCCCCCCCCCAAAAATCCCAAGGCTGAATAAACATCACATAATCTAAACTGTGATTCAGATGTCACTGCAGTATCTCGCAAGAGTTACGGATTTTGACTTTTTCTGCTCAAAATATAAAATATTATTTAGGTGAAGAAATTATTCCCACTCCCATTTTTCTGTGTAACTGAAGTCAATAATTTCTAACTATTGGAGGCCTGTGCAAGCACATCTATTGCAAAGACAGTGGTTATTACACACCATGTTGTCTATAGGCTTCACATATGCTTTTAAATTAAGAGACAGGTTTTGAAATGGATTCTGTAGATGATAATTTTGAAGAAAGACTAAATTAGAAGTAGAGTCTCCAAATGAAAAACTACACAAAATACTGTAGAGTTTGGGTTAAAAGAGCTTGCACCAACCTGAAATGCTACAGTTAGTCATGGGCCTGGGCCAAAAATCTCACATCACACATGTAAATTTTGAGTACTACCAGAACTGGATAGGACAGTGTTTCCTACCTCTACGCTCGGCCATTTCTTCCCTATTGACATTCCCCAGCAACCTGCAGCAATTTGACTTTGGGGAGTTCATGTTAATCTGAACATGGTGGCCCTGTCCCATTTCTAGTTTTTCTCCTCCTCATGCCCATGACTGTGCATTAAACTTCATCCTTTACACAGGCAGGATACGGTACATACAGTGACTTTCCAATGAAAACACATATTGACTACAGGATGCATTTTGCCTTTAGGATGCCTTTCAACAAAACAAGGTATCAGCCAAGTCTTGGGTCAACCTTTCTGGGGCTGCATTGCCCCAAACACAGTAAAAGCATCTGGAGTCTTACCTTTTTATGGCTTTGTAGCAAATGATGACAACTACGAAGAGGAACACTAGTGTGGCGCAGCATACTGCAATGATAATAACCAGGCCTGGCCACCACGTCTCTTCAGTGGGACAAAAGGTAGACTTGGGAGCTGTTAAAAGAGTGTGGAAAAATACATGAGTTTTCCCAAATAAGTAGGGTATAATCAGATACGCTTCAATCACCTGTGCAATAGCACTATGCCAAGGCCACAGATATGTGCAAAGAGCATATTTCACATTTAGGACCCATTTTTTTTCCAAGCAATCAACTAGTTTGGTACTAGATATTTCCCGTCATGGTCCCCAGATGACCAAGTTCTCTGTGTCAGTGTTGTCCACAACCTGGTGTTCAGTGCGAAGAAGAAAGGCTCAGCTCTGCTACCTCCCTCTGCATTTGCCATCTCCTGCCGCATCAGATTTAGTTTTAGAGAGAGATGTTACGGTGATAATGGTAGGCTTTCAAACCCCATTAGGGAGGTTTATTGGGGAGGCGCAGCAGTGCCTACCAATGAGTATTGCAGCTGCTATCATTGTAACCTTGGAGCAAGGAAAGGGGATTTTTTTTTTTTTTAAAAGGACAGGAATTTTATTACATTTATTAATTGCTTTTAGAGGACTACAGTTGACAAGCTTCTTTCCTGTTACATTATCTTTGAATTGTACGTCCAATAGTTAAGAAATGTCAACATTAAGAAATGTTAACCCCTGATAATATAAGCAATTATTATTACATTTTTCTTAGTCGATTTAGGGCTAGAATTGTCTATGCAAGTACTACTCAAAACAAGCAGTATTTTGCATCAGGAGCAATACTGGTGGCGTTTAGTTCCAATCTTTTCCTTCAGGGCCATATTCCTTTTCCATGCTTTGCAGGGACACACATTTCCTGAAGGATGGTGAGCAACAGACAATGCCACGAGTGGTACCGGTGTACTGCAGAGGGGGAGGAGACCCTTAAGACAGTGTACACAACCACGTAAACTCCATGAGAATTTGGGACACCCTAAATGAAGTTTAATAATGAGTTAGTCAATGGGACTGTCTAAATCTACATTTTCAGTTAAGTAGGGGAGAGAATTAAATACAGCAAAAGGTTTGTTTTTGAGTCTAACTATTTGATCTGCTATATCCTAAATTCTGAACTTCCTGTTATACACATCACAAATAGCTGCACAAGTTAAAATATGTCATCATGCTTGCACCATTTATTGTGAGCTGACATCTACTGTGCCTCCTGTGTTTGATTAGGAAAAGACATACACATACTCTTAGGTTTAACACTCACTAGGTAAAAATCCTGAAGAAGACACTTACTGAGAAAATATTTTTTTTCCAGTTGCATGATCTATAGAAGAATTGGCAACATTCAGTCAGAGAAATCTGCAGGAGCACCTTAGAAAATGCCTAGGTAAAGAACTATAAGAAGCAATCAAAATAATAAAGCCAACAGTTTGGTAACTTATAGGCAGTTCAGCATTTGGTGCCACACAAGAGGTCCTGTCTTTCTCACACGCATCAGCCTTCAACAGATGCTATGATCATACTTGTCTAGCAAATATTGCCTTAAAGTTATTGTACATATATTGACTGTGAGAGTGTGGGGGGTGGGAGGTGTGTTTGGTTTTTTGTTGTTTTTTTTTTTTTTTTTCCTACAGGACAGAAAAATAAAGCTGAAAAATTAAGTGATTTGAAGAACTAGTGGGTCCTGGCTCCTCTTTCGACAATGCGTCCACTCCCAGGCTATCTCAGCAACTGAATTTCTACTTTATTACTATGTCAGCTGCAGAAGTCAGTTTTCAGTGGGTGATGCATTTACTGTGTTGTGATGATTTATTGTGTTGTGATAAAGCTAATGTTTTTAATACTCTCGGAAAGTTTTCAATATTGTTATTTTCTAAGATTCCAGAACAGAAGGCATTTCAAAGATGACAAAATGTTTGCATAAAGGAGCAGGCAGTTTCGGGGCCAGCTCTACCCTCCTCATGTTGTCCTGACAAACACAAAAGGCTGCAGTAAAATCAAAGGAAAAACATCCGTCTGCAGATGCCATGTAAAGTTAGATGAGATCATACAAAATGTGGCAAGTACAGCTACCCTTTTCCGGTCCTTGTTCTTCCTCAAAGGCAGGATCAACCAAACTAGTTGTAAAGCAAAATGAGATGGTGAGACTGGGTTGCTCCTCGGCACAACAAATGAGACTGACAAATGGCAGAGGCAGGGTATAAAGCAAGGCTTGTCACATGCCTGTGCGCCACGTGCTTCTTGGTGGTTTGTCACAGAATTTTTACGTGGAGAATAAACAGATACATCTGGGATTGAATAGTGAATATGACTCCTGACAGTCTATATGTAGTTATTAATGACAGGAAAATAAGAATTGCTGATGTGGAGGTGACCTCTAATCTACCTGGCTCAGTTCCCTTCCTCACTGGTCCAGACCAGGCACTCAGAAAGAAGCAGGAGAAATCCCAGTGGAAGCTATCAAAGCCTGTTTCTTAGTGGCTGGCAGTTTATAACAGCTTTAAAAAGTCTCTTCTATTTCTGCCCACTTATTATTGCAGTGCTAGGTAACCTTGTTTTCCTTAGAAATATCCACTCTTTTTCCAATAAGCTCCTAGTTGCGTGCTCTTTTCTGCCTTTCTTAGTATGCATTCACATAGCCCTCATTATCATGGCACTTCTACATCCTTAATGCATTTCTCTTCACAATTATCCTCTGAGGAAGAGCAGAACTGCTTTTAATCCCCTTGTGCTGATGGGAAGCCCAAGCCTAGTCTGCACGGATGCCTCTGTGTGCAGCTGGGAAAGTCAGCTGAGAGGAGAACTTCCCAAAGAGCCAGCAAGGTGCCTGGGAAGCCCTGTGTCCTCAGGGAGGTGCCTCTTGGTGAGTCCTACACTGAGCTCTTGATATTAGGAAGGTGTTAACGTCTCCATCCCCTTGGGCTGGGGCTCATGGCTCTGCTCCCTGGGACAGGCCAGGGCTGGGGAGGGTCTCCATCCTCTGCCTGAGTCCCAGTCCCCACCTCATCCCCCACAGTGTAGGAACAAACAGGTTGCACCTGGGAGGGGCTGAGCCCTCATGTGTCATGCCCTCAATGATCAGAAATTATCCCAGGGTGAGGACACCTGTAGCACCCTTTTCCAGCTGTGCCACTTTGCAGTGCATTTCTCGGGCAGTCTCTGGACCAACCAAGACATGGGTCCCAAACCCTCCTCTAAGGAGATACTGAAATTACTATTAAAAACACTGAGCTGAAGATGTCCCACACTACCTATAACAATGACAACGTCCAGTTGTTTCATCGTCTTACAAAATCTTTGATGCAACGCAGGAAAACATTTCAATTTTCATGGCTGCCTCCTTTTTTGTGTCACCTCTTTCAAATCCATTATAACCCCTCAAAAGGTGTACGGTTTCAGAACCAAATTGTGTCCTTTCCCTTGCCGTGTAAAGAAACAACAAGCCACATACCGCTGTCATCCACAGCAGTGTATCTGGGGAATGGCGGACACCCCTGGATGCAGGGAGTCCCTTTGCCATCATCGCAGGGCTACCAAGAGCCGAGGGCTGGCCAGCCCGGCTACGGTGTTTGCTCCCGCGACACCCATCACCAGTCCCACGTGATGGGTGCTTCAGCTGCTCAGAGCATGACTGTCTCCTGGTTCAGCTCATTCCTGGCTGCTCTTCGCCGGTCTCAAAATCAGCTGAATGCAGAAAGTGATTTTCATAGTGCGAAACAGATGTGCTTTTTCTCCGAAGCCCCAAAGTGTCATTCTGCATGTTGGGTGGAAAGTGGTAGGAAAGTGATGACATTTTAAAGAAAATAAGCAAGGTGAACTAAGCAATCACAGCCTGTCATCCTGACAGAAATCCTGCCAAAATAATGAAGATCTCATTCAATTAATAAAGTATTAAAATACATAATTAATGCTAAAGAGCATAGGTTTAGGAAAACACATCTTGTCAGACTAACTAGGTATTTTCTGAGGAGATTACTGGTTTGGTAAATAGATGTATTAGTGCTGGTGTGATAACTTTAGACTTTGGTATGATATTCGACTTAATTCCACATGATGTGGGGGTTATGAAACTATAAAGCTACAGTAAGTGTGACACACATGAATTGAGTTAAAAGCCAGAGACCTGGTATGTCTCAAAATCTAACTATAAATGGAAAGTCACTACAGAGACAATGTGTTTTTTAACAGTGACTCCCCCCAAAATAGGGTGATGGATACTGGTAGAGTTTGTAAATGACTCAGGAATGTACTCCTCTACAAGTGGAGACTACTCATATTTAGATTAGAAATAGGGTAATTATTATCATTAAGGGTAATTATCCATTACAATAGTCTATCAGCTCTGGTGGAGTATGTAACTGAAAAATATAGTTTAAAGTAGACTTTTCATTTTTCCTAAAAGAAGTCTAAATTCAGCTAAAGAGACTGGACTCAGAATAAGAATTAAGTAAGTAAAGAAAATGCTCTGTCTCTGAGAAGTCCACATGAGCACAATGCCTTTTTTCTCTCGGCTTCAAGATTTATGAAGTACAACTGTTGGTTAGGTTTCCTCTCAGAGGGTCAACACCTTCTCCCATTCCCAATAGCACCAAACCGAAATAAATACAATGAATAAACAGACCCACTGTGGACCTACAGTGGGTGCTGGATCCAACTCACTGAAAACAAACTCATGATAAAGTACTTTTAGAGCAAAGGCATCCTGCAACCTCTTTCAGCACCACAAAAATCTCACACACTTGCTTTCCTTGACTAAATTTGTTTTGAAGGCTCAGCATAAAGACACGGCTCCACTTCTAATGTTAGCAGGTATCTGTACACACATGGCTCTAGCCAGAAATGTGCATACCAGGAAAGATTAGCTCAGCTACAGAGGGTTTCCCTCAATGTCCAAGCACAAAAATAGAGGTTGTGTCACTGGAAAGGAAGTTTCCATAAAATCACAAAGAAGTCTCTAATTTCTTTTTAGCAAATCTCAGAGTGGGTCGTTCTCAAAATTGCCCTGAGCTACCAAAACTAAAAAAACAGTGATGAAGCTGTTTTAATCTTCTGGATTAAGCATTAAACGGTTTTGTGTATGTTACCAAAGCCACACATACTTGTATTGCCTGCGACAGAATATAGAAACAGGACTCAGAATCCTTGGATACACCCGCAGGTTATCTTTAGTGGTCATGGCTGTACTTTATAAAGCTCAGATTTTGGAAATCTAGTACTCCTGTCATTTATTTTGATTAGGGTTATTACTTTCCATTGCAATATGGGTTGTAGGCTAATCGCTCTTCGCATGGCAATGCCGGGACATTAGAAAGTAACACCACCAAGCCTGTCAGGAGGGAGTCAGCGTTCCACCCCGGGGGCTCAGGGCATCCCTTTCCACCAGCTCTTACCCATCAAAGCCCAACAAAGCAAAGCAAAGCATCTCAGCCCAACCCAGCAAAACAAAGCAAAGCAAAACAGAACAAACCAAAACATAAGGAACCAAACCAAACCAAGCACAGGGCTGAGCCGGAAAATAGCGAAGGGAGGCAGTGACCCGTGCTCCCATGTGCAATCCCAAGGGAGGTGTCTCTGGCCAAGGTCTGAGTGTGACAATCCGCTTACAGGCTCGGTCCCAAGCAGCTGGCGAGTGTGCGTTGATGTGACGTGGAAGGGCGACAGTGACCCCCCCTCACCTCTCTACAACAACAGTAACTTCATGCCTAAAAAAGGAAGAGCGCTTTCAAGATAAATCAAAACTGGTTATTGTTTTTCCTCCTGCTTTTATTCCTGTTCTTGCAGAAAGGTCAAGAGGGCTGGTGTAATCATCTTTATGAGACATCTGCCCGTTTTTAATATTGTATACTCACAACCGGCTAAACCCCACCATCTCTATGCCTGCAGCACTCCTCTTGCTATTGTAGGGCTGCCTGAATCAGCCATGCACTTTTAATTAGCATCCTAGGAAGCGAGACTGGATCTTATTTTGAAGGCAGGCTCATATTCCAAGGGTCTCCAGTGTTTTATCAGCCTTGGTTGGAACTTAAAAGGAATTGTAGATGCAGGCAATGTGTTTCTAGCAACCTCTATGTACGTCACATATTTTAGAGACCTGTTGATCTGTTGGCTAAGGCAGGCTTTGGGGTTCTAGTCTCATCTTCACTCTTATTTGCCTTATTATTTTGATACATTCACATAATCTGCACGTTGACATCTACATTTGCAAGACAGAGAGAAGCCACTAGTTCCTACAACCATTACCACAGTGGGATGCAGGAACAAGCCCAGAAAACATGGAGAGGTTTAGATGTGATTTCAGGTGTCAAGGTATATGAAAAGACTCCCAGGACACTCCATGCCCAGTTAAATATGGAGAGGGATTTTGAATCTGTTGTAGCTTGGGTCTCTTCACATCAAGGTGTCTCATCCAACCTCCTGTGGAATAGAGGAGTTCAATGAATCCCCTGATTAATGTGAAATAACTTGGGTTCTAGGAAGAGAAACCCTACAGAGGAGCAGTTACACATGCACAGGCACCAAGGCTCAGACACTTACTCTGTAAGCATCGTGTTGTGTAAAAGATGGGAAACAAGGAGAGCCTCCACCACATGCCCACATCTTTTTTGAGAAAGCCGATTTCAGCACTGAGCCTGAGGTCTCTTGCCTATTTCCACATAAGGCCCTTCACCCCCCCAGTAGTGTAAATTCACCCCAAAGTGAGTGCTGATTAATTTAAGGCTGATTAACTTAATTGTACATCAGAATGAAGCCTTGGGCAGCTAATAAAAAGGGCGAAGAGCTCCAGTAGAAGCTGTCCCTGCTCATTGCAGGGGGTTTGGACTACATGACCTTTAAAGGTACCTTCCAACCTCAACTATTCTATGACTCTATGAAACTAGTAGAATTCCACCCAGCTGTGAGACTGGTGCCAGCTGAGGACCATCATACTCATAAGCGCTTCTCCAAATTTTCCGAAGGTCAGGAGCTCAGTCCCCAGAGCCCTGGAGGCTGTGGGCTCTCCAGGTGCCGGTTTTGTTACTTAACTCAGGGCGACCTGGAAAGATCTGTCAGTCAGTGTCAGCTCACGTGTCCCCTCTTTTTTGCTGTATTTCGTCATGTAGGAGCCGCTACAGATGTGTTTGCATAATTCCCGTGGTAGTAGCACGCTGCATGTGTGTACCCAGGGCTGCCAACAGCAAGAGGCATGGGAAAACCAAATCCTTCAAAAGAGCCTTCTAATGAAGTTTGTGGTACTGCTAGACCTTGACACAAATATAGATCTTCAGCTGTTATTCTAAAAGGCATTTCAGGAATAGGCAAAGTCTGTGTTCCCTTCAAACCATAGCCATCAACACTCTTGGATTCCAGGGGAAAATTTCCTGGGAGGATGGGAGAAAGAAGGCTGACCAGGAGATGGGGGGGCCTTGGTGTCTCCTCCTGGGGCAGAAAGCCATGCATGCCTGCGTGCCATGCAGCAGCTCCTCGGTTTGCCCCAGCCTCACGTCTGTCTCGTCCCCAGGCTCTGGGGCTTGTGCGTGGCCAGAGGGAAACCAGAGCTCACGTTCACGTTGCAACCGCAGCTGCCCGCAGAAGGCAACGCTCAGGCTGGTCGGCAGGTACGAAGGCAGGCACACAGCAGGAAGGACTGCCGTTTTCCACTGCCAGATGAAGAGGCTTGTCTAACCATGTCAGATTTCTGCATGCTGTGAGAGGAACTCTCTGGTGTTTTTTTGTGTGTGTATATATATATATATATATGTATGCACACACACAATAGATGTGCATACATTTATGTATATACATATATGCATCATATACATGTATATGTATAAACACACATATATACATAGAAAGGATATATATGATATACACGTTTAATGTATGTATATAAAGGGGTATAGATATGCACCCATAAATGAAACTGCTGCTAATAGTTTTGTTAAATGTGTTTGCATTCTGAGTGGCTCCTCAGGATTAATTAGTAAGTGTTGGTGACGGAATATGTGAGAAATTCCGCCAACTCCTTTTTTTTCTTCTCCCTCTTCCCTGCATTTGAGATTCCTTACATTGGCTGAACACATAAAGGCAAACATTCACATTTGGGGCACCTCTGTATGTGTCTGAAATGATTGATTTTGAAGATACAGGAGCTATAAGATATGAATGGCTGCACTTGGCTGTCTCCCTGGCAGGTCCAAAAATCACCTCATCAACCTCCCTTCACAGTTGTTGCCTGCAGACAACACACCCGGCCACGCTCGAACTGCTCAAGGGGAGATGTGGGAGCACATCACATCAAACGCCAAAGGCAATGCTGGTATCAACAGGAGCCCAGGGGCTGGGTCAGCCCCCGGCCCTGACTGGACCGCCATGGCCTCAACGACAGTCTGCAAGAGGCCATAATCCTCCTCTGCTCTGCCTCCAGACCGCACAGCAAACGCCAAGCAAAGACCATGAGCAGACTCAGGGAGGGGAAGGTTAGAGGCATTCCCAGATTTCAGCTATGGTGGATCCAAGACAGGAGGAGTCCCAGCAGGTCCAGCCTCAACCACAAGAGCTGGTGGCAGCACCAGATGCCATTGTCAGCAGCATGTACGCACAATTAAATCTTGAAGACAGATAAACTGGATTTGGTCACAACTGCAACAGGGCAACGTCTTTGCCCCATGGTAAGCCATGGTCATAACCAAACTCATCTAGCTGCTGGCCGGAAGGCTTTGGGCACAGACTGCTGTCCTCCTGGAACCCCAACGGCAGCTACAGTCTTGTCCCCCTGGGAGACAAGAAATGACATAGAGGAGATACTGGGAGCAGACCACCGTAGAGGAGCAAGACGGTGTCACATGCACTGCTGTATGGCTTGCACATATTTGCCCAGTGAAGTTGTGGATGCCCCATCCTTGGAAGTGTTCAAGGCCAGGTTGGATGGGGCTTTGAACAACCTAGGGAGATGTCACTGTCCATGGCAAGGGGGTTGGACTAGATGAGCTTTAAATGTCCCTTCTGACCCAAACCATTCTGTGATTCTATGATGTCTAAATGTCTGGCATGGAGGTGCTTCAGCATTGCAGCTTCTGGGCACAACATTTGGGACGCAACCCCAGCCCTGATGCTGCTTTGCCCTTGCTTCCCCCTGAGAAGCAGAAACAAAGCAAGCTCCAAAGGAGAGCTCCAAACACTAAAGCAGTGTTGAGTGGATTAAATCAAACAAATACAATAAAATATGAGATTCCCACAGCACTGTGGCTTCCCATGGCTGTTCTGCTCAAAGTGATGGACACACTGCTACTCGTTTAGGAAGTCGAGGGAAAAAAGAGCTCAGGATGGGCAGTGCAGAAAGCCAGTCTATTAACAGCCATCATTAACTCAAGGGACCGGGCCAACGCAGCAGGAATGTAAAGCAGGAATAGATGACAGCTTCAATAACAGATGAAGTCCACTTGGGGCAAGTTCATTTCCAGTAAATCCGAACACGATGGAAAGTATTTGGATTATCACAGTCCCCAAAGAGCAGTGACCCAGAAAGCTGCTCTGCTGGGCCTGTTCCCTGAGATCCTGCCACAGAGAAGAGGCACAGGAGGAAGACGCTACCCAGCAAGGAAAGACCAAAGAACTGCTTTAGATCAGCAATATCCTATCCCACCAGCCTCAGCTCTGGAGCACGGCTGTAACTGTACATGATGTGCAATTAAAGAAAATAAGAATCACCCGATTTTAGAGCAAATTTTGATCCAGAGAAAAATCTCTGTTGGTTTCTTTCTTTTTTTTTTTTTTTTTTTAAACTTCCTTATAGATCTGTGCCCTTCCTGTTGCTTGTAAACGCAGGGTCATTTCCAGAGTGCCATGAGCTAGTCGGGTAAACAGCTACTACCAGGCAATAGTGGTGTGCTCAGCAGAAAGCCTGTCCTGATTTACTGCCTCCCTGGAGTAGCTAGGTTAAATAATACTGGTGGAAATCAGCTATTCCTGCAGCAGATGATACTTCTGTTTATCACATTATGTTGCAGGCAAGTTTATATCATGCAGCTGCTCCGTGCATATGCTCCTACTACACTTTTAAGGGGGATACTGCAATCACTACACAGCGGGAACTTCTGCTATAATAAAAACATGTGTGGGATGATGCTGGAGAAATTCCCTCCCCCGCAGCTTTTACACTGTAGACGCTGTTATTCTACACTCCTGGTTCCCTCATCTCCTTAGTTTTCTCCCCCTTTCTAAAAATACTTCCTTTCTGAAACAAGAAACAGGCTCAATTTTGTGCTTAGTTTTGGAGACTGGAGTTTGCAGGAGGTGGAGGAAAGGGGCAGTTCCGCAGGAGTTTTCTGAAGGTCACGGGCGACAGAGGAGCGCACGGCTCATTGCAAGAAACAGGACTGGGACCGCTGGTGAAAAAACCTGAGCCTGGATACAGCCAGTGAAAAAGAGAGGAGCTGGGAGGGGGATTTTTAAGTCTGGTGCTTAAGATCTAAGCTTTAGAGGTTATTGAACCTGCACCCATTTAGGTTTGGGTTTTGCAGTGCATTTCGCTAAAGCCCCATGCTGCTGTGCTGTCTTTGGAGGTCTCGTGCAGCTGCTTTTCCCTGGCAGATCTGAAAGTCCTTTAGAAAATGAACATATCATTAGCACCAAAATAAAAATAATAGCAGATGAAAGTATTGGTCGCCCAGGCATAAGTGAAGCACATTGTGAGGAAGCGGCTTGCACAAAGTCACCACAGCTCAGTGAAAAAGCCAGGAAACAAAATGTCTTTTGACTCCCGGCCAGTCCTACCCTCTGGATCGTGTTACCTCCTCCTTGGGAGTAGATGCAAACACTGGATTTGGCCATAACTGCGTTACAGGGGTGGAAGCGGCAAAATCACTTGTTGACTTCCCAGGCAGGCGCCCGATCTCTGCCCCAAGCTGGCACGCTGACGCCGTGCCCAGGAGCTCTGTGTGGCTGAGATGTATGGACAGAAATGAGGTGGGATCCCATAAGGCACCCAGGAAGGGCTGATGCTAAGCTTGTGGGATAACTTGCATTCGTTTTGCATGGCTGCAGAGGAAAACTAGTATTTCAGTTCAGAGTCCCATGCTTACGGAAGGATGATGATGCATACAGCAGAGCGGTCAAGGGACCACCAAAAAATGTAGGGAGGGAAAGACTAGGCTCCAAATGATTGACAGGCTGGGGGCCAGATCTGCCAGCCTTAATCCTATTAGGTTGTTGGTGAAGCTGATGGGACCCACCAGAACTGAGGTGTGACCCCACAAATAGGAGCAAAACGTGGTTTCAGCTGCCAAGGTCTTTTGGAGGAGAGCGGGGTATGCGAGCACAGAGGGAGAGTCTGTTCTCTAAAGCATGATCTGGAGAAGCGGTAGCATTTAAAGGCCTCGTGGAAAAAAGGCTTTTAAGGAGATTACATCATAGCTAGTTTCTGTGTTAACACTCAGCTCTGGCATTTATCTTTACAATGGGCGCTCACGTCAGCCGCTGCCCTCTGATCTGACTTTGTCACATGTTTTTCTAACCAGCAGTCTCCCGATGAGACGCCGTTTCTCCCTTGCCATCTGCTTCTCCCTCAGCAAAAAGGACTGAATTGTTCTCACCCTGATTAAATCACACCCTATGGGTTTCTGTCCTGAGCAAGTGAGACCTGAAGCCCGTGCCGCGCAAGGCACCCTCCTCCTCGCAGCGAGACGGTCATTCTGGAGAGCCTCGTGGGCACCCTCACCTTTCCCCGCTCTCCGCAACCTGGATCAGCGCCAGGCTGGGCGGCACCGAGACAGTCCTAGTGACACCCCCCAGACAGTCCCAAGCGCCACCTCCCCGTGAGAGCCATCGCTCAGGCAAACCCTGCCGTACTTGGTGGCCTGCTTTCCGAAATGCAGGAGTCGTCAACCCGATTAGTGGGTATCTGGCGCCTCTAAGAAACGGGTCACAAGTGACTGAATATTTACTGTTAAATTAGTACCCTGGAATTTCATTTTAGAAGGTGACCTGATTAACAGAGGTTCTCAGCACTCAGAAAGCCAGGATGCTTTAACTTGAGTAGGTAGATATACACCCTTAAATTTAATCTTCTGAGTTTTGTGATAGAGGCTTTAACATCTCTTTAATAGGCAGAGTGTCACCATGGGTAGAAGACAGAAATTCCTCTCAGGATGTGGGTTCCAGCCTCAGCTCTCCCCCTTGCTTGTTGGGTGATTTTGGAAAGATCTTCAGCCCCAGCCTCTGTTTCTCCGTCTCCAGGATGGGGACAGCAGTCCCAGCTTTCCAAACTGTTGCAAAATTTAGGGATAAAAAGTGCAACATAAGGCTGCATGTCAGCACTGTTGTTATTCATTTCCCAGTTCTCTAACAGGGTAAATAGGTAAATTTATAAGTACTTCATCTATATTTCATGAAATTTTCAGAGTTGGAAGGGACTCTGGGATCTGGCCATGTGGTGTTGGGTTGGATCGACAATGGGGCTGGACCGTCTGAACTCATCGCTGTGGCCTCCCCAGGTAGTCGCTGCAGATAAACAGACGTTTTTAGGGCGTGGATCACAGAATCACTGGGGTCGGAAGGGACCTCTGGAGATTATCTAGTCCAACCCTCCTGCCAGAGCAGTTCTACAAGAACGAGCTGTATTTCGCTGATCTTCCCGTCAACTACCTATTCAAGCAAACACAGCAGCGAGGCCATGGTCTATGGCAGAACAACAGCAGAACACTGACCTGGGGACAGTAATTCTCAGTTCTTTTGAACAGAGGCACCACTGAGAGGCACAGGGATGTGCCAGCACAGTACCATCCACTTCATTGCACAAACACACAGTCCGGCTCTCCAGCGGCGAGCGACAATGCACACAGAGAGCACCAGCTCTTCTTCAGCAGGGAAAAATCCATGCTGAGGATCATCTGCTTGCCCCAGCAAACTGTGGGACCTTGTCACGTTACGGTGGTGAAAAAGAGCATCCTGGAGAAAAGAGGCTTGAAAACACTGAACCTTCATGCCAAGTGTGCTGTGCCATTTTGGTGCGCTGATACCTGAAAGTGTATTTCCACTAGTACTCAACAAGCACACACACACGCACACGTACATACAGATATCTATATATGTCCCTCCCCAAGCACACACACACGCACACGTACATACAGATATCTATATATGTCCCTCCCCAAGCACATGCACACGCACATGTACATACAGATATCTATATGTCCCTCCCCAAGCACACACACATGCGCACACGTACATACAGATATCTATATATGTCCCTCCCCAAGAGCACACACACGCACACGTACATACAGATATCTATATATGTCCCTCCCCAAGCACACGCACACGCACACGTACATACAGATATCTATATATGTCCTTCCCCAAGCGCACACACACGCACACATACATACAGATATCTATATATGTCCCTTCCCAAGCGCACACACACGCACACGTACATACAGATATCTATATATGTCCCTCCCCCATTCTGCTTTGGCTGGCACAGATTTCCTAGAAAGGATCTATAAACAAGTATGATACACAGAGTTGAGCGAACTCCCAACATGTTTTAAGAATGACTTTAACACCCGTGATAGGCTGTAATCAGCCTTGCAGACCAAGTTGAGTACTGCAGCCCGTCCCCTGCCAGCCTGCCCCAGGTATGCGTGTGCTGTGGCCACTTCTGCGAGGAACCGGTCAGCCAGCCTGCCGTGCGAGGCTCTGGCTTCCTCGCTCTGTCTCATAACAAGGTTGAAAAAAATCAGAAGCTTCTGTTTCGGCGTTTGCTGTGGTTGGCCCCTTGCCCGCTGAGACCCACAGAGCTCAGTACAGGTGTGAGCAACTTCAACGCAGGCAGGAGGAGGCTTGCTGCAATGAATCAAACATGTGGAGACTCCTTCAAGCTTCTTGGGAACAGGCTACCTTTGCTTGCAGGCTTACGGCACTGGGCCCCGAGGTATTCGACATCAGACAAAAGTAGGAACCAGAGAAAGAAGTAAAGGGTCACAGTATGTCACCATCAAGTCTTCTGAAAGCTGATGATGCAGCTCTTGCAGTGAATGGGCCTTCAAAGGAGGGAGGATGTAGGCTGAAATTCAAACAACTGAAATACGATTTTGGAAGTCGAAGCTCCTATATTGATGACCAGTCTCTCACCAGCAAATGATTAATAAGATACCTCAGGGCTGGCAGATTCAATCCCACAGAAAGATGACTGATTTTCTTGGTATAATGTTCTATATATAGATCGAATTCAGGTCCAGATCTGCACAACCTCTTCAGGCTGAACGGTATTCACAAGTGGTGCCATCAAAGTCACAGGCTATGAAATGTGAGTAAAATTCAGTCCTCCTGGTATGATTAAGATGTTACCTCTTAGATCCTTAGCAGCTTTTTAAAGAGCTCGGGAACCTCCAGATAATAGCAAAGATTGGATAAGCCTCACAGCTTGGAGCTGAAACTTTCTCAAAATTAGTGCCTTCGGGGAAGGCAGATACAAAACCAGTTTTGGCCAACTGCAGGCTGAATATTCTAACATAGGTCATGGAAGACTTGGAAATATGCAGAATATTTTCCGAATGTGTTAGTAGCAGCAGTTTCCAAGGCACTGGTATATGTTCATCTCTGCAAAATTAACAGTTTGCCTGTTGGGCATTCAGACGCTACATAGAGAGAGTGACTATAATAGACACATACTTTAGACTGGTAAGTACAGATGGCTTTAAAGAGTTCACTTTACAAAGAAAGCCATACTGCAAGTCATATGTCTGAGTTTTCGGGAACAGGCGGCTGACTATGTAGCAGATACTTCTGTTAGTGTATGGCATCTATATAAACATAATCCTCCTGTTTGATATTACATAGTTTACTCCTTGTATCACTTCAATGGCTCAGTTATTGCTGGAAGGAAGGGCTACAGCTATCACTTAAAAATGTCCCTGAGGAGACAGGTTAATAATTTCCATCCCTAGTGCACTCAAGTTCCTTTTCCAAATTGTATTCAGATTCAACTTAAGGGAAATAAAATTGATGACCCACCCAGAGTAAAACGGAACCGAAGTGTGAAATGCCTTCCAAACCAGGGGTAAATTTAATTTTGATAAAAATAAAATCACATTTATCAACTGATAAATTTTAATGCAGTGTCCATAAAATATAGAATACTTAAAATGGCAATTACATCACATTAACAGATCAAGTCATTTCACCATGCCAAATGCCCAACATGAAGTCCTCATTCACCACTCAGAGTACATCTGTAACTCTCTGAAAGCTAAAAGACGAGGCACAGGCTACCTTACGGTCACAAAAGCAAGCAAATCGGTTACTGGTTGCTATCTGCACTTTCCTCAGGCTTAACACAGAAGTCCGGACCTGCACAGGTAGGTGAGCTTTCGCGGAGATGCTGCTCACCATCACTCCCTGCAGTAGGCAGCTAGCGGTGCAGAATGGTGCCCTGCAAAGCCGAGGCAGAGCACCTGCAGCTTGCCAAATCAAACCAAAGCTTAAACCAAACCCTCCCTCTGCTCCACTGATGGTCATTTCCGCTGAGAGTGGCTACAAAATAAGATTATGCACTGCTTCCAAAGGAAAGGAATATGTCCAGGGATGATTCAATAGAATCTGCTCCATTGGTAAAAGTCCAGTTTAATAGCAGCAGTGCTCCTGGTAAAAGTCCAGTTTAATAGCAGCATTTGTCAAGGAACAGATTTTTGTGTAAAATATTTCTAACCAATGAACTGATGAAATATCAGCTCCATTTAAAAGGCACTTCAAAATTATAAACCGATTCCTTTTAATAACAATTTGGAATTCACAATTTGCTACTATAGATATGTGATTATAATGTGATATGATTTACTAGTGGAAGTGTTAAATTAACTTGCATAATTATTAACAACAGTTTTTGGCAGTGGCATCAGTTGTTAACCTATGTTTGTACTATATTAATGCACACTATGTACTCGCGTTGGGATAACATCCCCAACGTCCACACTGCTGCTTCCCAATCTGCTACGTTGACTTGAAAATTACTGTTGTTGTAATTACACAGGCAGTGCAACACTTTTATATCATGTTTACAACAAAGACAATGCCCAAAACGATTACAAGAACATACGTTTCTGTGGGTCTGCTTTACCAAGGTCAGCTGCCTAGCCCTCCCTGCTAGAACAGCTTGCACCAATTAAGAATTTACTTCTGACTTGTTGAGATGTGGCGCAAGTCCTTCTGCCATGGGCAGGGGAACCTACAATTACTTGTAAATCAGCAGCCTCTGACTCATCAGTAATTTCACTGAAGATTTGTTATCTTCTTAATCAGTGAAATGGTAGGCATGTACAAACGGACTGCCATCCACACAGGGAATTAATGTCTTCAGCTTAGCCAACTCCTTTGGCTTAAAAAAAAATAAATAAGCTGTTGGAGTGTGCATCTCAGAATAGAAAGGACTGTTCTATTGCAGAATCAGTTTAATATCGGATGCTTCTTTTTTCAAAATTAGACAATGCTTTTAATCTATAGATAACACAACTCCCACTGATTCCTGCACTGCAAAATCTGGCCTGAGGCTCTTACTTTTAAATACTTCAAAATGTATGAACGAGTGCATTTTCAAGAGAGTGGATTTTTCCATAATATGGATTTATTACCGCATGAAAAATTCAAAACAAATCTGCAAGGTCCCAGAGCAGGGGGAAGATTCATCACTCGCCTAAATAAAAATTAGACTTGACAAAACATTTCAGAATTTATTGTGGTGAAAAACTCTGAATTGGGAAAGCAATGGAAGCTGTGACTGACCGTCTGATCTAACCAGCGTTTTACAAAGATAGACAAGGAGTTTGCAACAGCCCAGTATGAGGAGATGTCAGGTACACGAGTGACAGCAGAATCCCATCGTGAAAGTATTAGCATGAACCTTGCCAGTCTTACCTGCTTTCCAGTCACCAATCCAGCTCTTCAGACTTAATATAACATCCCAGATGCCCAAACTATTTCAGACTTCATATCTGATTGCTGCTTAAGGAATCTCCTCACCCTAAATAATTTTCTCATTTTGACTGGGAGGTGAGGACTTATAACTTTTATTCCTACGCCAGAAATAACTGTGCTAAATGCAAAAAATATCAGGCTTTTGAAGTCTTTATATCTTTAGTGATAAAATCAGAGGTGCCTGCAGTTTGAGGCAGGAAATCTAACCATTGCATTTCTGATTTAGGTGGGTGAATTCTCCCTAAATCCCATCTTGAATGCTTAATGATTTGGTTCACTGGGCGAATAGAGAAGATAGTGTCTGTGATGTGAAAACAACACGATGGGGACCTGGACTAGACTCTGCATGTGCCATCATCCATGACTCCCAGCTGCAGGGATGGATTTCAATTTAGATTTGAAAGCCTCAAAATCCTACTGCCAGTTCTTAAGAGTCACAATCCTCCAGAAACAGGAACGTGTATGTGGGAGAAGACAAGAACTGAATTTTGGTTTTGCTTTGTAAATTATAAACAATGCTCTCACAGAAGACTGTAATTCACAGTAGGACAGCTGTGTTACCAAAACTGAAAGGGCTTCCCTGTTTCAGCATTCTGCTTGCACTTAAAAAAATCACTGTCTAGACCAGACTTGTGGTAAAACAATATTCTGTCACAGTCACTGTCATTACCATAAATGTCTTGGCATAGGAGACGATGCCATTTTGGAGCTGCTGTAGTTCTCTTCCATTACGGTTCAGTTTTGGTAGTCGCTATGTTGTATGAAGTATGGAGGAAAACATCTTCCCCATGTTATTCTTTTGAGCATCAGCACTTGGGAGAAGTTAATCCGAGACTCCTCAAGTGTGCCCAAATATCTCAAAACTACTCAGAACTGCTCCTTCTGGCAGAAGCTCCTGCCAGAAGAACTGGTCCTTCTGGTAAAGGCTGGTCCTGCCAGCTGAGCCCTTGCAGTCAGAATTGCATTTGTGGTGGCTGTTTGGAAAGGTGCAAAGCCCTCACAGGGCAAAAGGCCTACCCAAAGGGAAATTTAAAGTCAGAGCTCTCTGAGATGCTCAGCTGCCGCAGCTACCCTGAACTGCCCGCAGCAAATTACTGCCCAGGTAGCCAAGAAGGCCAATGGCATCTTGGCCTCTATCAAGAATAGTGTGGCCAGCAGGAGGAGGGAAGTGATCGTGCCCCTGTACTCAGCACTGGTGAGGCCGCAGCTTCAGTACTGTGTTCAGTTTTGGGCGCCCCAGTCTAGGAGGGACATTGGGGCGCTGGAGCGTGTCCAGAGAAGGGCAACAAAGCTGGTGAGGGGTCTGGAGAACATGTCTTATGAGGAGCAGCTGAAGGAATTGGGATTGTTTAGTCTGGAGAAGAGAAGGTTGAGGGGAGACCTTATTGCTGTCTACAACGACCTGAAAGGAGGTTGTAGTGAGATGGGAGCTGGTCTCTTCTCCCAAGTAGCTAGCGACAGGACAAGAGGAAATGGGTTCAAGTTGCGCCAGGGGAGGTTTAGGCTGCACATTAGGAACAAATTGTTCACTGAAAGAGTTATCAAGCATTGGAACAGGCTGCCCAGGGAGGTGGTTGAGTCACCATCCCTAGGTGTGTTTAAAAGTCGTGTAGATGTGGTGCTTGGAGACATGGTTTAGTGGCAGACCTGGTAGAGTAGGGTCAATGGTTGGACTAGATGATCTGAAAGGTCTTTTCCAACCTAAACGATTCTATGATTCTATGATTTGGCATCTCATGTTTTAAAACATGTGGTGGCCTCCAATTCAGTTTGCAATCACGACTTCCCCTCAACTCCTGGCAGACAATCACAGACCTCTGCCAAGGACAAAAGTCCTTTTGGCATTGTGTAGGCAAGCACATCAACATCTGTACCCATGTAGTACAAGAAGCGATGTGGTGCGCATCAGGGTCGTGCTCAGCTCTCTTGCTTGAGTGGCCATGTGGAGGCAGTGCTCAGCATGAGGCTCAGACTCATTCTCTGGATCCCCACTGGGTCACCCTGTCCATTCTGCCACCAAGATTTAGGTTGTAGAAAAGCCTAAGGAAAAACCATGTCTTGTTCTTTTATGTCCCAGAGCCATATGTTTTTTATTTCTATAACAAGTTCCTGCTGTTACAGGCTACGTTGTTAACAGTCATCAATCCAAATCTGCAAATTTTAGTTGCTTTAAAACCTACTCAGAGTTTAAGAAGTTCCAGACTCTTCCTGTACTTCAGATTCCTGCCTATAGATACACATTGTGACCATCTGTCCTAAAAGATCTGAATGTCCTTAGCTTTCCTACTTGCACTGAAGGGACCCTGCACACTTTCTGAAATTAAGCTACACATTTGTGCTCATATAGTTGCCAAAGAGTTGCACCCTTCCTGCA
Organism: Burhinus bistriatus; assembly: GCA_013397275.1. Classification (NCBI taxonomy): domain Eukaryota; kingdom Metazoa; phylum Chordata; class Aves; order Charadriiformes; family Burhinidae; genus Burhinus; species Burhinus bistriatus. Next base: position 34,560 of record VYXH01004016.1, on the reverse strand, counting down.
GTTGGTCATTTTTACTTTGGCATTTTCACCAGCCCAAATAATTAGTTAATTAGATGCACTATTCTCCAAAGATAAAGGAAAAGATTTCACCTTGAAAAACAAAATCATACAATTACAGCCTGGAGATTAGAGTCCTCTGCAGTGATGTCATTCACTTTGGCTTCGCGCTGACTTGATTGCACTTTAGCTCAACTGATAGCTCAGGGCAAACTTTCGCTGAGGTCAGGAGCTGTAAAGACCTCACCGTGTACCTATGTGCAAACATCCGACGAGTCAGAGGTTGGTTCGTGTATCCAGACTCAGTTATACTAGTACAGCTTGTAATGATCTCAGATAAAAACTTTTCTTTAAGTTTTCTCCTCTAAATTTTGACTGAAGCAATGTTTGACTGGACACTTCCATCACCCGGCCAGGGAATGGCAGTACCATGGACTCCTCACACAACGTGGGAGATGGGTAGAGCCAGGACAGCAAATGTTGCTAACCAGCAAGTGAGGAGATCATGCTGAACAGCCTTTCTCTTCCTTGTACTATTTTGAAGAAGTCACTTGTGAAATGTTTTTCCCTGAAACCTTACACAGGTCAAAACCGATACTGACTGCAATGTATGTCTAGGTTTAATCCTTTCCTCTTTTGAAAGCCTAGCTTCTACTTCCAAACAAAGTCCTTTCTTCTTTGCAATGCCCCTGGAGAAATCTATGTGCTCACAAAGTATTTAAGGGTTGACAACAGCATTATTTTAGATTTTGAAGGGTCAACATCATTTGAACTAGCTTAATCTCATGGGTCTGTGAAGCTGGGTTAGAAATGCTGCCTAAACAAGTACTCCATCCACCTTGCCTTAGTCCTGGCTGAAATCCAGAGGCAAGGAGGAAAGCAAGTAGGGGGAAAAAAAGAAACAGTTAATTAAAGGCCAGGTTCTGAGCATCTCTATCTCTTTCAGGTCATTACAGCCACATCTAGGGAACACACTTAATTTCATTGAAAGTTCCTCCTTTCTTTGCTGTCAGCAACTAAGCTTAGTTGGCCTTAGGCCTCTCAGAGCCTCCTGAGCTTTCCCTTCACTTCATCAATGAGCAGTTTTCAAAGCATGGGTTAAAGAGCAGGCTGCTGTTTGCATAAGGAGAGTTACTGCGGAAACATTAATATTCCAGACCGTCCGGAGGAACCGCAATTGTCTCAGTGACCATGTCTCCTGATAGTCCCCACTACTTTGTCACACAGTCCCCCAGCATCCTAGTTACTTCCAACATGGGTTGGGCCCCTCTCCTTGAAGACCCTCAGTAAGGTACACATCTATACCAAACAAGACAGCATTATCGCAGTGGGATGCCAACAGACTGCATCTGGAATGAAGCTCAGGAAACTCAAAACTGAAATGCTCCACTTTACAGAAAGAGACAAGGCCGAACTAGCAATTTTGAGAAAACCAGCATCCACAGGGACCAGTGTGGCTGATCCTAGCCTTCATTTAGATACTGCAAAGCAGATGGATTCACTGGAGCAGACCAGGAGTCCTCTGCTTAGCGAGGAGGTGGCACATGGATACGCTGCCATGAGGGAATGTCCCATGACAGCTGTAGCGCAGATGCAGTGAAGGCAAGAACAGGGGATGGAAAGGACATCGGAAACGCCCATGGTCTGTGTGAAAGAGTTAGAAATGTGGGAAAAGGAGGCCTGGGGTCGTGGCTGAAGGAGGATAAAGCAGTCTATGTTTTCTTCGCTGGGGCTTGAAGTTCCAATGGCAGAGGCATTGTCTGAATTCACAAGTCCGTAATTTTGTCTTCCATATTTGGAAATAGATGAGCAATGCAATCTAAATTAATTTCCAGTATTCATGGTGTTGAACGAATGCTATGTCTCCTCAGGCTGAACTGAAACACAGCCCACACATTCCTGTTGTAAATACACAACTATAATAGTGAGGTGTCTCCCAAAGAACCCGGAAAGTTGGTGTTTCTACCACTGCTCACGTATTTAGACTGACTGCTAAGTTGTGTATGATTCTACTCATTTTCTGTGGACAAAATTAGCTGATTGTCCCTCAGAGTAAACACAACATTTACCCATCATTATGCACGAATTCTGGAACTCACAACATTTAACAGATTTTGTATAAATCTACCTGCAGGAAGCAGTGCTAAAGATTTGTCGCTGGATCAACCTGTCAATATCGAAATGTCTAAAGAGACACTAAATGCACTGTAATTGTTCCTGAAAGTCCTCAGTTGTCCTCAAGTACAATAAAACCCTTTCAAGGAGTGATCCAGCTGCTCGCAAACAGTTACCCAGTGCCATCCCATACATCCAAGCAGAGTCTGCAAAACATTCAGGTGGGACTGAGAGAGAGGACAGAAAGAGGGTCCCCTGCTTTTCCATAGCCAGCTGGAGACCAGACAGGACACGTCAAAGAGTGCTAGATGTCTTCATTTAGCAGATAGCTGAGCTGTCAGTGTCTGTAGTAAGTGGATGGAAAGGAATTTTATATCTCTTGGCTTTAATCATCAGGCCTAAACCACAGTAGCTGTTTCAGAAGGACATAGAGATGATGCGAATCTCCAACAATGTTCAGTTTGATTGCAAAAAGAGCTTTTAAGGACAAGTGTCTAGCAGCCTGCAGCCTTCTGTGGCTCACAAAGCTCTGACAGCAATGCCAGCATCTTTATGAAGTGCCGCATGGCACAGACACTGTACCTTGTAACGGTAAAAAACTTGCAGCTCCTGGGCTGCTGCTTTTTTGCAGAGGTCTTTCCAGTACTTAACTTTAATCACTTAGAAAGTGCAAAGTGCAAGTCTAGCATCAACCACTTAATAATAGCTTGTCTTGTCCCTTTACTGCCCTCTCCTCTGAACGCTGTTTAAAAGCGGTGTCTATAACATCAATATTTAACCACGAGGCTTGCTCGTTCTCACAAGGATGGGGATTGCTGCACACGTGGGCTAAATCAGTGCCTAGACAGCTGATAATAATGAAAGCATCTTTCAAGACGAGGCACTTGATTGCTACTCTAAAGCTTACTGGTGAAAGGAACGTGTAATCTATTTTTTTACTGCATTTGAAATGAAATAACTTATTTAAATATTCGTCATCTGGATTTATATAGCTCATTTTTAGAACTGGGTTAGCACCTGGCAATCCAGCCTGAGTAAGCATCAGGCTATCCCAGTCGCAGGCCTGTTTGATTTTTCTTTCCTCTTTTTGCAACGTGTGACTGAGTTCTTTTTTTTCTGATATGATTTCCTTCCCACTTCACAGGAGACAAATCCACGCACTGAGACCAGCTGCCTGGTGGGAAGCAGCCCGGCAGCGGTGCCCTCCTCCCAGCAGCTGAGCAGCAGGGCTGGTCCCTGTGCCGCCACTGCTCTGCCACGTCTCCTGCGGGTAAAAGCAGCTCCCTCAAGGCAACGGGGTACCCCGGGTACAAGAAAACAGAGCGGCAAAGTACTTTATTTTCTGACTGTGAGACAAAGATCAAGGGAATTTTCAATATTACTGTCCATGACATTTTCCTGAATATTGAAAGAGATTTTTCCTCTATTAAAAATCTTCATCTCTGCTTTCCAAGCTGTCTTTGTACTTCCTTTCCCAAGTGTTTCACTATGTTTTTTTCCTGCCTTTGCCTTAAATTTCTGCAGTGTGGCACAAATACAAAGCACACTTTTCTGACAGAAAACACACAGCAAAATTCTGCCTGTCCTCTGCCTGGCTAAAAGCTGTGCAGAAGCCTTCTTCGTGTCATCTGCACATCTAGGGATGGCGCTGATAAAGCCAAACAGCCAAATGATGCTACCTAATGACTTCTTTTTCCCTTGGGGGGAAGCACTGAGAAGGATAATAGATATACTTTGCAACACTGTTCCCAGGGGAGTTTATCTAAGCAGGGAGAAGAATTAATAGGCAGCCTTTTAGGGAGAGACAAATTTGCAAAAATACAGGAGTGTTAAGGAGTTTTTCTGGGATAGCAGACTGGGACATAAAAGTGTCTGTGCAGGGTCCAGCCCATGTCCCTGCACCCAGTCAGCGCAGGTAGCACCAGCAAAGTCCATCCCACTGTGGGGGGACTGCCTCTCCGTGGACCACCAGCACAGCTATCGCTCTCCAGAAAGGATCTGCGCGTCAGGGATCAGAGGAATACCGATGAGAAGGAAGCTGGCAGAGCTAGCCAGCAGGAACCACTGGCACAAGGTGTGCCGGACCGGACATAGGGATGCACAGCTGGAAATTAAGAGGAGCTCGGATGGGCTGGATAAGACTTCAGAGCACTGATTGGTATGAAGAGAAACAGAAGAGTCTTAGCCTGTATGTGCATTAGGGGGAAAACTGCTCACTTGCCATTGACTCCTGATACGCCTCTGAATTTTGTTGCAGTTGTAAACAATGTAAAACCAGTGAACCTGACTCAATGCTATGGTAAACCAGTAGAGCTCTGGTGTCTCGAAGACAGCCAAACCTGCAGGATGGTCTAGGCAGAGTGTTTGAATTTTTGCCTGCTTATGAATTAATTTGTCTTGCAGCGCCCAAACCTCCAAGCTGCATACCTGGTGGAACAGGAGGACGTGTAACTCAAGGGGAAGCACAGCACCATGGCTGTGTAGGAAAGCATTTCCCAGGGCTAGGGCATTAGGGAACCATCTAAAGCTAGGGTATCATATATCATACAATGAAAGGAGGGAATTTCTCTGGCTTTCCTCCAAAAGCCAAGCATTATTCATTGATCAGAAAACAGATCTCCATCTCTACTGAGAACATTTTTTCCTCCATTTGCTAAGTGGAAAATGACAAACGAGCTAGCTGTGCCCTCTCCCGCATTCTTTCTCCTTCCATCTGTCCGGGCGTCCCCGTCGCTTCGCCCTCCCTCAGCGCACCACAACCATACCAGCGGCTACTTACTCGGCACCACTAGCAACCTCGGGGGCGGTGGAGGTGGAGGAGGTGGTGGTAACGGTGGTGGTGGCCTGCACTGGCAAATTTGCTGGCAGCTCTCTGTGACTTTGTCTGCTACAGGCTTGGAGCATGACTTCTGGGGCTCACCCTGAGTGATCTGTGAAGAAACAAGTCATTGCATGAGCAGCAGAAACAGTGAAAACTGATTTTCCACGCGTTTCTTGGACTTGAGTACCCAAGCAGCACCTCAGACCTGTAGTGAGGACTGTGGTCCCGTTTCTTACTAAGGTCATTACAAGGAGGTCTCTTCCCTACATGGTCCTAATTTTTTACTTTTTATTTTAATTTTTTTTTTACCTAACAGAACATCTTCAAGACCTCTTTCCCTCTGTCAAATTTGGTCGAAATTGGCCTGCTGGTTGCTGAGTTATTATGAGGTAAGGAGAAGGCGGGTAGTGGCAGACAATATGATTGCGTAAGCCGCCTTTCCTTAGGAAAGCCATCTAGCAGCATGCATTATTCACAGGGTCATTGCTGCAAGCCAAAGAGAGCTAATAAAAATTACAAGACAGTTAGGGTCAGGATTATGTTCATTTTCCTTATGGCAGAACTGAAAGCCAGAGGAGATCTCTGCTTTGCCAGCCTTGCTTTGATGTTCAGAGAGCATTTCACGGAGTGTTTCACTTCCCACCAAGGGGAGAGGGAGCCCACATTTTACTCGTCTGCGGACTACAGCTATGACACAGTCAAAATCAAAATGCCACAAACTGACTTGTAGCCTCTGTAACATGCAGTGTTGGCTAGTAACAAAGCTGAAGATGAGACATTGCAGAACCCAAGTGTAGGCATCGCTTGGCCACAGACAATGATTTAGCCAGGATTGGTATACAACATACTCAAAAGCTTGATCTAGTCATGACAAGACCATTTATTAACAGCTTATTTTTCTTACCATCGGTAATATTTCCATGACTAGGGATTTAAGGAATATTCAGTAAAATTCCTAATCTAACGCTATGAAATGAAGAAGAATGAAGTTTCCTAATGAAAAGGAAATTGGCTGAACATCACAGGAACTTCTGAAAGGTGTTAACTTCAGAGGTCTCTAAGCCAGCTCTTTTTGAATGGACTGACAGTTAAGATGGAAAATACTGGATACAATTTTAAGGAGACAAAGCCTAAAAGACAAATAAGTATGTTATCTAACAAGCATTTTGAATGCAGGATTAAGAGACCACCTGGGACAGACTTGTGTCTTGCTGAAGCTAAAGACAGTTATCCTAGCATTCAACTGTTGCCTTGTACAGTTTGGTCTTGGGTAGGTTGTTGTCCTAATAGTTTTGGTTTAACATCATCTTCTTTAATCAGCTCTTTTCCATGACAGGTTGGTCATTACAAAGAGGATGTCTCATGTCATGCTTTCTGACCTGTTTTAGGAAGCCTCTTCTGCCTCCCTGCCAACCCAGGGTTGTCTTCTCCCTGCTCCTCTCTCCTGCCCAAGCTTTGCCTCCCTCCTCCTGCCAGCTCCGGGCACACAGTCTGTCTCCTCTCCCCTTTCAACCCTCTCCCCCAGCCCACAGCACAGCCAGCGAGCCTCTCCCACCACCCACAGCTGGGCAACAAGGGTGCTGTGCTGCTTCTTGGCCGCAGGAAAGCTGCACACAGTCATTTTATGTATTTCTGGCCAAAAAGAGAGACATGGCTAATTAAAACAATATCACTGCACAAAGGACGCGTTCACATGCGTAGAAGGTTTCTAAATGCAGGAAGATGCATTACTGTGGCCTCGGGGAAATGGAGATAGGGCTTTGTTGATTAAATATTATGGAGAGGGAGGAAAGAATAGAAGAGGCTACGCGTAGCTGAGTTGGAAGGACGGCTCAGCACAGCACAAGTCAGAAGGCTCAGTTCTTTAAACAGCTTGTCAAATTCTATTACCAAACACAGGGAAAAACAAATTCAGCACAAGTGCTTTCCAACTTTCCCCTTCACCATCAGGTAACAGTAAGAAGATGGTTAAAGACCACCCCAGACAGCTTCCAGGAACTTACACAAACTCCCTCAATGCGCTAATGAATCAAAGTGACTCGGCTTCATAATCCCTCATGGCTGCTAATAAATCTGTCTGCGAAGCAGGCTTATTTATTTTTAAAGTAAGAGATGACAGGCAGCAGAATATCCTCTGCACTGCTTCAGCTCTTCCAATGCTGTTCACGCGCCAGGTTGGGGTGTTAGGGACTCTCCCCAGAGGAGTCCCATAGGAAGGAAGAGCGGTGGCAGTGGCACAACTGGGCTACCTCCCAGTTGTACCGGTGTGACAACATTTCCTGTGCTGACAGAGGAGGTAGGGTAACACCTCTCCACTGGCCCCAGCAGCGGATTAGGAAGCAACTATTAACTCCTAGCTACAATTACTGTCCCCTACCTGGTTCCCTGGTTGCTGAATCCTACAGCTCGCTACAGTCTCGCCGGAGCCGGCGCAATGGGAGAGGATAGAGACAGGGAAGAATAACATTGAGCAGACTTGGAGCCAGCTTCATTTGCAGACCAGAAGCAGCTTTGTGTATATAAGCCTGAAGACGGTGCTGGTATGGAAAAGCTACATTGACTTATTGCTCTAACTTAATATCAACCAGAACCAAAGGCTTGCTCTGTCTTTTTTTAGAACTATTGACTGCTTTTAAATCCCTGGAGGCTCTCCTACCTTAGGCTGGTAATAGAGTGTCCTCAGAAACCAGTGGATATTTTTCTCAATTACTTTGCAGGCAAGATTAACCCTATGCATGCCCAGCCACTCCCTGCTCCTGTGTACTTTTAAAATTTTCTTTCTGGGAAAAAAAAAAAAAAAAAAAAGAAAGTTGCTTTGTCTCTCAATACCTTAGTCTGAACCTTTGTCAAAATTCCCCACAATCATTTTTAAATAGTTGGGAAAGAACCGACATTCAAAAGCATGGGCTTTATCACCTATTTGTTTCCCTTCCCTTGTCACTTAGTAAAATGTCTAGTTGTTAGAAGATACCTGTAGGAACACAGACATTACCTTGCCAGGGTAAGGCAAGAGGGTTAGTTTAAAATAATAAAGATATCATAGGTTGGCTGAAATGAGGCAGGAAAAGGAAAGGCCCGAATCGAGGTTGAGGGCCTCAAGGAGGAGAGAAATAGTCAAGGACTGCTGCAAGAAGATTAACTAACAGTAGCAAGATAGAATTAGGAAAAAAAGAAAAGACATTTGGCTCTTTTTCAAGAAAAAAAAAAAATCCCACTGTTGATGTCTATTAGTCTTCTTATGAAAGGAATGAAGGCTATTACTTGTGTCTTCTAAAGGTAAGCAGAACAAATCACTAGAAAATATGCTTTAGGGAACAATCTTGCTCTGGCAGAGGATGATGAAATAAATTACTCCATGTTTCTTTCTTACTGTCTGCAGTTCAAGGTAAGCTGCCTTTACAGGAGACGGCAGGAGAAAAAAGGCATGTTGGAAGAGCCTAATCTTTCCCTGGCCAGGTCTGCTAATTCGAGCGTGGCCTCAAACGTTACTGCTTGTTTGTTCTGCTGGACACTACCACGGCCCCAGGATGGCTTTGGAAGCACTTCGCAGATAATGACTAACCAGACACCCGCCAGGCTGCCAGGCAGCTCATAGCACAGAGGTTGCCTTGGCAAGGGGTCACCTCCGGAGAGGGACCACACAGGACTTGCTCCCTAGCTGTTACTTCTGCACCTTCCAGCCATTCCTCCAGGTGCCGGAGGTGCCATGAACATGTGTCTCCTCAGCCTGTCTAAAACTTGGTTGCTTGTTTGGCATGAGACTTTCCTGACACACTCAGCAGCTGGCCAGTTTGGACATACATGTCGCTTGGACTTCAAGCTGATGCATTTTTTGCCCTGGTCTGAAAATACATAGAGTTGACTTTATGGATTTGTGCATTTGATATGAGCATGCTTTGCAAAAAGGACAAATGTTTTAAAACATTCACGGAAATGAAAATCCGATCCACAAATGTTCAGGGGGAAGCAAACAGAAAGTGGAAACTGGTAGTTTCCTTTTGCAGTCTCTCTGTTGACGTTTGTGCCTGTGACGTATTTCTTTTTAATCCAAGATTTCCTTCAGAAACAGTGGTCCTAGTCCTGCTTTGCATAGTGTGGAAGAATAAATCTGCATGTGGTCAGAGCTGTTTAGTATTTCAGTAGAGTCCCATGGGATTGCAGCAGTCCACGAGCGTGCTTCTACAGAGTGGGATGGGAAAAGAGGATTAATACAGTTCCCGGAGGGTGGCCCTCTTGTGACTTTTTGAATCAGGTAAAAGGAGGAAAGCTTGAAAAGAAAAGTGCAGTTGACTGAAAAGGCACAGAGACCTCTAAAAGCCTGCTGATGTGGCAAGAGCTTTGTCTCTTGGAAGCAGTCTACAGAGATGAGATCTCAACACTGCTGCATAAATCCCAGGACGGCTCTGCATAATTCACATCAGAGTTAATCCAGATCCATGTTTACGAAACCAGAAAAAATGTGACCCCGCTATTTATCATGACACTTACTGCTCTTTTTTTTAATTATGTCAAAAGCCTCAGACAGAATCGTCCCTTCCTTCTTGTCACAGGGCTGGCTACGACACTAATAAGAAAAGATCATGAGTTTCGGTTTGTTTTTTGGGTTTTTTTTGTTTGGTTGGTTTTTTTTTTAATAAGATAAATGCTTCTCCTCTGATTAGCATCTGACTGATTCTCTTAAGTGCCTCAAGGCAGGGCCTGAGGAGGGAATGCAAAGCTGTGGGAGGGAAGGCCATGCCACACATAAGTCATCACACGGACGAATGGGTGAAGAGGGGCTGGGAGAAGAGACGTGAGAAAACACGATGGCTGCTATAGATGGAGCAGGGGCAGGGGAGTGACATCATGGGACATTACTGAATTAGTCAAGGAGAGTATGGCTTATGAGACTTTGAAGATAAGAGCAAGGATTATAGCTCTACATGGGGACGGGAGTCATGGGAGGGATTCAAAGATGAGGGAGTTTCAATCACAGGAGGGCCAGCATGCCGGCAACTGCTCCACACCTGCCCGTCCCATTGGTACCTGCTGATGGAAGCCTTAGATACATCCTAGTTTTGGGAGAGCTGGAAAAAAGCTTGAATATAAGCAGATTTATTGGTTGCCCTTCCACAGAACAGCAGGCAATAGCACAAGTGCAGTTGATGAGTGGGGCAACAAAACTTCCAAATTATTGCAAGAAAAGGCTGGGTCCCTTGGCTTTTGCATTTCTCAGAGCCTGTTTCAATTCTTATAAACGTAATTATTTCTGAAAGATCGGCTTAGATCATCTGAATAGTTTGCCAAAAATATGTTTATGCAAGTTTTTTTTTGTGTCTGCTTGATTGACTGACTGGTTGCAGGAGAGAAGTTGCAGAAGACATCTCTTTTTACAGAGTGGCGCTTACCTTACAAATGCAGTTACAGTTTTAACTTAAGCTTAGCTACCTGAATACTTGAGCAGGACAGCAGGAAGGTGGCACTGACAGAGATTTTTATGATGGGGGCATTGGTTTAAAGAAGGCCGGGTTTGTTGTATTTCTGTTCATTTTCATTTGTAAGGAGCACGGGTCCTCTGTCATTCTCAGCAAGAGACAAGATGCTAAAACAAACAACATCTCTCTGTAATCTCTTGGGAGTCACTAAGTTTAGAACAGGGAGTAAAAGACGTGGAGCCTCCACTGTGTTTTCTCCAAGAACGAAACTGTAATTGTTCTGTTCTTCAATAGCACTTGGCTGGCTCATCAATCACTCCTCTGAAGACATATATTATAAATAAACTTTAAAATATCAAAGTGACGCATTTGAGTTGAGCTTTGCTGCCGTTCTCTTTCTCCGAACTGGATGGGCGCTTTCCCTCACCGTACACCCATTTCTCCCGGTCCATCTTGCTGGTCACCCCACATTACCCACACCAAGGTCACACAACATCACAGCGTCGGAGTTGGCAAAAGCTGGTTCAGCCTTTTACCCAGAGAAGCCTCAATTCGCAATCAACCTCGAAAACCCACGGCAAAACACGCCCCAAACCAGCCTGCCGGAGCTTCGCTCCGCGCATCGCTTCGCTCCGCGCATCGCTTCGCTCCGCGCATCTTGCCACCTACAGCAAAATGCGCTGACAAACCCTCCGGCTGCCGGCGTGCCCGAGAAAGTCAACTACATCTTGCTCAGTGAGACCACATCGAGTTCGGCTCTGCCGGGGGCTCTGAGCCGGCCGCCCATCCCTCACGCACTCCGTCCCGCAGCAGCCGATAAGGATGGAGGGATGGAGGAGGGGGACACACACGGGACACCGCGCCGAGAAGAGCAACAGCTCTCCCTGCTCGACCCCCGCCCCGCCACCACC
>VYXH01004016.1:1353-23214 GCA_013397275.1 Burhinus bistriatus | reverse complement strand
GCACCGGGGGCTCACCGCTGCGCCCGGGGCTGCCTCACACCCCGGGAGGAGGAGGAGGGGAGCGGGAGACGGGAAAAAGTTTGGAGCCGGGCGCGGGGTTAGAGGGGCCGGGCGCTGCCGGGGGGGCGNTTTTGGTTTTTTTTTTAGTTTTGTCCCCGTCCCCCCCTCCCCTCCCCGAGTGATGCGAGGGCTTGTCCTGTGCCAGGCGGGAGTTGTCGGGTCTGTGTCCCCAGCCCGGTGTCTCTGGGATGTCATTAGGAAGATACTTGGTGGCATTCGTGTTTCTATATAATAACAAAGCACGCGGGAATGTCTAACAGTGCTTGCAGGGAAGTGGATAACGAATCCCCTAATATCAAGGCACCGCAACCTGGCCTCCCCCCAGAGAGGAAGCACAAGAAAATCAAAGACGAAGAGTAGAAAATCGAAGATGAAGATGGTTTCCCTTCCAGTGAAGCAGTTAATGAGCAAAACAGCTGCTCTGTGAGTGGTGGTTGTCGCTGCAAGTTGGGCTTGGTGTGTATCGGGATGCCCCTAAGTGTCTGTTGTTGGGTCAACGGCACAGGGGTCCCGTTTCACAGGTTTTGAATGAAGTAAGCAAACGGGTTTGAACACAATATTGGGCCTAGGGTTTATATTTCATACCCAGAGGCGAATGAGCTTGAGGACAGTGATGTTAGTTTTTTCTTTGTATTTCTGGCAGCCGCTGAGCCAAGTTTGATAAACAGCTTCATAAAAATCTGCTCAGTGAAGCAGGAATGGAAATAGATTAACTTCTCAGCCGATTCAGGGCTAAAATTCTCTTTTCATACCACTGTTACACCAACCTGCATTCATTTCAGTCCCGACAGACACTGGTTTAAATATCAGGACTACCAGGCCCAGCAACATCTTACAAATGAGAACAGCATAGTGGAATTTAATGGAGTTACACCTGAGTTGAGGTAGACCCATTGAGCCTAGACATTTGTTTGTCCCCGTCTTGTGGGTTCGTAAGGGCAGAATACAGAGAGACAGAGACATTACAACCTTGGGTATAGGCAGCAGCTGTACAGCAAGTATTTTTTCTGTAACGATGCTGAAAAAGATGGCGTCCTTTTCTGTAAGTCTACTGTGTGACATGCAATGCTTAAAATACTGTGCTCATTCAATTATAGTTTTAGTGAGCTGGAGTCACAAGAGACAGCAAAGCTTTTCAGGCTTTCTGGTGATTTCCTGAAGGTATTTCAGCACTTGGTCACAGCACAGAACATAATAAATTGCACCATCTGTATACATAGTTCTTGGTTCCTGACAGAATGAGAGATAAGGCTTTAGGCGTTGTACGCCAAAAAAAATACAACGCAGATTTCTTTTCTTTCAGTATCTACAATGCCTTAATGTCAGAAGAACTGTGGATTTCCCTGCCATTAGCAATTGACCAAGTAGCCGTCTCGAAGTGTTGTTCCTGTGGTTCAAAGACAACCCAGGGAACTGAGGACACCGGGCCAAACTTGACCCGCCGTCGCACGGAAGCGAGTGCAATCAGGGATATTGTTCTGACACAGACAAGAGCAGAGTTTGGCCCAGGTAATTAGCATCTTTTCTGTTCCACACTGGTAATTGGCAGTTCCCTTGGGGAAATGATTGGGCTGCGGATATATTAAATCCAGTCTTTGGCCCCGGTCACGCGATCCACACGCAGGCGTATTTCCCATTAGACCGAATGGCTGAAGAAAGGGCTGAATATGTGCCCTATTCTTGTCCACAGGATACCAGCGCTTTTCGTTAATTGCGTTGGCTTCTCTTCTGTAGTTTCTATGGAGAGAAAACAGAGTCCAGGAATTTTTCCCACTTACAAGGAAGATAAATGATATGGTGCTTGTAAGACTGCAGACCCTGAATCAGTGACAGGCTTGAAATATGTTTTGCTTAATAACACATCAAGTGTTTTGTAGCACCAGGACTGGTGCGAGGAAGAACGTGACGATTTATCTGCAGCAGTCACACTACTGCGGTGTTGAGATGGCTATCGGCTAGGGCTACGGTCCCTGAACCAGAACCGGGATTTCCTGGGTGGTAGTCCCATTAGTGGCCATGACTTCCTCTGCTACCTTGGGCACACCTGCACCAGGTTCCTCGCCTGTCAAAATGGCATGGCCAAATCCAGCTACCTGAAGGCGGCAGTGTGCTTGGTGGCAGAGGCAGGACCTGGGTCCTGTCCTCCACGAGGTATTCAGCGCATCAGGAGCAAAGGCAGATCCTTCGCTGGTGTGATCAGCACAGGTCCGTGCTCTGGCTCAGTGCTCTGGAGATCAAAAATGCCTTTTAAGTAAGTGTCACAGCTCAAAATAAGAAACTAAGCTATTTGAAAAGATTTTTTGTTTGTTTGTTTTCAGAAAAGCCCCACGCAAACAGTATCAGCCAAGCAGTCTATCAAAAATTTAAGATGAATATTAACACTAGATAGAATGATGACCATTACTCTTTTTCCCTTTCATCTTTGGTTTGAGAGTATTTATTGTGTTTGCTTTGTGGTTTGTTTTTTTTTTTTTTTTAAACAATTGCTGATAATCAGAACAACCATGATTAACACTGCAATACAGCAACTACTCAGGAAACATTAATAAGGACTGCAACACTGATTAGATGTACAAACAAATATTATCGCACTCCTTTAATCTAAGTAGCCATAATGGTTATAATGGACTCTAAGAGGCTATTTGTTTTGTCAGTATAGATTGCGTTTACAACATGTATTCAAGTGTTCAGAGGGCACAGGAGAAGGTTCTTTTCCAGGCTGACTTGTCAAAATGTCATTAAAATCAGTGGATATTCACCAATCTGACTTTAGGTAGATTTTGTCCCTATGACTTCTGATACATGGGAATGGGTTTTTAGCTGGAGCCAGCCGCAGAGGAAGCGAAGGCAACCGCTTCTCAAGCTTTGTGGTCAGTCAGGCCGAGGGAGAATCCACTTAAGCTTTTTTTGCTAATGACATTTCTGGATGCAAGTCAGTGAACTCAAGAAAAGTGTCCAACCTGGTGAAATGCTAGCCAAAACATAAACAGAAAACGTTTCAGCACTGAGATTTCAAAGCTTTGTGCAGCCCGAAAGCACCATCTCTCTCAGGCTAATTTTTGGATTTGAGTCCAAAATACCATCAACAGGCTGGTAAATGTACAGCATCGCTTCACTTTGAACATTGGCTTGTACAGAAAATATTTTTGTTTCTGTTCTTTTAAAGATATTTTTATTGCTCCATATATCTGATGCAGTGCTTTCAACACGTGGAAAGCAAATTTATTTGGTTTTTCTGTACCCGAGAATCCACACCTAATTGGAAAGTTTTTAGAAGATCAAAAATTAATAAAGGTCACAGCAGCAGAAACAGTGGAGGAATTCGCAGTCCTCCAAACACCACCATTAATTCTCAGGGAAGGGAAGGGGGTTCTTCATGATGATCCCATTTATTTTAGAGAATACAGAAAAACACTAGGACTCTTAATAGTATTTACACGTACAACCAACAGATTTGATTTTCAGAAGACTTGATTGTTCAATTGTTTGATAATTCCAGCTTGTGGGAAAAGATTCCCAACTTTGAGCACATCTAGAATGAATTGTCAAGACAACTAATTCTTTCATTTTCATTATACTAAATTAATAGTTAATAAAATATTGAAAGTGGGTTTTAAGTTTTAGAAGTGTCGAGGTTTCAGAAAACTCTTCAAGTTCTCTCCAAGATACGTATGGGCTATTGCACTGCATCTGGAAAACAAAGGCAGGGTGTCTCCTTTCTGTTGGTATAAATCAGGAATACCTTCACCGAAATCAATGGGTCCACATCAGTTTAGGTGAGGGGTGAACAGGACCAACACGGAAGGCTGCATCATGTAATCTTTAGGTTGTGCTCCAGCACCTGAAGTTGGGGGACACCACAGATTTGTATTCGTGGCCAGAAAAGCTATGGCTATACATCACGTAAGCCTGTTCTTGTGTTTTCAGTTTTCTAGCTGTGAAATACTGTATTCGGTGATATATAGGCCTCCTGCTTACTCACTTTTGGTAGTTTCTCACCATTTTTTCTGTTCAGCAAATGGATTTGTTCAGCAGCATGACTGTTCTTTGTTTATAAATGTAAAGATAAAATATGTGGGATAAGTTATTAAAAGTGGCCAGGAAAGTCCCAGAGTTGAGGAAGGGCTTGTATGCCCCCAAATATGTCTGTTTTTTTCAGCTTTATCAATTGCGCACACAACACATTGCGTCTCCTTACAGATACTATGTTCTTAGTCTCTTATGGCCATTATAATGAAGTCCCTACATCCCGAGTCAGCGGCAGGTTGCAGGAATCCCTTAAGTGCTATATCACTTTTACACCCAACATTCATTGCTGCTTAGGTTGCGTCTGTCTTTATGGAAGATTAAATACTCGTTATTGGAATGTGTAAAATATAATATGAAAACATTGCCTTCACATTTATTCTTGGACTCTGTTTGGGTCCCTTGTGGGTCCGATGTAAAAGGCAGGGCTGGTTACATGTTTCCAGGAGGAATTCCTCATCCACTTTACCATGGAAATCCAGTACAATTGCCTAATATGTTATGGTCTGTAGCTGCTCCACTGGAAAATGGCTGATCAGGTGATAAAAGTTCATCAAACCCTAGTAAGGCCTAAAAAAGATACCTCCGTGTTTATTCCATACTACTATTAAGGATGTGTTTCTCTACTATCCTTGAGGTTATTATAGATGGAGGATGAAATAAGACGAGCACCATGGTTGCCCAGGCCATTGTGGAAATGGATAGATGACAAGGATGAGGCTGAGTAAACGTGCAAGAGTGTAAGTAGTTCCGGCTGAAAAGCAAGGATGGATAATCACTATTTCTAAGAAAAAACTATCAGCATAGCTTCTTTTTTTAACTCCCCCTTGTCATGGTTTTGGCAAGTAGAAACCTTCACATATATTGGTCTAATTGTTTGGTCTGACTGATCTAATTAAAAGAAAGCTGAAGTCTAATCTTGATTGCCTCTTTAGTGAACCCCAAGTGTCAGAATCTTCCCTAAAACTACAAGTCCAAGAGTTTCTGTGTCCAGCAAAAATATGATTGAATTGGTGACTAAAACCATTGTCTGTAGGGCTGCACGTTTGACAGTGTTTCATCAAAAAATGCTTGAAAGATGGTCCATTTCACAGCACATTGCTCTCTCTTTCTGCCCTCCCTCTCTCACTCCGTACCTCTGTTTCTAATCGACACGATTCCCGATCTGAAAAATTAGGAACCAGATTTTGGAAAGCTGTCAGTCTGTAGGTCTCAGGTGTGGGTTGTCCAACCTGTCTCTGCAGCTGCGAGCGCACAGACCATGGGGATTCATATCTGGGTTCCACGCTATGGGGATGCTTCGACCTGAGCCCTCAGGTGAGAGGATGAGGAACACAGAGCAAAACCCTCAGAAGAGGGGCAATGAAAGAGAGCAGAGCAGAGCCGATTTGTACCTACCTCTCCTGCATTTTAATACAGACCATGGTGCTGCTGTGTGGGGTTAGGAGAGTGACTGGAAATAATCCAAGAAGAGCTTCTCAGGCACAACGTAGCAGGAGAAACAGCAGCCAGCAGAGCAAAGCCCTGGCACAGAGAGGTTCCCTCTCTACCTGCGTGCAAGCACACCGTTTACACAGGAGGCAGGGGCAAAGGTGCTCGTCAATTGAATCCAGTCTGTACGGGTGTTTGATGACAGTATAAACTGCAGGCAAAGCTTGAATAATGTATGAAATTATTCAATAATTAATAAAAGTCATCAGGAGCACTCCACTGAAAACTAGCTTTCTAAATAATTTCTCACCGTTCTTTTTCCTTGTTATTTTGGTCAGTGGGATACATTTGAAACATGATGGCAGCGACCCTCCATTTTCATCTAGCACCTCGCTGTCTATATTTGCGTATAGGGGAATAGATGTGAGGCATTCGCTTATTGACAGGCAATAGCTGTTCCTGCTACAGATGAGCAGAAAAAACTGAAATCCACCACAGGAAGCCAAGCAGATGACGTGGCAAGCAAGCAGTTAATATGAGCTGATGGAGGGAGTGACCGTATTCACTGAAGAAATGAGCAACCGAGTGCCACTGCATTCACCTCTGTGTCAGCACAAACTTCAGAAGGAAAGGATGGAAAGTTGTTCTCGGTGGTCTGCCTCCCTCAGTTCTTCTACTGCTAGTGCACAGAAGACATGCATCTTGTTGGAGAGGGTGTTGATAATGAAAATCCTGTGCAAATCATAGAATCATCTAGTTTGGAAGGGACCTTTGAGATCATCAAGTCCAACCATTAACCTAACACTGCGAAGTCCACCACTAAACAATGTCCCTGAGCACCACGTCTACCCATCTTTTAGATACCACCAGGGTTGGTGGCCCAAGCACTTCCCCGGGCAGCCTGTTCCAATGCTTGAGAAGCCTTTCTGTGGAGAAATTTTTCCTAATATCCAAACTAAACCTCCCGTGGTGCAACTTGAGGCCATTTTCTCTTGTCCTGTTGCCTGTTACTTGGGAGAAGAGACTGACCATCACCTTGCTACAACCTCCCTTTCCCTCACCTGTGAATTACACCACAGTGCAAGGGGATCTGAGAGGAATATCCATGTGCAGGGAGGAAGGAGAGAGTTACCCATGTGTATGTGCGCATATGGACGGTCACTGAAAGGAGAAAAGAAAGTAACTATAATGAGTTTTTTTGAGATGTGTGTGCCATGTTTTCATTCACTATTCCCCATCCCACCTCCCCTGCAAGCCCCATCAGGAAGACTTGGAGATGCTTGGATGTCGAAGTGAGGGGTAGCCGGTACCCAGGGAAGAGCAGGAGTGTGTCCTTATGTGGATGGCTGAAGTAAAAGGAGTTTCAGGTTTGTATCACTGCACTACATATACAACCATGGTTTGAACGTGCACATGAACTGTGTGCCCTGGAGAACACCCCCTACCAGTGAGTGCTCCCCGCCTTCCCATCACTTACAGTACCACCTTTGTCCCTTGGGGCTGGGCTTGTAGCCTCCTCTGCAGAGATCCCTTATCAAGGGCACTCCAGGCTGCAGCAAACGCAAACCTACACTCCTCCGGGCAGACAATGTGTGGGCCCTTTGCCATTTAGCAAAACATGACTAAACTCTGCCAAACTTCATCAGGGTGACTGGTGCCTGACCTTGGTTTCAAGAGGAAATCACAAACGTGTATTAATTGTTGTAAGAAAATACTGGTAGAAACAGACCCCAAGTAATTTTTTGTTTTTCTTCACTTACCTGTAAGCTCCACAGTGTAAAGAGCCATTTTGGTAAAGAGCCATTGTACTATTTCTTTAACAATACAATCAACAAACGTGGCATCCATTGTGGTGAGGTGGATGTGGTAATTTGTGCCACTGACAAATGTGTGACATTTGTTAATGGCAGGGAAAGAAATATGAGGTTGTGCCAATGTCTAACACAGAATTTTGGTGAATATTTTATATCAGCCGAGGTTAAGAGTTAAGAGCCAGACGCCAAGCAGGTCGGATTGTAATGGGCCCATCTGTCTCATAACAAGAGCTATTGATCGGTTATTATTCATAGCTAGTGGGGGACTATCACAAAGACACCACTGGCAGCAGAGCCCACCATCGAGATCTGCTGCTGTCAGGTAGCACTGGGGTGAATGGGGAGAGTTTCTCTCCAGCATCTGGATGCTGAGAACCAAACACTGCGCTGGGACAAACTCTGGCAGCTCCCAGTGGCATGACTGGTAGCACCTCCCAGTTTCCGCAACCAGTCTCTGTTTGGTATGTAATACAAGCCTTTGTTTTATATATTAATTCAAAACTGTCCACTACATCTGTACTCCTCTGAAAACACACTGTGGTTCTGTCTGCAGCTGGGAAGGAAGATCTGTCAGTTTGTCAGTGGTTTCTAGGCTTTTACAAGTTGTTAAATCTCTGTAAGTCTTTTGCATCATCTATGTCTGAAGTCACCATGAGGCATGCACACCAATCCAGTTGGCCACTGCCATAATTTCTTAGATCCTGTGTGGTCTGTATCTATCTGAAGAAAGACAACTAAACCGGTGCCTACGGTTTCTGGCATACAGAAGATATACTGGGATCTGCCTGCTGTCCATAGGTGGTAGGTTATCTTCATGTCTGGTAAGATATCCCTAGACTCTTGTTAGATTAGGCTGGCCTAGTCTAATAACTGAGTAGATGTGAGATTAGGCCAGTAGCTGGGAGCATGGTTCCTCGTGGCTTAGACTGACTATCAAAAAGCCACACACACAGACTGCCTGACAGACCTTGTCACCTTCCTTATATAGAAGACAGCCAAACATACAGGTCTTTCAGGACTGGCTACTGCACTAATCATACAATCATAGAATATCATACAATGGCTAATGTTGGAAGGGACCTTAAAGATCATCTACTTCCAAACCCCCCTGCCATGGGCAAGGACACCTCCCACTAGACATGGTTGCTCAAAGCCTCATCCAACCTGGCCTTGGAACACTTCCAGGGATGGGGCAGCCACAGCTTTTCTGGGCAACCTGTTCCAGTGCCTCATCACCCTCAGAATGAAAAATTTCTTCCTGAAATTTAATCTAAATCTACCCTTCTTCCAGTTTGAAGCCATTATCCCTCGTCCTATCACTACATGCCCTTGTAAAAACTCCCTCTCCAACTTTCTTGTAGGCCCCCTTCAGATACTGGAAGGCTGCTATAAGGTCTCCCCAGAGCCTTCTCTTCTCCAGGCTGAAAAGCCCCAACTCTCTCAGCCTGTCCTCATAGCAGAGGGGCTCTAACCCTCTGATCATCTTCATGGTCCTCCTCTAGACCTGCTCCAACAAGTCCATGTCCTTCTTATGTTGGGGGCTCCAGAGCTGGGTGCAGTACTCCAGGTGGGGTCTCACCAGAGCAGAGTAGAGGTGCAGAATCCCCTCCCTCCACCTTCTGGCCATGCTTCTTTTGATGCAGCCCAGGATGTGATTGCCCTTCTGGGCTGCAAGCGCTCATTGCTGGCTCATGTTGAGCTTCTCATCCACCAACACTCCCAAGTCCCTCTCCTCAGGGCTGCTCTCGATCCATTCTCTGCCCAGCCTGTATTTGTGCATGGGATTGCCCGGACCCATGTGCAGCACCTTGCACTTGGCCTTGTTGAACTTCATGAGGTTGGCACAGGCCCACCTCTCAGGCCTGTTAAGGTCCCTCTGGATGGCATTGCTTCCCTCCAGCGTGTTGACCGCTCCACACAGCTTGGTGTCGTAGGCAAACTTTCTGAGGGTGCACTCAATCCCAACATCCACGTCACCCACAAAGATGTTAAATAGTACTGGTCCCAGTACTGACCCCTGAGAAACACCACTTGTCACTGCTTACCACTTGGACATCAAACTGTTGCTTGGCCTTTGAAGAACATAGATGAAAGCTGTTATGGTGTGGCAGGTGCACCTGCCATGATAGGGACCTAAACTTCTCGAAAACTTAGAAGTTGTAGTTTGGGGGTCGGGCTGCCCGGTCTGCATGGTGACTACTGTCACGTACACACTTCGGTCAAAAGACAAGGAAGTTGAGGCCCTCAGCTAGTGAGGACTAACATGACCATATGTGACCACACATCAGATTCAACTAGGGTATAAATGCCGCCCTGCTGGAGGGCAAATTGAGTTGGTCCTTCTCGGAGCATTGGGTGTGCAGTCAGGGACTCACCCCGTGGGTTGGGACGCTGCCCATAGTAACTCCTGCAGGTTGAGAGCCCGCACCTTACTAAGTGTGTGAGTGTTCATTTTGGACACTCGTTTCTAAAGCTTAAGAATTCTTAAGCCAGCTATGTAGTATTAATTCTGTTTAACATCTTGAACCTGCAGATTATTAATGTTGTCAGAGTCTTAAAAGTTTTGGTTAAAATAAAGTTTATTTTTTAGTTTATCATCCACCTAATTTAATTTCTTGTAGGCCTCCGCAACATATGGAAGTTCAAAAATCTACATTATAAAATATTATAGAGATTGAGGTATTGTGAAGCATTTCACTTCTCTCAGCAACAATGATGGTTGTGTTTCTAAAGCAGTCCTACCAGGCAGTGTCCTGTGGGTTTCTGTTTTCCTCTCTGAGTATTTTCTAGGGTCAGAAAGCATTTTTGTGGGAGCAAGGCTCACCACAGTGGTGGGCCTGGTAGCATACACATTGCAAAGAATTTTCTCAGATAGACATAAAGAAAAGAAAAATAATATTTAGAAAATTAGAATTCTAAGAAAAAAATATAAGTTCTGAAATACTTTATCTTGAGCCTCTGCTATGGATGTTTTCATGAAATCAAACACAAATTACACTGCCTATAACTTCTTTTGTATCACAAGTTGTCACCGTATCTCCAAATCACTTCCCTGGCAGAATCTTATGCAAAATGTGTGGATACTAGGATGTCCTCTTACTAAGGCCACCAATATCAGCAGGCATTTATCAATCTACAGTTTCAACACACCATTGGTTTTGCTCTGGCTCAGCCAGTGGAGTTAGATTTTATTGCATTCTAAAAAAATTATATCCTATCAATAAACTCTCAGTTCCCATCTTTAGCTTTCTAAGATTATAGTGTTCTATTTTTCGTTATTATTGGAAACATCCAAATCCTTGATCTTTTCCTTTTCCTTTGTCATCTTAACAAATACGTGTACTAGGTAGAAGAAGAAGAAAGCTCTCTATATAGGGCCTGGCAGTCCATAGTGCCTCCAGCTGAAGAACTTACACCTTGGAGAACTCTTTATCTTGCAGTCTGCGTTGTCCCACCAAAGAGTGAGAGAACTCTCAGGAGGTCCCAGGAAGATGGTGGTTAAGGTTTCCGTTGCCATGTTGCCTAACATCAGTGCCCACCCTCTGTTTCACACAGATTGAGGTGTGCCATCCCTGCTCAGCCTCTGTGAAAAGGGATGAAGGAACGTGCTGTAACATTCCTATGCTCTTTGGGGAAGGGATTTCTTGTTGTGATGAGTGATGGGCCACGTCATGTTTTCACTGACACTAGTAATAGTGAGTACATTTTCAGGGTATTATTGTGTTTGCAACATATTTGTTTGCTGCTTATCTGTAGGCACCGTGATATAATCAGAGAGAAGAAAGAGGTTGGATATAATTTTAAGTACTCTCTCACTGAATATTGTAAAGTATATTAGAAATGCATCTATAAGAATCAACAGAGGCTGAACCTGTTTGGGGACTAGAGGATGGATCAGATCCATCTTTGTCAGCCCTTTTTGTTCCCCAGTCCACTAAGTATCACCCTGTGCTGTATTTTCACGATGCTTTTCATTTCAAAATGGGCTAAGTTTCGCATGCTCTTCACTTTTTCCATTTTTTTGCTTGGTAGGCCCACTTGTCTGTGCAGGAGGTGTGGGAAGAGTCTGTGTGCTTTTTTTTTTTAGGTCTGCAATTTGTTTTTTCACATTCTGATGTCTTGGAAACCCCTGGGAGCCACTGTTTTGAGGAACCTTCCGATCCATTTCTCCGATGCAGTGGTGAGAGATAACTGGTGTGCAAGGTGTTATGAAGAGATAATTGAGGCAACAGTAGCTGATCTTTGCTAATGACGACACATTTCAGCTTACGTTGGCACAGCATCCTCATAAGCATGCAGACATAGGGAGCCGCAGAAATGTTGGCTGGGGACACTCGTTCCCCAGGAGGTCACACGCTAATGCATGGTACTTCTCATATTGCTGACTGCCCCTCGCATTGTCTCGTCTGTCCCCATGTTTGAAGGTCCAATCTTGTTTAGCTGTCTGTTAGGCCTCTGCTGAAACTTCCTACGTCCTTTAGCTTCTCTCTCGCTTCAGACCCCAAGTACATCACCCCCTGCCAGCTGCTGATTTGAAAAGAAATGCACCCAGAGCCCCCCTGTGAGACTGACAGTATTTTGCATTCATCTCCGTGCCTCCGAAGCATTTCGAGATCCTCCAATGAAAGTCATTACATAAATGCAAAGCATTGTATTGTTAAAACTTTAAATCATGACAGATTTTGAATACATATTTTTTGTGACTCAGTCATGAATAATCACAATTTGCATATAATATTTTCCTGTATTCAGCATACCCTCCTTCTCCTTTAATCCTTCTGACTTGTGCTGCTGTAATAACTCTAAACCTGAATTAGAGAAGCGACTGTGGATCACCTTGCTGTTAACTTGGTGCTGAGTAATCTTGATATACCTATAGGCAGGAATAGCTGACAATTGTTTGTAACGAGCAGGGAGGAAACCCATAATCAGAGGAAACATTTCTCTGTCTATGAACAAGTGCATCCATTTTGCTTTCTTTGTATCCAAAGCTATAGTGGCTGTCTAATATGAGTATTATTTCCTTGTGCTTATTAGTGCAGTGCCAAGGGATGCGCTAATGTTGGGGCTTCACTTAGTAAGACCCTGGTCAAATGCTGAGAAATAGGCAACGATGCCCCAGCGCACTTAAGGGCTTAAAGAGCAGAACAGGGACCCAGTGAGAAGGTACAAAATGCAAGCGTTAATGGAAAGCGATAACCAATTCTCTGTCTTTGAAGTATCTTTGTTTGCAAAGGACAGCTTAATTTACCTTGCAAACACTATGCTATGTGATCTGATCAGCTCCCTAGCTGCCATTTTCTGGTTTCCCCTAGATAAATCGGCCGGGTGACGGCAGCAGTCCTGCAGAGTCCCAGCTGTGGGAGCGGAGCTGGAATGCCTGCAGCAGCCTGTGTGTGCCCATGCCAGTAGAGCTCTGTCCAGTGCACTGGAAATCCAGAGTCCAGCTCTGCGCGCGTGTCCCAGACGTATAGGAACGTCGTTCTGCCATTGTATACTGCACGTTGCAGGCAGGAGCCCATCGTCTTTGTTGCCTTCAGAAAGACATGACCAGAGTTAGGACCCTCCTGGGCAGAAGAAGCCTTGGGCCTGCCACGCTGCTCTCCAGAACAAACCCCCACCATCCTTTTGAAGGTCTTTGCAACGTGTCCTCCCAGTGGGAGAGGAAATAGGCTCTTGAAGCTGGTTTATCTTATGGCTCCTTTCATTAGGGGGGATTTTAGCTGGGGTGACTTCTTGCCTGGGGGAACAAATGTTTACTCTTGAGTAAAAGAATTGCCTCTCACCAAAGCTGGTTTACCAGATGCTGGGTTGCCCCATTCCTCTCCTGCACTTGAATATATTCTCATAATGCTCATTTTTGTTGGAATAATCTGGCATCAGCTACGCTGACAATCCCCCCCCCCCAGAGCTCTTTAGAGCAGCTAAGAGCTGATTTGGGTCCCAGAGCAAACAGGGTGGTTCTCTTCCCCCTTTTTCCTTCCTCCTTCCTCCTACGAGTTAACCCAGTGCTGACGTCCTCCTCTCCCCAGCCCTGCTGCTGGTGGTGCAGAGGCACTCGCTAGGGTGCAACTCGAGTCCCAGGGCATTCATCCCTGCCCCCTGCGGTGTTTCTGGTGGGCTTTGGCATCAGTGTTCAGAGCGTGCATTAGTCCTTTTCTCTCCAGTTTTATGGTGCTGGAGCATGATTAGCTCTCAGCTGGTACAGGTCTCGCCCTCCTCATCTTGTCAAATGTAACTCAGTCATCAGGCTTCTTCCCAAGCGTCTCGTATGAGCAGTTATTGGATCCCATTTTGCTGTTTGAATCTGGAAGCTGAAGTCGCCCCTGCCAAATTGGAAAATAAGCCACCACACAGCTGCAGAAAGAGAATAATTGCACCAGAATGATTCTGCTTGGAATTACTTGGGATAAACCGACAAAATCTCTGGGTGCCTTTTCATGTGCTGGCTTCAGTGGGGTAACCTGCCTGCGGTGAGCCACCTGCACGTGGAGGCTTTCAGGCACCCTCAGCTCTGCTAACATCCTCTGTCTCTCACTGTTCAAACTCATTTCTGTAACTAGCTCAAGTGCAAGACAAGACTGATTCTCCTCTCTTCACAACGAGTTTTAGCTAGAACCAGATTTTAGGCAAGTTTTAGCTTTAGCTTGATTCAAGCAGAGAGTTCTGGGGAGCACTGTCAGACCCTGCTGGCACCTACAGGGTGTGAAACTCCATCAACAATGGGCACTCTGCATAATTTCCTTTTGGAAAAGGTGAAAATTTGTGTCCAAAAGCTTTCTCCAGCGTCAACCATCTGCTTTCACGAACATTTCGCTTTGTGCTATTTCCAGTCTGAACTGGGGGTGAGGTTTAGCCTTTTTCAGATATTCATTCATGCTTCCTTTTCATTTATTTAAATTACACTCATCCATCTTGTCCATCAATATGTTGCCTTGCTGACCATGCAGATAATAAACTCCGGTGTCCATAAACACTGTAGGTCATAATTTCTCTCACATAAATATGATCATTAACTTTTCTACAGGATGACTTGCATGAGGAAGATGACATATGTGCTCACTGATAAGAAGATAAGAGTCTGAGGTAATTGGATTAGCTGTTATAGAAAAATGGGTGAGCTGCGGGGATAGAATTTGCTCAGGACTGATTTGGAGCACAGAATATCAGAGTGCTGCAAATCTGATAGCCAATGATGCCTGTTTAGATGGCAGTTCAGGAGGCTTTATAAGTGTGTATCTAACATTGAATCTGTGTATCATCTATAGGATGTAGCGGGCTGTGCACCTACAGATACTTGCATATGGTACTCTTTGATGAAAAGGGGCTCTGATGAATATATTTATTCAGGCTAAGAAGACTATAGGAATTTCACCACATTTCATAATCCAGTAAAACTAGCCTCCCCAAAATTCTGAAATAGCAAAGTATTCTGCTTTCCTTCTCCTCCTTACCTTTAGCTCTCAAGTCTGGAATGACCCCTGCTCCCTCCGTGCCATCCCATTGGCATCAGCCAGAGTCACTGCTTGTAGGGAGTCCCGTATGTTTAGTTACGTGGGAGGTTCCTCAGAGCTAGCTCAAAAAGAACAGAATTGACCTTTAACCCAAGGAAGGACATTTAGAACCAGTTTTTTACAGGACTTAAATAATGGGATTGTCCCAGAAGGGGGGCTGCAGAAAGACACAGCTAGGATAACTCACACATCTCCTTCCTGGAGCAGAGATATTTATTCCCTGCAGTGGTCTCCAGGACCTGCATGTGGCTCACGGAGACTTGAAGTTTCATGGTCAACCCTGCCGAAGATGCCCCAAGAGCCAGTCCTCCAGGGCCTCTCGATGGCTGAACTCAGCCAGCGTTGCCGTGATGTCTGCCTGGTGCTGAGCTGCCAGTGATGGAGTCATCGTTTCCAAACCCACTTTACTCTGTTTCACTTTCGTTCAATTTATAGTTGTCTCTGATAGTTGAGATGAATGTGGATTTTATTTTATGAGCGAGCATGGAGTTCATTTGCAGGGTATTTATTGCTCTAGCCACATAGAGGAGATAAATCACCTTTGAAAAAAAAATGTCCTGTTGCATGCAACGGGCTCAGTAAGTTTGCCTAAACTCTTAAAAAGTTCCCATTTAATCTCTGCCTGGGGTTAAGTCCTGTGAAACTAGAACTGAGCAGGAAAAGTGCAGAAAGCCATACACAGGACGGGCAATAGCACAAGAATCCAGTTCATGCTGCCTCCCTCTTTCAGGGCTGCTCCCACCTAACTTCTACCCACAGGCTCTTAAGCTCTTATTCTATGCTCAGTGGAGACAAATACAGTATGCCCACAGCCTTCTCTTGAATGGAATAAATTCATTTATTTATATATTACCTCAAATCAGGATACTTACATAGCTGTATATTGATGCATTTGTTTTAAAAAAACCCACTCACCTACAAATGGCTCTCCACATACAAGGGTCAAGATTTCCAAAGGCAGCTAATGATTTTGAGGAGCATCATTGAGCGCTCAGCCTAAGACAACAACATTAACTTCACTGAGATTTTTGGGATATATCTCAAAACAGCGATGAGTCCATTCACCGAAACATTTTTATGAATATCATTTATGCCTTCTGTATTACACCAGGTCAGTACCGGTGTGATTGCCTACAGTTTCAGTTAATTTTCCACCCAAGCACATATGAATCTACCCATTTCCCTATTTCAATATCACCTCTGAGGTAGCTAGATACACACTGACACCTCAGTGTGACTAGGATTGGCTATTTTGGACTTGCTTGATAGTAAAAACTTAGTTTTATTCTCTATTATTGATCAATCTATTCCTTGTGCTAGTGATGTAGTCAGCTTTGGTGTCCATTTAGAAGTGTCAGAAACAAATGTGACTTGTTACTTTGCTTAGTCAATGTAGTAAGAGATCCAGTTCTGGGTCATCCAGAATGACAACTTCATCTGCTACCTGTATGTTCAGGTATGTATTGTGCTTTTGTACTTTGCAGTCTGTACTGATTATGCCATGCTTTCATACAAAAAATAGTTGCTGTTACTGCATACATGGCATTCAACAACTCCATGGGGCTGTTGCTATGCTTACAAGACTTTCCATTAAAATGCTAAGTAAACACAAGTTTTCAAATAAACTTAACAGAGCACTTTTATTTATCAGAAGTTTACAATGGAAACCTGACAATCTTTTTATTTCTAAAATTTGTCATGTCTCCAACCCTGGGTATTGAAATACTGGAGAAAAAATGGTGTTTATTTTCAGACATTCATTCATTCAGCTGCTTTTGATGAATACCCCAAAATGTCATGTTTGATTTTGCTTTCAGCTGCTCACAGAAAACCTGCCTGTTCCAAGGGGACCTGTTGGATTAAGTTAAATAACCATTAGATGAGGGGGTTGTTACGCTGTGATTTAGCAAAGCAGAGCAGGCTGCTTCTGCCGCTCAGAAGAATAGGAATCAATCCCCTGCTTATCCCAGCACCATGCCCATTCATATCCCGGGGTATTTATGGGCACCATACATACTTGCAAAGCAGAGACTACTGTAACCTTGGTGCTCAATACATCCGCGTTTGAGATGTATATCATTTCATCCTCTCTGTGCTCAGCAGAACAACTGGAGAAGTCTGCTGGTTTCCCAGGTAGGACAAATCACCAAACACGGGGACTGAAGTGCACTGATAATGCTCTTAGTCATAGGGTTTAGTTTTAGGTAGCCCTGTGAGGAGTGGGGAGTTGGACTCGATGATCCTTCTAGGTCCCTTCTAACTCAAGATATTCTATGATTCTATGGTAGATCCAAATCTCTAAAATAAAACAAAGCAGAAAAAAAGAGCAAGCATGAGCTGAAACGATAAATTATAGAGGACTTCCTGTGGAGAAATCAAATAAATCTCTCTAAATATTTTTAGCATGCTCACTTTCCTTTCAATAGCTCAACAGGAGGTTCAGTGGTCTCACCTGGCATCTTATTAATACTGCACTGATTGGTGAGCATGCAGGAATAGAGCAGCGCTGGCATCTTGGTTAATCATGTCTTCTAGGAAATTGTGAAAATGACACAGGAGATACTTCACAAATGGCGAGCTGAGGTTTTGCTGCAAAAGAAAATGTCTGTTTTCACAGCAGGTGGTCAATAAATCCAGCACTATTATGGATCATAGCTATAAGTCAGTTTTCAAGTGTTCCCAACCGCATGTGGCATCTGTCTCTCTCGGGAGTCTGATCACAATCTTTGCTGCAAATGGAGGATGGAGTTTCTCCTGTGTTTGAGCTTGTTTACTTTCCTTTCATTTGTGGCTTTTACTTCAGCTCTTCTTTGGATCCTGATATTTCAGAAGACTATTTTTGATCAATATAGTCTATCTGCAGTACCTAGTGATTTCCTTATTTTGAAGTAAAAATCTCTTTCATAAGCAATTCCCTATAGAAATGTTCCTTTCAGTCTTATGCACTACTTGGATTTTTCCTCAGGGATGGAACATTATTTTTCCTTTTAATTCTCTTTAAACTGCTGACACTAATGCTCTCTCTAAAACTTGTTGTGGGCCCTGCTTTGTATCTCATATATATTTGGGATTAAGGAGAATTTATTATCATGTGGTCTTAAAGCAGCTTTTTCATAAGTCTTGAGTACACTCTCCTGTCAGGTGAGTGCTGATTATATATCATAGGAAAAAAAAGGTTTTAAAAATAGATCCAAGAGGGAGAAAAATCTGAAGGCTTGAGATGAACAGTTAGGAGAAACAAGACGGGGAGGAATTTGCAGCAAGAGAAAAATCTTAGCTCCCACGGAGGATGCTCAAGTGGATGATGCTGTTTCTTCTGAATGGGAGAAGCTGTAGGCGAGGAGGTGACCTGGTACTGCTCGACACTGTGATGGCCAGACGAGATGGGATGTCTGAGCTCACATCCCTCCCAAATACAAGATTTGGAATCTGGAATTTTGATTCCATTCAGTGGGGTTGAGGACATTCACAGTAGAAATCAGCGTCACCCGCTCAGAGAGCTCAATGCATAGGCACGCATACTGCATATATGAATATACATGATCTTTTGGAACACGTATCAAGCTGAAAATCCACCCTTTGAATCAGGCTTTTTTCAGACACCCCAAATCAGACACCTGAATATGGAAACAACCCCAAACCCAGTCTATTTTGAATGTGTTGGCCGGGCGTTTCCACTGCTTTCGGAAGAGGTATGTAAGCTCACAAAGAAGCATTTCATGCCTTGCACGTAAAGTGACTTCAAAGGCAATCACTCATTGAAGAAAAGAAAAAGAAAGTATACTACTTCTCAGTGATCTCTAAAACACACAAGGAAAACAGAAGTCTTTGTGTTTTGTGAAGGGGAATGCATCAGAGGTTAAAGATGCAGGTTGCAGAGAAAAATGCATTTTAGTGCAAAAAGAAAAGTTATTCTAAATATTGTCATCCTAAAATTAGTATTACTCACCACAAGCTTGGGAACTGTTCAGAATTTATAACCTTGATAGCTTTGACTACAGCAAAATATATATAAGTGGATCAATTTTTAATATGTGTAACTGCAAATCTGACAGAGATAAACCCTTCAGTGAATCACAGGCTCAACTTCTTGTTTGAAGTTAACAGTCATTTCATTAGATTTGACTTCAAAAAAACACCTTGCCATGATTTAATGTTATAAGTTATGAACTATTCAAATTGCTCACTGAAAATGTATTATTTAAAGATGTACTTTAAAAGTGAGCAAATGTAAGCAAGCTGTATATTTAACGGGTTACACATTTCATTCCCGGGAGACCATTTCACACTGGGAACTATCACGCTAACTTGTCAGTGTGATCTAGTGGTACGAGCAGGAGCATAGAAGTTGGTGGTTACAACGCTGGCAGTATGTGACCTTGAGAAAGACATTTCATCTTGGCATTGTTTTTTCACCTGTAAAATAGAGAGCAGGGGGAAAGTAGTGTAGCTCTTCTGGGGTCTGCACTACGTTAATGTTTGTAAAACACTTTGAGGGTTGCAAATGGAGAAGGTGCCAGAGAAATGTTATAACATCACTTATTTCTAATTATTTTTTTCAAGCTGGGATCAGATCCTCAGATTTGGCCTTTTTAGGTTGCTTCTGTGTTGCAGAGATTGTAAATCTGCCCTCATAGGGCAGTTAGTGGGAATCCCAGCACACTGTAAAGCTCTTTCTATTTATTTCCGCTGCAGTTTGGTCCATAGAGAAACAGCCAGATAATTTTTTTACTTGAAAGTTAATAGGAGACATATGCTGGAGGTAAAGAATTAAAATCTTTGTAAGAAAACCAGAGTTTCTCCATTCTTGCACAAACTAACCTCCCAGTGTATCCATCATACTGGCTGCTCTAACAAGCACTGTAGCTCACTCATTCTTGTTGCGTTATAAAAGCCCTAAATCATTCATTTCCATTGCTGTTTCTTAACTCCTTGAACTAGTAATCAGCACTAATGACTTTAACACTGGCTGCGTTCTTAGTTGACTTTGATTCATGCATATACAGACAACCCTCAAAAGCATTAAACATTTTTAACATGTCACCCTTCCCAGCCTTGCAGGCTCCAGCTATAATTTCATTTCCCGACTTTCCCATCAGTAAAATTTCCACCTTAAATGTTCTGTATCTCTGAAGCAAAATTGCTACACACGTCATCTGCGGGTAGCGTATATAAAATTTAGTTCCACTTAAAAAAAATCTCCAGAGCACTGCTTTTGTTCACATTTATCTAAATATGAGGTTTGGTGCATGCAAAAAATGTATTTTGTTTAATCATTAATCTGAGTTCATAAATTCATAATTCTGAGTTAATCTGAGTTTATAAAGAAGTGATTAAAATTGTAGCAGGACAAGACTGTGGCATGAAGAACATCCTAGTAAAAGTGATATGTGTTCAAACGCCCCATGCGAGGTCTGTTGCCATGGGGCACTGCAGTGCTGAATCCACGTCCTTCCCCTGGTTCCTCCTTGCTGTGGTTACTGGGGACTTGATGACCCTCTGGAGGGTCCTGTGCAGTCCAGGACATTGCCTGGTTGGGGAGCATCTCTACCCCTGGCAGACTGGTCAGTTCTGATTCTTATTGCCCTCTAAAGGAAAGGTACTGGTACATTATAAATAAAAAGTGTCTTCTGTGCTTGATTAATGCTGGCTCTCATGAAACCCAGACTGCTGGGTCATATGCTTTGAGTCTGCCACCTCTTTTTTTCTCGCAGTCATAAAAAGCCCCTTTCAGGAAGGCAAACTTAATAGCAAAACATCATTGCAACAGGGGCTAACTCCCATTGCGTAATTGTAACCTCTGTCTCTGGGAGTTATTAGCTAGGATGACAGGCTTTGCATTTATTTATTCTTCCAGTGGCAGTGAGAACATCAGAGAGCAAAGGTCCCTAGGGGACTGCTCCATCTCATTCCTAATTGGTGTATTTAATAGTTTCTACCATAGGCCTCTTAAGGTTGAATGTGAACTGTGTCCTATTAGCCAGAAATCACTGTTCAGCAAAGTGACAGTCAAATCTTTTAGAATGGTATTGTTATTTTTAATACACTGGCCTAAGGCTTTTGGGTGAGAAAAAGAGAGAAATAATTGCTTAGTACTGGGAGGCTCAGACACAATTTAGGATCCATCCCTATCTATTAAAGTAGGATAATTTCTGTATTGTATATCCAGGAGAATAACCAGAAATTAGATTTGCACTTACAGAAACAAATGGCCTTTCTTTTATAATTGGTTCCTGCTTGGCGGAAACCTGTCAGCACATTCTGTGAATGTATATCAGCCTAATCCAGCCTGGAAACACCTTAGTGATCGAATTCTCCTCCTGCAACACTTGGTCTCCACGGGACTTCCTCACCCTGGCACTAAAACTAACCAGGTATGCCTTGTAGTCTCAGAGTTCAAAGCTCACTTCCCATTCAGTACATTGCCAGAATCCAAGAGGGGTAACATTTTTTACAAGATTGTGATGTTTTGCTGTCAAGGATGCTGGCTTCTTTTTGTTCCAGTATTGAATATACGCTGTAGAAGACCAAAGAGAGGATTTAAGTCCTCCAAAGTCCTCCAAACACTACCTGCCTGAATCATAGAATCGTTTAGGTTGGAAAAGACCTTTAAGATCATCTAGTCCAACCATTGACCCTACTCTACCAGGTCTGCCACTAAACCGTGTCTCTAAGCACCACATCTACATGACTTTTAAACACCTCTAGGGATGGTGACTCAACCACCTCCCCAGGCAGCCTGTTCCAATGGTTGATCACTCTTTCAGTGAAAAATTTTTTCCTAATGTGCAGCCTAAACCTCCCCTTGCACAACTTGAACCCATTTCCTCTTGTCCTGTCGCTAGTTACTTGGGAGAAGAGACCAGCTCCCATCTCACTACAACTTCCTTTCAGGTAGTTGTAGAGAGCAATAAGGTCTCCCCTCAACCTTCTCTTCTCCAGACTAAACAATCCCAATTCCTTCAGCTGCTCCTCATAACACATGTTCTCCAGACCCCTCACCAGCTTTGTTGCCC
>VYXH01004014.1:58744-89995 GCA_013397275.1 Burhinus bistriatus | reverse complement strand
CCAGTCCCTGGCTTTGCCTTCTGTGACTGGGATGGTGTGGCTAGAGCCCTTGCCAGTGAAGACCGAGGCAAAAAAGTCCTTGAGTACCTCAACCTTCTCTATATCCTGGGTGACCAGGTCTTCCGTTTCCTTCTGGAGAGGGCCCACATTTCCCCTAGTCTTCCTTTTATCACTGACATGCCTGTAGAAGCTTTTCTTGTTGCCCTTGTTGTCCCTGGGCAGATTTAATTCTATCTGGGCTTTAGCTTTCCTAACCTGAGTAACCTAGGTAAGTTATACATCAAAGACAGATGCTTCTGCTGTACACATGTGGTACTGCTAATTTCCCTCTAATGCTAGGAAATTTTTGGAAAAAACTAGTTAGCAATTAGATGAGGACACGATTACCTCCCCCTGCTTTCCACATAATACTTCTTGAAAACTTTTTCTAGGAAAACATGAAAGAAAGAACATACCTTTCTAGACCACCATTTAGTAAGGCTTTTAATGGAACATAATCTGGACAACAGTGAAACACAGGCGTCCAGTCAATCCATTTTATTTGTAAAGGGTTCACATGTGGTAGCGTCAAATGTCCTAGTTATTTAGTTGCAGGAAGTTTTAAATGTGGTACCATGGGGTTCCAGGGATTGCATGGGATTGGGTGGACTTGTAAGAACAACACTTTTCCTGGTTACATCCCTTTAATAAAATACAAATAAGTAAAATGATTTTGACCAGGTATTCTTCAGTACCGAGCACTCTCAAGCATGAAGCCTTTTTCAAAACACTACAACACTTTGAAAAGCAGCTTTGCCAAGGCAGCATTGCAGGCTCCAGCCTTGATTGTCTGTTAATAATTTCCATATAAAGCATGTGCAGTTTACAAGAAAAGAACCCAAGCAGCCTGTTTTTTTTCTATCTGCCAGCCTTGCAAAAGTAACCCCAACTTTCTCCTTTCCCGGTACTGTCACTAGCAATAAAGGCTCTGCAGGCCACATGGCTACTCGATATTAATAAATCAAGCGGTGCTGGGGAACGATGCCAGGCCCTGGCACTCGCATGTCTCTGCTGTTAATTGTTCAAATGGTCCTTGGCATGGCCGAGCCCAGTGCCAGCTAACGCTCTCCCAAACAATTCCTGGCACGGCGCTGGAACCAGCGCCGGCCAGCGCCGGTTCCCAGGAGGTGGGTTGGATGTGGCCCTGCTGTTCTGGAGACGAGGAGAGTTCAATAGCATGGAGGTAGGCTTTTCTGTGCCAGTTGGCCTTGGGGCCACCGCACAGTCCTGGACACATTTAGCTTATTAGTACAGATGTAGCCATTATGTCTTCAGGAACACCCCTGCAACTCTGAGGCTCATTTAAAAAAAAATAAAAAAACCCAACAAAAACCACACAAACAACAAAAACCCACATGTGATTTAACGTCAATAGTATTTTACCCTTGTTAAAACTGACTGCAGTCAGAAAAGCATGTATGCAAACATGGCAACTCTATACAACGCATCTCCCCGTGGGTCTTCTGAGTTACATCTCTTTGCTTTGTTCGTTAAAATGAATGTTTATTACACTTTGGTTCTGTTAACAATGCATAGACATTACATCATATCCTAAGTCACTATGAAAGGATTCCACTGTTTAAAGGCTTAAAGGGGTACATACAGGCTCAGTTACACTTGTCGGGGTAAAAAAGAAGGGATATTAATTATAGAAACACTTTACACTTGCATAGGAGATTTCACCCAAGAATCTTGAAGCAGTTCTCAAAGGAAGATAAATATTAGCTATCTTCATAGAGAGGCTGGGAACAGACATGCAGAGCGACTAAGTGACTTGGCGAAGGAATCAGTAGCGTACCAGAAGTCAACAGCAAGGCTCAAGGCTTCCCCTGGCCTCTCTGCCGATGGCCTCACAGCAATGTGACAGCTCTTGCAGAAGCAGCTAAGAATGGATGAACCTGTTGGAATAAAACAAGAACAAAAGTTTTGCCTTGGGCTTGAGCAGAACAGAAACTTTTTTCGAGACTTAAAAACCATTATTAAACTTTTTTTTTTCTTTTTATAAAATTTTCTCACGCTTCTGCACTTCCTGATTTAGGGTTGGACAGGAACCAGAAAATAAATACTGAAATACCATGAGAAAGGTTATTCTTGTGGTATTTTCACCCAGACTGAAAGTGTGGCGCGCTCATGAGAAAGCATGTCCTAGCGAAATTTCCACAGCAGAGGTTCACATCAATTCAAGCAACTACCAGACAGTCTGTGAACTTCTGACTCCCTGTAGGTTCCTACATGCTTTTATATTTAACAGAAAAAGAGACAGAGATCTCAATATCCTCAGTGCTGGATCTGGGCTAATGTCCTGGGAAGGAGCAATGCCTCTGGGCAGGTGCAATGCAGGAGTAGAGCTCTCAGTCACGTGGTACAGCTGAAACCCCACCAACCTCCCCTGCCTGCTCCCTGTCCCTCCCTGTGGGGCAGAGGGTGGGTGTTTGGGGGTGGTTTTAGCCCATCACTCCTCGTGGTGCCTGGAAAGAGCTATGCTGAGAGCATCACCAAAAGAGCCAGCTGTGGGGGGAGGAGGCTTTGGGAGGACAAAGGGCCCTGGGAATCTGGCATCATTTTAAAAATACTTGGTACCAGGCCTTGTAAAATGTTTATATAGCAGAATAACACAGGTGCAATGGCTATACTTTCCTGTAACCGTTACTGTCCTCTCATGCTGTGTTTATTGGTTGGAGCTTTTCACAATCTTGTAACATTGATTTGACTCCGCTTGCACTGAAATTGCTACCTTGAATTTGTCTAGTGCTGATTCCACTAAAAATGGCACTTCGGATGTTTAAAGATCCCCCAGCACCCCAAAACTAAAAACCTCAACTATGTAGAGTGACTGGCTGATCTTCTGTGAACATGTTTATCTTTTTTCTTCCAAAAATACTTGGACAGGGAATTGGAGTGACCGTGCGCACACCCAGGTGTGTCAGTGCAGAAGACTGGAGGCTGGCTTACTGCGGTGCTGCACACATGTGCCAGCACTCCTGCTTCCACGTAAGCCGGACCTTCCCCTTAGCCTTCCCACGTGCCCCAGGACAGACGGGTTTCATTCTGCTGAAGGTAACCATGTTGCAAAATATTAACACCAAGCACCAAAGCTTGTCATCTCCACGGCTGGGTTTCTGCTACCTTTGCTGTTATCATGCTTAGGAGCATGACAGACACCTAAACCCCAGGAGGCCTGACCTCCGAAGTGGAGTTGTGTCCCTGAGATATAAACCAGGGGAAATAAATGTTTGAGCATGTTCTCTAAATTCACTCCACTAGTCCATGCTCAGAAATGGGCACTCCTGGATGGATGTGTGTACATGACTGAGAGGGTTGATTTTGGATGGGTNCTCTAAATTCACTCCACTAGTCCATGCTCAGAAATGGGCACTCCTGGATGGATGTGTGTACATGACTGAGAGGGTTGATTTTGGATGGGTGAATCTTTTTTGGGCAAGAGTTGTCTCTACAGAAGCTCTGTAAGGAGACTACCTGGTGGGCTCAGGTTAGATTTCTGTGTCTTACATAGCTGAAATGTGACCTGAGAGGGACATTTGTGTCCCTTAGATGAGCTTGAGGAAGAACATGATGGGAGGCAGGGATAAAACTCAGCCTGCTGATTTCCATGGCCATCCCCTAAGCCAGAGAAATGGAGCTAGGGAGGAATCTGAACCGTGTGGCAAAGCCAACATTAGCTAAGGACAAAGAGAGAGGTTCATGGGGAAGTGAGACAGTAACAAAGAAGTAAGCCTGCGCGGCAAAGCAGGCCTTATTCAGGCTCGGAACTTCAAGGGTCAGAGGTTTTTTCAAAGTTGGATTAATAAATGCACCCACTAGTGTCCCTCAGTGACTGGGGTCCTCTTCTGTGCCTCTCTTGCCCTGATGCTGGTGTTTATTTAAGCCAATTAGGCTGTCCCATGACAAATTCCTTGCCAGCCTGGTAGAGGTGTTTGGGAGGCCAGGAGACGACCCTCCCTACTTCTGGAGGGCAGTGCCTTGATCCCCATGCCCTCCCAGCGCAGGAAATGGAGCTGCTCCTGACATAAGCTACGGCTCAGCAGGGAAGCACGGCCTCTTAACATTAATTATCGTGTACCAGACTGTTCTTAAATAAAACATCCGCTGGCAGGAGCAGCCCTTTTAAATCAACAGAAAGGGTTTCTGCAGGCAAGATTTGCAGCTCAGCCTGAATATCCAAGCAAAGGAGAAATGTGGGACAAGAGTCTTCCTTGCTCTTCTGTCTGATCTTCCATTCAACCATATGGGCAAAACTGGTCTCTCTTCCCAGGCAAAGTAGGAGAGGGAATGGGCAATGAAGGGATAACACCGGCAGAGCTTAGCTGGAGTACAGGCAGGAATACCTTCACCTCTGCCTGGAATAGCTCAGCTATGCCAGATGGATATTAGTCAGCCAGACCTTCTGTGTAAAGTAAATGTCTGTCTTGGGGGAAGAGTCTCAGAAGAGGCAGTAGAAATCAGCAGCATGTTAAAATGCCTCCAGGGCTGGTGTGGATTGAAGAACTAATGTACCTGCACCTCACAGATCACAAATGTCAACCTGTTACAGCCTGAGTAAAGTACATAGCTCTGAAAGATTCATTTGCGACGTTTACCCCATTCTCCTCTGCCCCTCTCTGGGTCACAGCCTCCCATCACAGCTCCATAGAGAGGGCCAGGTCCTTGGCCAGCTTGAACTGGTGTTGGTCGGTCTGCCACACTGATTTGGCCCCTGGTCAGTGCACGCGCAGTATGGGCGGGCAGGCACACAGCTCCAAGGTGCAGCAGCTCTGCCGTCTGTCTCCCTTCTCCCTGGAAAAATAAAAATAAATCACAGCTCTGCTTTGCTCCCTTGTTTCATGGCCAGATCTCATCAGTGGCTCTCTGGGGGCAACGAGAGAGCTGGCAGAAGAGTCGCTTCAATTTCCTGAAAGGTCAGATAACTGGGGACCCCCTTCTTCTCTAATGGTCTCCGAGCCATGCTGTAGGAGCAGCAAGCTTTAAACTCTTCTTAACTTTGCAGCTCAAGGGATTACAAATTATGGCTATTTACTTTTATGAAAAGCAGCTCCTTTAAAAGAACCACTGAGGTCCTGGGAACCTGGGAAGGAGTTTCCAGGCATGCGGTAACAGTCCCTGCAGAGCCCGGCAAGGCCAGCACAGCCCAGGGCTGCACAAGGTTGATGAAATGGGACAGGGGAGAGCTTGTAAGGGAAGAGGGAGGAGGGGAAGAGAAAACTGGCATTTTAGATCACTGAGACCTGGCCTGTTATTAAAACTGTTCTTGTCCTGTGTTGACAATTTCCATGACTGTTTTGTCCCAGAGCTCAAAGGAAACCTCATGCTGCTCTCCTTTGCTGATAGAAAACAGGAATGAATATTTAACTGGCAATGATGACAAATGAAGATTTCACATTAGAGAGGGGTCCCTGGGAGAATCCCATCCTCATGGAAGTGACTCGCCTCCTCATCCTGCTGTGTTACTTTCCCAGTGCACCACCATCAGAGGAGGGGATATGACAAAATCTGAGCAACCTTATGTGGCTGAAAAAGCAAGGTTTCTTCACTCTTGAGCAAGCATATGAATGCAACGGCAACTGCTTGTTTGCACGCCTGAATGTAAGATAGTTGACCAGCAACGAGCTTCATCTCCTCTTCACTGCGCTATAA
Organism: Burhinus bistriatus; assembly: GCA_013397275.1. NCBI lineage: Eukaryota > Metazoa > Chordata > Aves > Charadriiformes > Burhinidae > Burhinus > Burhinus bistriatus. Next base: position 84,304 of record VYXH01004014.1, on the reverse strand, counting down.
ATTCTGGTGCCACCGTGGTAGGCAGGGAGGAGTGTATGGGAAAAAGGTTGGGCTGGTAGAGTAAAAATTAGTGAGTGGGAGCAGGGTTGTCTCTGCTTTCACTTTAGATATCTTAATTGAGGAAATACCAGACTCAATTCACTGACACGTCCTCAAGAGGGAGGGCGTCAGTGAGTGGAAAATATTTGAGAAAATGCAGTTTGACTTCCTGGAGGATAAAAAAGAAAGCAAGTTTGTTCATTCGATCAGTAGATTGATTGATTGATTGATCGATCTATCTTATCTAGCCATCTATCTATCCTGAAATAACAACTTACAACTTATTGTTTTGAAATACAAAGCGATACCAAAGAAGTTATGGCACTTGCACAAAGGAGTTTATTTTTTGAAATAGATACATGCCACATCTACTTCTGTTTTCAATTATGTTCATACAGAAGTAGCAATTTTAATAGCTGTATTTTAGTAAACTGACGCAGAGCGGGACTTGTTTCTCTACAGCTCACACACATATCCAGACAATCCATAGGTATACAGACACTACACTTTATATACATGAAAGCAATATTGATAAAATAAATTGCGTTTACGATGCACCTTTGACCACCTCAGCTACACTCTGCTTGCTAATCCATTCCTAATGGGACTGCTTCTAGCAATCAAAAAGTCTGATCATTTTCAAACAGTCACCATTATTTTTTGCAAATCAACCTGTCAGAATAGATGTTTCTGTCCTTCTTTCCACATATAGAACTTTTTCATTCTGAATCGTAGGATGCATGAAAATAATTTCTGGATTAGCCATAGGGTTAAGGTTTGAAACCACTGAAACCTTTAAGTAATAGGACCATTCCTATTTCAATATTTTAGGTCAAGGGAAATTTTAAATGACATTTTCAGGTGTTCTGCATACGCTACAAAATTAACAGAAAAATAAACATGTGAGGATGCCTTGGAAAGTTTGCTTTTATTTGAAATCAACATATTGTAGTCATTTTTTATTTCCTCCTGTTTATGAAGCTGGACAACTTAAATACCACAAATACAATTTTCTAGAGCTCAGGAAGAGCCATTAAAACCTTCTAAAATCATATAAAATTAACTTTGTGGATAAAACATGGTTTGAAAAGTTGTTTTCTCAAAACCATCTCATGCTTCTTTGTACACAGCTATCATCAAGGGTCTGCAAATGAACTGAATTCTCATTTTGTCTATGATCATCATTAGCAAATCACCCCAGCTAAGCAACTGCTTTTTTTATCCTTCCCATATGTGGTCATTTCATTCTGTCTCTGAGTACTTGAGAAATGAAAACTTGTGGCCGTCATTAAAATTTAAGGAATGTCCTCCATAGATTCAGAGGAAACTGGTTTGGAAAAAGTTCAAATGTGGTTGTTTGGAGTGCAGATTTCAGCGCGGGTCAGAGGTGAATTTTGATTAGCCACCATAGCACTAAACTGTGGTTGGCGTCATCATTTTCCTCGGTGTCACGTCCTGGGAGCTCCCTTTAGGACAGCAGCTGCTTTCTGGATTGTCCTCACTTTCGGTGGTGTCAGCTTGTTTGCCAGGAGAAACTACCAGAGTCCTTAACGTTCAAAAATGGCACTTTGCGGTGCCATTTTTTGCTACTTTTTGCAAGAGCACTGTATCTGAAACGCATTTCCTCTACTTTCAGCTGAGCATCTTGCACACAAATTAGAAGGAGGATTAATTTATCAGCAGTTGTGATTAATGACACCGGTAATATGAGCCCTAAGTGTTCATAAATCATGGCTCAACTTCCCTCCCTCCCACCCTGGCTGGTGCAGCTGCCTTAAAAATCATAATGTGCAATAACAAAACATTAAAGCATTGAGATTCCTCTTACTTGCTTCTGGTTCTTGAGCCTTACAGGCTGTACTTTATTCACTGATACAGCTATTTCACTGAGATACGTAGAGTTTGAGCTCTGTCCTCCACCACGAAGGCTAAATGCCTCTTTCTTCCCTGCCTGAATTCAGTTTATTTTCCTATAATTCCATGAATCCAGGTGCTCTGGATTACAGAAAAGCACCAAATATTGCTGGCATGGGGAGGGGGGGAGAATAAAAGAATAATTGGCAACTTTGCAGCCCCTAAATTAAGAGAAAGCAAGAGAAGAAACTCAATACAGTAGAAAAAAACAGGAGGAAATAAGCAGAAAAATGTTGCACTGAATAACATTTTCCCTTTTAGTTTAAATGGGATTTTCTTTTTAGCTTCTTCTAAGGACTTCTTCTGGATATATTTCACTCCAATAGCCCTACTAGTGATGTTGTGTTTTTACCGTAATTTGTTAGTCAAGCATGAACCAGGATCTCTGTGGGTTCCCATTCCCAGCCTTTTTGAAGGCTAAATAGTTCCATTCTCTGCCCTCATCTGCTGCCACAGGAGAAGAAAAGAAAAAATGTAGGAAATTTGGATCCGTCTAAGCCTGGCTTGGAAATCTTGCCTTGGGTGATGAAGCCGGACTGTGTCATTCCAGCTGACATTTGCATTTAGCATAGTTAGAGTTAAATGCCAATATCTGGCATTTGTACACTGCAATTAGCAGTATCATTTGTTCTCATCTGAGCAGTCTAAAAGTTTTTGTTTTGTTTTGTTTGTGAATGACTCGTTGGGATGCATTTCTACTGCAAATTGTATAGAAAAAAACCCCTATTTTTGTAATGAAAATGCTTTTTTTGGTTGTTGTTCTTCTGATAGCTATAAGCCATAGTGCATAAAAGACAGATGCTTCTACCAAGGCTGTGAAGTTCCCTAAGGGCAACTCTGCTTGCCTATTTCTCCAAAATGCTTGCAGTGTAGTTAGTAACTTCAGATCTCTCTTAGGCACTTGTAAATAAGAGCCAAAGTCTTGGTCTTGCTCTGAGCACAGTGCAGGCAGCCTCGGGAAGTCAGGGCAGCTCTGGGTAGATGCTGTCTGCCTGCCTGGAGCTCACTGCAGGATCCAGTCCAAATTCGTCTTGGAGTCGCCGGCCTTGTTCTTGCTTATGTTGTTCAGCTACTCAGAGCTAGAACTAGGGCAGAAATAAAGCACTGGGCATCATGTTGCTTTGACCTCGCTTCAAAGCCTCTGCTGTCGAGCTCCACGCAAAAACCAAATGCTGAAAAATCACCAAACTTCAGGCAGAAAATGATTCCTGAGGTTGTTTCAGCTCAGCAGGCTGGGGCGGTTTCAGAAAGTCTGCTCTGAGTATTTTTTCTGCTCTTCGCATCTTGGGGCCTTAGGCATTGTACCTGTCTTGAGAGCTTTGTATTTGTGAAACGTTTCGAGTCCTCTGGAGGGTGGATGCAGGCTAAGGTGCAATGGGTATTTTCGGAGGTGTGGGACGTACCCCAGTGGCTTGTAGACAGAGCTGCCTCTGAACACACTGGGAGCATTTGCACATGAAGAATGACAGCAGCCAGGACCAACATGAAATAGCCACGGGAGGACTTTGAAAAAACTTTAAGTGGGAGACATGGAGGGCTGTTAACACTCAGGGCCAGATCCTGACCCTCCCACTGGGCGGGTGTGCAGCCCAGCTGGAGCTGTGTCGCCTGGTGAGGTTCCATACCAAGGAACAATAATCACATCCAAGGATGGCTGGCCTGCCTGGGTGGCAGCGCGGGTGTCCTGGGCTCTGCAGACAGCACACAGCAGAGAGGTCACTGAGGTTTCGAGGCAGTTGGCTGCAGGGCAGGCACCAGCTGATGCATGGCTTCAAAGGAGATACGGGGGTGTCTGGTGGGGCACATGGAGGCAGAAGGGTCCTGCCTGCCCTGGCTGTAGCTCGGGTGGGTTTGGGACACAAGCTCCAAACATGGGGCAGCCTGGTGCTGAGCTGGCCTGGGCTCATGAGGAGAGCGGGTCCATCCCTGGTACATTCCTCCAGCCCCAGCGGTCATCCATGCATTCCCCTGCTGACCTCCAAGAGGAGCAGGGGAGGCTTAGCCCATCCTAGGGGATCTGAACCCCCTGAACTCTGCCCGTACACCCTGCAGCCCCCCGTGAGCATGCCCTATGGGACAGACCGGCAGGATGACATTACAACCTGGACTGCTGTGTTCACCACTGGCTGCGTCTCTAATCACCTGACCGTCGCTGAAACACGTGGCCCCTTCCCCTCGCTCCCTTCTCCCCTCTGCTCACGCACCTTGGCCAGGGGACCCATGGCCAGGACCCCCCCAGCGTACCTCCCCAGCAAGCGTTTCTCTTCCTCCTCTCCGTTCGTGCCCACCCCAGCTTCTCGCACACATACTCCCTTGCGTAAGAAACACAAACCTAAAATGCAATACATGAATTAAGTTAATTATCCAATTAATTGTAGCTACAACACATCTGCTATTGTTTCATGGGCTCTTCTCAAAATTTAAAACACATTTAAGGAAAAAAAAGGCAAAACAAAATACAAAAAAAGATCTCTCTGCCAGGGCAAATCCTCAGCATGCTATGAACAAATAAGACATCTGTTTAAAGTAAATTGGGGCTGGGGAGGATGGACTGAAGACAATAACAAGAGCAAGAAAGAATAATGACAAGGCGAAATCCCAAAGAATTACACTCCCGCTTTGAGCCAGGGGCAGCTCTTGTTGCTGTGCAGGGCTCTTTAATAGAAGCTGTGAGCAAGTTAGCTGGTCTCCTGAAAGTTAAATTATAGTAAAAACATCAGGAAAGCCGTCAAACCCTGTCTCTTCGTGATGTTTGTGATCAGAGGTGGTCGGGATGTAGGGGGGGTGGAGTGAGAGAAATTAAATCTATGACTAAACATTTTTCACGGCAACAAAAGGACGGCGATTAAGAGATAAATTAATGCTCTGGCAACGCTTCCTGTTTTGAAGGATGCAGCAGCGGGTAATGAATGGCTGTGTTTGGAGCGAGCCTGAAGAGCCTCTTGCAGAGCTCTCCGCTCAGGCCAAACTGCAATAAACTGGCCCTCCTCGTCTCCAGCTCCTGCAGGAAATGGACTTAAAAAATCTTTGGCAACCTCTGCGCCCCCTTTTTCCCCAGGGTTGTTGTCGATCGTTTGATCTCGCCCTCTCTCCCTCTCTCCCCGGCTCCTAACCTTTTCCCATTCCCCCTCCCTTGGAGTCTGAAGTCTATTTTCAGTGCTCTGCTGTCAAAAGGCTTTGAAAGTTTTGTTTTCAGCAAAATACTTCCTTGAGAGCTCCCGCCCTGTTCCCTGCTCCACGCTGCAGGCTTGCAGGTTACGTTTAACCCCCCCTGCAGCAAGTCACGGGACTCCTCCGCAGCCTGGTCCAGACTGCAAGTGACAATAAATGCCCCAGCTTATTTCCAGGAGAAACTCTGAGAGGTGGCGGCGCCTTCAGGCTTGCATGGGGCAGCAATAACATCTCTGGGTCAGTACCAGGAGTGTGGCCACACCATCTCCATGCAGCGGCAAGGCCAGGGTGGTGGGGGAAGAAGGGATGGGTGCTGGCATGTCCGACCGGGGCGGAGGAATGGTTTGTACAAAGGGTAGAGCCGGCTTCCCTCTGGGCAGGTCCCCCTTTTTCCTCCCGGCTTTGGTGTGTACAGCAGTGCTACTGGGAGACGCTTGGAGAGGAGAAGGGCTGGCTGGGACACTGCTTTGGTTACCCCTTGTGCTGAAACTTGGTCATGATGAGCAGCACTGCTTGCCACCGTGGAGCTCAAGGGGGCTGCTTGTCTTCGGGTCCCGGGGGGACATTGCCCACCACAGTGTGAGCAACCAGGCACGAGAGCCTGGGTCCCACATGGCTGTGGCTGTGTTGGTGGCCGTTTGCAGCAGGGGGAAAGGGCCCGCTGGCCGGTACTGCCGCCCCCCCCCCCTCCCCAGCTCAGGAACACAAAACAATTTCCTTGGGATCAGTGCCCATTTCCTCCCCGAATGAGCTGTGAACAAGGGCTTCCTTGCTGCCATGGCGTCCCACCCATATCCTCCCGAGCCCACCCTTCCAACCTTACTCACAGCACAAGCTCCTGGGGGAAACGCTGAACCAGAAGTTCAGCTGGGGAGGCTCAGCTGAGCTTGCTTGGCCATGGCCGGAGCAGAGGGGAAACGGTAACCTCCCTGCAAAACAAAGCAGAGCTTCAGATGGGCAAGAAGACAGAGCTCACTTGGACATTACTGTTTCTTGAATGCCAAAGTTTACCATGCTCCCAGGGAGGGTCCTGGGTGCCCGGTGTGCATGGACTGACAGGGTCCTTAGCTTAGTAAAAGAGCTGCTTAAGCTTTAATTCTATCTGATGGAGCTTGGCTTCCCAGTGGGATGATCTCTTTGGTTTTTTGCACCAAAACTAGCCAGTAATTGAGGGTGCTTTTTGTTTGAAGCCCACAGAGGAAGCGGGTGTTGTTCTTGCACATGGGGTATAATGGATGGTGTCACACAACAGAGTTTGCTGTCGCTCCCCATTGCCGCTGCAGCTGAGAGATTCTCTAGGGTTTCATCAGACACAGGTGAGGGCTGAGCCCCGAGCCCTGCTCTCTGGTGTCAGCTCTGCTCTTCACTAGGGTGTAGCTGATCAGCAAACCTATTTAACCTGCTGCTTGAGATTTGTCCAAGCACAGAAGAGGCATCCCTGGGCAGCAGATTCCCCAGTGAAATAGGTATTAGCCATTCTTCACTGCTGGATGCAGCCTAGATGTGCGCCGATGCCGCTCTGCTGTGTGCCTTAGGAGAGGGATTAAAAGCAAGGTGTTGTCACCCGCACAGCCCCAGACAGGGCTGCCCCCACTCACACCTGCACCCACACAGCCTCTGGAGTGGTGCTGCACCCCAGCTGTCTCACAGGGACCCACCTACTCCAGTGGGAGAAAAGAGATGTGCAGATGTCCCTGACTCTGGGCTGTAGAGAGGAGGGAAGAAGAGGCAGGGGAATTTGGGAAAACACAGGCTCACGTTCCTCAGGCTGCAGAGCTTGGAGGCAGGGCTGCCAGCCTGCCAGTTCCTTTCTGAAGTCACATGGATGCCTGGCTGAGCTTAGATATCTCCTACCAAAGCAGTTTTCATGAGCAAGGACCGTAGAAACAGGCCCGAACCCAGAGCCCTGAATTCCCATAGTGAACTCAGTCCCAGCAAGGGGGAGCTGAATGACTCCTTCCCTCCCACCCTCCGACGGGGCACCCTTTGGTTGCAACTGGCAAGTGCAGTGAAAATGAGGAACTCGGAGGAAATGGTTTATTTTTTTTCTCCCTCCTTTCTTTGTTTTTTCAGCTGTGGTAAGCTGGGCACCCCTTTCCTCTTCTGAAAGGTGTCGCAGAAGCTATATTAAATCTTCAATACCATCCCCCGTGAGCACCACCTTCCCGATGACAGGGTGTGGTGGGGGCTCGTTTGCATGGCCCCGCAGGAAGGGGTGCGGGGGCTACCCCATCAATGGCCCTGCACCAGCATGCCAGCCAGGAACGGGCCAAGTCCTGCGGAGCTGGGCTGTGCCCAGGGCGATTTGCTCGGCATTAAGAGAGAAGAAATGCTGCTCCTCCCCTACCTGGCTGCAGAATTGAGACATAAGGCAAAAAATCCGTTCATCCCTTCAGAGACCAGAAACATTTCAAGAGCTTTGTGTTTTCAGTTCAAAGCACAGACAAAGGGAGGTGGATATTTTAGGAAGCAAATGGTAATGATTAGAGTTTTAATTCTTAAGTAGTCATTTTGTCATAAAAGACTGAATTTGTATGCTTCAGAAAAATAGTCTTTTCCTCTCAGTTGATGATAGGTTTCCTTCAATTGCCATAATTGTTCATCTTTTTATGAATGCATAACAGACAATGACATGTGATTAAATCTCCGCCCAGGGCTTCCTTTCTGAAGATCATAGAGATACATAGAAATCACTCTGCTCTCTGAAAGGTTGTTAATTCCTGTCCAAGGCTACTGTATATACACATCATTCAGCGTATGCATGTATGCAGAATTCCATGACCTATAGGCGATTATATACATGGCTATGAAAGCAATAAATTTTGATTCAGTCCCACTGATGCTGCAGCCTGTTACCTGAGAGAATATCATGTGCTATGCCACAAGTTACAGTCAAAGACTAACAGCTTTGGAGAAACTTTGTGATTGTCAAAAAAAATAAATTTAGTCTTCTTATGAAGGAGCTGGTAAGAACTAATCGTTTAGCTTCAAAATTATGGTTAGAAATTTGGTAGAGTTGTTTGGTTTTCCTTGAAAGGTAGCAAAGCAAGAAATATAGTGGGGACAGGGGGATTTAATTCAAGAAATATTGTCTTGAGAGGATATAAAGGACACCTTTTATATCCTCTCAGCCCAATGTTCCTCTCATTAATGGATTAAAGTTCCTATGAACTGTTACTGCAACTTATTTTTTTAACTGTTACTGTAATGCTATTATAGCTGACTGTTGCAGTGATGAATCATTTTGTTGTCTCAAAAGAAGCAAAAAGTGAAAGAAGACATCTCAGCAGAATGCTAAAATAAAAGAAAATTAAAATATAATTTCAGATTCAGGAAGCTGTACTGCACTTGGCATAAAGCTTTGTGTAACATACAGCAGCTCTGTTCTTCCCCTTTGATGGACACCTGGAGCTCTTCTGCCCACTAACAGCAGATTAATAGATGGACAAGGGACGCAGGGAGGGAAAAAATCCCACTTAATTGCTTTCTCCACCCCTAAGTCACAGTATTACATACACAGATTCCCACATCCATGTAGGTGACGCTCTTCACCATGACAGCTTTGCCAGCACTTTTCTGTGTTTGTTTTATTTAGCAAATGGCGTGTGCAATATCTAATGACAGTTATTTCTATGTATTCTCTATGGGGAGAAACCTGGATCTCTCCTGTGATGAGGCAGACTTTCAGCTGGTGTCAAACATAATAGCTTGCTTGACTTCATGGCATGGTGGGAAGCTACCCCAGGAGAGTGCTGGCTCTTTAGCCCTCAGCCAGTTCAAGCTAAAAGCTTTCTGGCTTGACATTACAAAATAAAAGTGAAGGTTATCTCAGGGCTCAAGTCTGGTTTTTTTTTGTCTTTCTGTACTCATCACATTCTTTTGACACACATGTAAGAGAAAATCTATTGTTAACTATTTTCTGGTTTTTGTAATAGTACAGGAATAAATTCTATTCCTCACTCAGCATGGCACCAGGGTGTGGAACGTGCTGCAAAGAAGAACATTGTGGGTCACTTTTAACTATTTTTTCTTTCCACTAAGGTTTCTGCCTTAGCCCAAGCTTGGAATGAAGCCGCCGCCTGCAGTTGCTCTGAGCTGTGTCAGCTGTACACGCACCTCACTGGGCTGGAAACTGGTTAGACCCATAGCCTGAATACAGCCACATCTTGTCGCACGTTTTTGTAGGTGAGGAAAGCTGTTACAGAATCCATGATACTAGCATAGCATGAAATGGAAGCATTCCTGCTTGTGCATACTGCAGAGGCCAGCAGACATGGCTTTCCTATGCTGCACGGTGGGGCAACGGGACACCTTGGCAGCGATGCTTGGCTGGGGAGAGCGTGCAGCTGTGACATACTGCATGTTGCTGGAAATATATGTCATTTTTGTTAGGTTATAATAAAAGTGCATATTGAGGTACAAATACTCAGGTATCCTGGTTCTGCAGGACTCCTAGTTCTGCAGCTGTCATGAAGAGGTTTCCCTCAGTCAGCCATGGGGTAGGAGGTGAATGAGAGGGTGTCGGAGCAAAAGGGGATCCACCACTTGTCCCACGTCAGTCCACTTGTGTCTCGTAGGTCCCTGCCAGTCTGTGGTTTTATTGCATCTTAGAGGAGCCGGGACATGTTTGTGGTCATCTAAGGAGATGCTGCTGAACCAGTAGTTGTTTGTGATGACCTTTGGCACAGTCAAATGACAGTGGGCACCGCTCCACCACACTGCTGGCAGCTTTTGGGAGGCCAGAAAGCAGCCCAGGCCTAGCAGCGCCAGTGGTGGGTCCGTAATTTTACCCCTCCCCAAGCATAACAATGCCATGTTGTCAATATGCGATCATTCAACATCAACAGGCTCCCTTCTCTCTGCCCTTTATCTTCCCCAGTATTGTAGAGCAAATGCCAGAATGTACAAGTCCAATTTAAGATTAAATGCCACCCTCATTGCAGATGAGAAAGATCAAATTTTTCATTGGAAATACCCAGAGAAAAGTAGGCTTGCTTGTTTTCTGTGCTTGCAAATGTTTTAGCAACCAATCCTTGTTTCTGCTTTTTATTCATTATGAATTGTCCAAGAAAAGAATGAAGGTTAGTGTATGTCCTCCATCCTATGCATAGATTCTGGTCTTTAGGCCTGAAAAGACCAGATTCAAGTTTCCCCTGTACATATGAGAGAGCTGCTAATAAGCTCTCCTGAGAGTCAAGGGCATGTTAGCTTGGCATAAGTGACTTCTTATCTGAGACGTACCACCTGTGGTCGACCCAGAGTGTGGATAGGAAAAGACCCTTTCTTGAGGGTGTCTGTTTATCCCTGCTCTATGAGAAAGGTAAATAGGGCTCTTCGTCTTATAAAACACAAAGAATACTTCAGCCCCACGCAGTTGCTTTTCATACTATGGCCAGGTGATTAGGTCTCTCATTAGGTGAAAGAACTGCATTCAATACACTTATGACTACTGAAGGGTTCAAAGTCACCAGTACAATCTGGTGGAAGTCAGTGGATTTTTATTTAATTGGGGGAACTTCTTGGCATAAATTTCTGAGTGGATGTAGCTATGACCTACTTGAGATCAATGTTTTGTGAAGAATTTAATGCTATTTGAGAAAATTACTTGTCCTGAGAGCCTTTCCCCCCCTACCCTAGCTGAGATTCCCAAGCAAGTTGCTGTTGGTGTACCTGGAATCTGGCTCCCAGCTAGGCTTGGACAGAAAAAACCGAGAGACCATTTGGATGGGTGGCTTTGCTGAGTGTGAACAGAAAACTGCTGGGAGGACTGTGCACAAGAAAATGTCATGTCAAACCAAGGAGTGCCTCCAGAGCTGGGTGTCAGATTAAGAGGATGGCTTTGGAGTCTAGTTTTGGAGGTCAGCATCTTAAGTCTGCCTGAGGCTTGTTTTAGGTACCAACATCTTCCACGTGATTTGTCCTTGGAGCCTTTATACATTTGGCCCTTAGAGCTCCTCAGTAACAACAACATACTATTTTTGGCCTGTGACTGGCCAGCTAATCCATATGGCAACATTTCTGCCTCCTGAATAGATGCCAAAGCTTGGTACATGTAGAAATGATGACTAAACCAGGACAATCTCTCTGGGGCATGGCATAAGTCAAACAGCCCAGGGCCAAAACAGAAGCAAATGGGTAAGGCAGGATAGAGATATGTTGAGGGATTGACAGAAAATATGAGGTAATTGCCCAGAAAACTAAGGGATGGGAGTGAGAAGAGAAATTAGAAATGGCTAAGAAGAAAAAAGCTTGTTCCCAGATCTTTGCTTACTTCCAGAACTGAATGTCACAAAGAAGTTTTTAAAGCTCTGAAAACATGGGTGTGAGTAGTTGGTTTTCTTTGTTCCTGTTTTTTGCCAAGAGGAAACTCACTGAGTCTAATCCACTCCTCCTTGGCATGCCCTTCAGTCATTACTCAAGAACAAGCCTAATGAAATAACTGGGATCATACTAGTGAAAAATCGATTTGAGATAAGACTCAGACCCTTTGCCTCTTAAAAGCCGGAGCAAACACACTGGCGTTCACGAACCACAGAAGGGCTGGGGAGCCTGTCCTTGTGAGATTTCCAGGTTAGGTCTGTGAAGACATCTGGACCTTTCCAGGATGGTTATTTGTATCAGACATGGACCTCCACCAAGTCCTTAGTGTGGAACCATGTGTGTTTGACTTTAAAGTCAATCAACTGAAGTACTGGTGTCAGTCTATGTCTAGAAGCATACACAGTTGTGGATGCCAACATTTGACAGCTGGTGATGGAGGCAGTTGGAGAGATCATCAGATCTCTATGTTGTAGCTCCATGAAAGTCCATATGCACGGGGAGAGAATTCTGGAGGGACAGACTGGAACAATTGTAAATATTTTGCTTTTTAAAAATGAAGATTTTCTTTTCCAAATGGAGACAGCTGGTGGGTACATGAGAGTTGTGCAGTGACAGCAGCATTTTCTTGGAGCATTCTCAGTTGAATTACACAAGTCCCTCTGTTCACTCCAGGAGCACCACTACTGCAACTGTGTCCCAGAGCTTGCTGGGACCCACAGAGAAAGATTCTTTGAAATCCTTGCAGTTTCATCTCATGATAACGATAATGAGCCACTGGGTGCTGCTGGGTAATCTGCGCATCAGTATGCAAAATCCCCAAAGGTTTCTGAACAGAGCACTCACCGGTGGCATGTCAGAATTGCTTTGTTAGCAAGACATGACTTCATTGCACAATTTGCAGAGTTTTCAAATATTTCACTGTTTAATTAACTAGATGCTCACTTAATTAAGTAGATGTAAAAATATCTGTGATCAATTACCTATCTATCTGTCCGACCCGCTATCAGAACTCTTCTACAAGATAAACCTCTGTCGCAAACGCCACTTGGCTAAATACTTATGGAGGGATCAGGAGAGGGAGAGTCCAAATGATTTCCTGTGGGGCTCCTCTCTTGCCTTCCCTTGTCTTTCCTGCCCTCATCGAACTCAATTATATGCCTCTCATTTAAAAAGGTAAATTATGATTTTAAATGATTTTTAATGTTTCCGATAACATTTTTTGTTGTTGTTGTTTGAGGAATGGGACGGGAGGGGGAAAGCTGGAACAGGAACATGGAGGGAAGGGCTGGAGCTCTGCATGATTTATAACAAGGAAGCTGTTTTCCCGAGGGAGGACAAGGGATAGGAGCTGAAGGACAGCCAAGGAGAGCTTTGGAGGACATCTGTGCTACTGCGAGCCTGCAGTTCTCTCAGTGCTTTTCAACGTAAGCTCTTTGCACTCCTCAACAGCAAGCTAGTGAAGCCAATGTGGATGCACATAGATTTAGTTGCAAAAGTTTAGTCTGCATATACTTGCTCATCTAAGCTGAGAATCTGGACCCTGAAGCATAAATCCTACAGTTTGCATTTATAAATGGGAACGTGGCAGCTAAAGGATGGGCTCAACAGCAGTTATCAAGTCAGTGGCAAAGTGATATAAGACCTTGAACCTCCTGTCTATCAGAGTCAGATAGTTTTCTCTAGCCCATGTTATCTCTCGTAATGCAAGCAGGCTGGATTAATTAGGGCTATGTTTTCTCTATAGCGACTTCAGTGAGGTTATAAGAAGGATGAATTTGTCCCCGAGGGCAAGCCCAATTCATAAATGCAATATCCTTGCCTGTTTCATTGTCATGAGTCTAGAACTGGCTCAGGGTTTCTCAGCAGTGCAGGCAAAACTGAATTCTGCTGCTTCAAAATGAGGGCAAACTGGCCTGAAAATTATGTATTTAGTTTGTGACTACAGCAAAGGGTATACCCAAGGAGGTGGGAGGGAGGAGAGCTAGGGTACAACAGTGAAGGTTTTTGGCTATTTGGAGCTGCTTTGGAGCCTTGGTTTGGGAAAAGCAAAGAGATGGGGAAATGAAAAGGCTGGGACAAGCCTTGGGATGCTTTGGACAGCTGGAGGAGGAGGTGGGCTGAGAGGGGTCAGTGAAAGATCTGGAGGAGGTGGTCAGGGGAGGCATTCAGCAGCTGTTAGAGGAAGGCTTTTACCCTTCCCCTAGCCTGGGACCCTACTGATTCCTCCCTCCTCCTCAGTTCTACCTCTGCCTGTGTGTAAGGAGGGCTGCAAACGCTCCGGCTGGAGGTCATGGACATGTTGTTCTGCAAGCAGCAGAGCTAAAGAAGCTGGTGGTTTCCCGAGGCTTTAGCAGGGGCTTCCATTGGATTCTCTGGTGTCTAATAAGATGTAAGTGCTGATATGTTTTTCCCTCTGTGGACATTCATGACATCTCTTTCCCAGAAGGTTGTCCACTGCCTAATAAGGGTCATACCCACATTGCAGCCTTCACCTCCATGGGGGCACTAATTGGGTCTTTCTCCTCTAACCAGCTGCCAGTTTTCATAAAACATGTCAGAATTTAGTACTTTGGAGACCTTTTATTGTCTGTCAAATTTCTTGTAAATTCGTCAACACGTTCAAAAGTTACTGGTGAGGGAGAAGGACAACTGAGTGCAGATACACAGACAGGTAAATACACTTAGAGTGATACTGCACATACCACCCCTTTGGGAAACCAAACTAAAACAAATGGATAGGCTCTCTGGCCAATGCTGATGTTCTCCACTGTGTGACAATTGCAACTGTAATACACCAAAACAGCAGCAGTATCAGTGTGCATCCTTTTGCCATGCTGAGAAGTGTGATCATTTCCTTGCCCCCGCCAAAAATAGCATTGTGCCCTGCCCATCTGTCTTAAAGCTCTTTCTTACTAAGTGCTCCGTTTCAGATTTTGTGGGTGCCATGCTTCTCTGTGCAAAATTACTGATGGTGGTATACGATGACATGTCCTGAGCAAAAGGATGGTCTTCAGGGTCCGACCAATCCTACTTGTGCCCTGCAAGGTGAAGATGTGAGACACTACACCCACATGCTTTCCCCAGTTCATCTTGGCACCTGACAGACTGTAGTCCCAGCACAGGTTACTCCTCCTGGGTCTCCTCCTGAGCATGATATGCCTCACAAACTCAGATGAGGTGGGATCACATACCAGCCACTCTCCTCAACAGCAGGATTCATGTGGCTGTGGGAGTAAATACGCAATTACTCAGTGGGGGATGTAATAGCAGGCATGTTCCTGCAAGCTGAGATGTTTATGGAGATTTCTCAGTATCACAGTGGCGACACCAAAGAGTAGGGCTGGGCAAGTAATTGGACTTTCTGTTTGTCTTCCCACATGTGCTCTCTGCAACGAGGATGCACCATCTGATAGAGAATAGCTGGAGGTGACTTTCCCACATGGAGCAGTCCTACTCTGCACAGCACATCCAAATGCTCCCCAGCAATGGGACAAAGAAGAAGGACTTCCAGCTCAGAAGTGATTACATGTACCCAGAGATGAATATTTACATCCTAGTCCTGAACAGGTGTTCAGAGCAAGCAAGCAGAGTCAGCTGGGGGCTGAGAACACCTTTCCTCTTGAACCTGCTACAGCCTGGCAGTGCGTGCACTCTGCTAGCAGGAAAAAGATGTGGATTTGGAGTCTTTCAGATGATGGAGGGATCCACAGTGATGTTACCCACATTTGATTGAGTACTCAAACCTCACTGGGTAAAAAGTCACCATACCTACCTCTTTTTTTTTTTTTTTTTTTTTTCCGCTGAATCTTCTCTGCCCCATCTTCCTCTTCTTCTTCAGTGTGCGTTAATTCACTATAGAGCAACAACAGCAACAATAAAGTTTCTCCCTTAAAGCGTTGACTCTTGAGCTGGGGCAGGCTAGTCTCATAATTGGTCAGAGCTGTGCTTATATTGTAGTGGGTTATTTGGTTGTTCCTAATCTTGTCCCAAGAGCCAGCTGCTTCCGTATGGGTTTGACTTCAAGTGTGTGCCAATCAATGGGATTTCAGGCTACGTTTCCAATGAAACATGCTCTTCAGCGGGTGCAGCTCTGACATCCTCAAGCAGCGTTTTTCAGGGATTCCTTTCACAGAGATTTCTGGGCTGCAGCCCGGTGTTATAATTATGACACAATCCTTATGCTTTTTTATCCCAGCTAGTGGCACTGGGGATATTTTAATGATTCATATAAATGTTTAATCCTTGTTAGAATCCTGCTAAGCTCTGTGCCTTAATAATTATCTTGTGGGTTAGCTCAGTCAGTACAAAACCGTAAGACAAGAAAAACATCCCTGAGTCTGTGCTGAAGTCCAATAACTCAGCAGTGCATTTGAATGCAATGGGAAGTGGAAGTTTAGGATCAGCCAGTTCAGATTAGCAGGCCAATGAACCCTCCCTAGTGGCCAGTGGACTATGCAATGCATGATGCTGCTCTACTCATGCTTTTGGCAGAGGTTATGAATCAGAAGCATTTTTGACAGCACAGCACAGTTCCTGCGTGTACAGCCCAGGCAGCCAAAGTGAGGAAGGTGGCAGCACAAAAATGAGCTTGTTTTCCAAACCCCTCCAGCTTCACTCAAAGCTTCTGAGTCACTCTTGAAATTTCACTGAAGAGAAATAAGATGTACACAAAACTCAGCCGCAGGATGACTAGGAATGTTGATCTTAAAAATATATCCTGTGTTTATCAGACAGGGAACTTAAGGACTTCAGTCATTGAGGGCAATGTTTATACCTTATTCAGAATGAGACCAGTGTGCTGCTGTCACTGATTTTGGTGAGGGATGTGCAAACATCTCTTATGAGAGGCCTTCGGATTCAAAGGACCAACTGGACTGCAAGATGGGCTGTTGAATGATTCAGAGGGGGTTGAGTACACTGAGAGATGAACTGTCCTTCCCAGCCTGCCCTCAGCAGTCTGAGCTTCCTTTCAGGCGTCAGTGTCAGTTGTTTGGTGGGGACAGTCTTCCACCACTGCACACAGGTGAGCTGTTGCTCTCGCTACAGTGAAAAACAGAAGTATTTCCAAAGTCATGAGAGGTTTTCAGTGCACAAGTGAATGATACTGGGGTTTTACTTCTACTTTAGGTTGAACCCCGCAGGAGCACTTGCTTGGCCCCACTGCTGCTCTTGTTTATGGTCTGTGGGATGACTTCAGATGGTAATGGGGTAAGGGATCTGACCCTTAGGGTCTGATCCTGCTTCACTGCAGGCAGGGTGAGCTGAGATGGCACAGGAGTTACACTGAACTTCGTAGCACAGACCCATGTTTGGTACCAGTTGAGTATCTGAAGCCCTGATGCATCACAGCCTTATGGATACTGCAGGCTGTAGTTGAAGGGCTGGACTGATGTCTCAGCTTCATTTATTCACAAATTTCCCATCCTATTTTCCATGTATCAGTGGTCCCTGATGCCAGTGAGATACTGTGGTATCTCCATCGTATGAAACATGCAGGAAAACCCCACTTGTGAACAGGTAGATCTAAGCCAATTTTTTTCAAGCCCTAGGCTGGAACTCGGGTGAGCAGTACACAGCTCTGTCAATGTTCCATCTTGAGCAAAGATGTTCTCATTGCTGTGTGCAGTTTATCTGCCTATAAAATGGTGATGCTGCTGATCTCCTATATAAAACCATTTTGAGAGCTCCCAGTGAAAAGTACAATGTAAAAGCCACCAAGAATTGCCCTCAGACCACTGGAGAAAGCACAGTGCTGCTGCTGTCATGGATTTCATATGGTTATCAGCTAGTTTGCAAAAATCTGTGCAACAAGCATCCCCTGTATCAGCGAACTTGTGAAGTTTTGCTTTCTGGGAGTACCTTGGCAAAGCAGGGCCTCCAGGGAGCACCAAGACATACACTACCATCTCGGCTAAGTTTAAAAATACCATGATCATGGAGCCGAGTACTATTCTTCAGCCAGGCTTCCATTTCACAATGGTGGGCAGATGAGTCAGTCCACAGAAACTGTATGTTTGAGCATTATTTATGTTCTACAGGACACAAAGTAAGGGGTAAACATTCCTCACCCGGGTTAGGGGGAGGAATGAGACTCTGCAGTGAGCTACAAAACTGGCCTTATATGAAGGGTGTCCATGGTTAGAAAAGAAAATTACAAGAAATGCAACTCGCAACTTGGAGCTGCACATCTGGACTAGAGACTGGTTACAATTTAAGGATCTGCTTCTGAAACACATCAGCATATTACAAGGTGTTACACTGAATATCAGTGTATTATGGTCTGTGAAGTTAAGCAAATCCACTTGCAAAAGAAAGTAGGATCCAGTCCAAAAGCTGATTTATACAGGCTCAGACTTCATCCTATACATTTTGCTCTTGGGAAACTCATACATTAGTTAGGGTGTTTCTGCACTGTGAGAGACCTGCAAGATATGCCAAAGCCATGAATCTAAGCTTACTTGCATATGGTGTCATCGCTCACATCAGCAGAGGATGGACTTTATGCTCTGTCCAGTGACTCTTTAGATTTTTAATTTTCTCACTTCCTTGTGAGAAGGGCTTAGCATCAAACACCACATTAAAAGTAGTTTTATCAATAATAGCTCAGGCTGTTGCTCTAAGGTGGACACCTTAAAAAACTTATCTCTAAACATAACAAGGGGAACCCTATAGTCAAGAGATTTCACAAAACATCCTGCAGGTCTAGACTTCCAAGGGAAGTGACTTCCAGAGGAACAGACCCTTCAGTGAGGGTGTCCTGCCTCTGGACAGGCAACACCAAATTCTTTGCTAATGAGCTGTGCTCATTTATACCAGCTGCAAACCTAGCACGCCGGTGCAAATTTCCTGTTTTGGTGAAAATATTGCTTGTGAGCCTTTTTGCATTTGCAGTGCCCGCATCCCTTCATCTAGAGCCTGACCTTGATTAGGCCTTGGGGACTTTGGATTTGCCTCCAGCCTCCAGAGCAACTCTGTTGAATTCGAGTACTTCCACTGAAAACTTTGCTTCGTTGCAATATAAAACCAGCTGGAGAGTAAAGTTGCATCCCCAGTGAGTAATGAGAATACGAGGACTGACACGGCTGTATTTTTCCAGCAGCAGTAGGCTGAATCCTCAGCAGCTGGCTCAGCAGCAGTAGGCTGAATCTTCTCTTGATGTACATCCATGTGGCTTTACAGAAAGACATTTTTTTTCTCCAGCCATTTTTGATATAAGCTGTGTACTGAGGGGTGTCTGACGCCTGCACGTACAATGTGACGTGGAAGACCCCGCAGCTGAGCGGCTGCGAGAAGGAGCCTCCTGTTATCTATTGTGCGTGGAGCCTACCCTGTAGGTCCGTGTTGGCAGACACATATGGAGGGAGCCCTTTTCATCTGCTCCTCGCTGACTGCCGAGGGCTGCTCCCGCGCGGCCGCAGAGAGCCGGGGGGCCCACGCTGTACAGTTGTGGTTGCGAATTCCTGGGTGGGGAGGGGAGCTGCGGGGCTGCACGGGGGAGGCTCGGCTGGGGCCGGGGAGGGATCTTTTCAATGGCAGCACAGAGGAGCTGGGGATCGGTTAATTAAAACGCTCACAGATGGTTTAGGTTATGGGACACATGTGTGCGCCTGGCCGCATGACGCTCATCCGAGCTATTAGCGGCCTGGGAGAGGGAAGCCGACCTCGCGCGGGAGCAGGGTGCTGGCCGGGCTGCTCGCAGGGGACAGCGAAGTGAGGAGGGTCCCGGGGCTGCAGCGTGGGCACTGGGGTCACCTGGGACCCTGCAAGGTGGGCACCAGCCGGGGGGTCTGTCCGCCATCCCTGCTGCAAAAAGAGGACAACCTGTGGTTGCAGACCATGCCTTGAGTGCTGCTGAAGAGCGGTGCCCGCAGGGTTCAGCCCCGCTGGGGGAAGGCTGGCTGGGAAAGGCAGGAAGCACATTACCTGTGTGCCCTCTCTCTGGGGCCAGCTCACTCCACCATGTGCCCAAGGGCCACAGGGAGCCACTGGAGCGCTGCTGGGTGCCCGGTGCCCTGGGCGCTTTGCGTGTACCACGTGATGAGGAGTGGAGCACAGCCATTGGTTTTGTATGTGCTCTGCTCTCATTTTGCCTTGGGAAACTGGGGAGAAGCACTGACTTTTGGTGATACAAGCACAGTCCAGCAATGAGTTTCTTAAAATAAAATAGCTTTTTTTTTTTTTCTTTAAAACTACAAAGAGATATTTTAAGAAAGTTAGAACAATACAGCATGCAATTTACCCTGTCATTGAGCTCTGTGCAAACCATATAAATACATTTGAAATATTAATAATTCAGTGAAATTATGTCATTGGCTCTAAGATTAACTGAGAAATAGAATTATGACAGTAACAACTATTTAAAAACCAAATGACTAAAGACAGGAGGAAGAAAATTCAACCGGCTCCACCCTGTCACATTAACAAAAGAATAGTAAACCTTGATTATTGGCTAACATTTGCTGGGACATGAAATTGCAGATGTGCCGGAGCCTGAGCTGGTTAACAGTCAGGGAGCAGTGGCTCTGGGGTACTTCAGTGCTGGTCCATGGCATTGCATGGCTCTGGGTCAGAGGCGGCCCAGCTCTCTCCCACCACGCTGAGTGAGCATGTGTGTGTGGCTCATTGCACCACCTGACTTGGATCCCCAAGCACTGCTGTGTGTCCATGCAACTTGCAATTTGCTTGAGCTAATTACCCCTTTCAAATCCAGGAGATTGTTTGTGCTGCTAGATGTTTGGAAATTTGCTCTGGATACACACGCTCTTTGGATTTGATTTGCAAAGCGAAATGCCTTAAATACTCTAAAGGACTATACCCACAGTCAAGCTGAAGGTCTGTGTCAGAGTAGGGCACCGAAGCAAACTCTTCTCCCAAATCCAAGGGTGCCGGTATAAATTCTGGGTCAAATGTGATCATTTCTTAGCTACCACTTGTCTAGCAAATGGTACTTAGAATTGCCTGAGCCTTTACGCCTTGGAAGGTGCCTTCTTTCCTCTGGGTGATGAAGTTGAATTTTCTGCTGAAATTTGTTTATGGACCCTTTTCATCTTTGGGAATGAAACTATTTCAGTGTCAGAAATATCTAATTCTAAAAAACTGCCTGGAATGACAAAGACAAACCAATCAATATCAGTGAAGGGGAAAAAACCCTTTAAAACAAAAATAAAAACCAGTAGTGGAAAATAGTAATTGGAAACCTAGACTGAAATAGGATAATGAGAGTGAAGCTTCCATCAAAAATTAGAAGTTTGCTAAAACGAAAATGTTTTTGTGAAAAATTAGCCTTTTTTTCTGTTATTAACAGAAGCCCATATAACACAGAGGAAGTGATAGCGATGTGCATTAATTATGTAAATTAACTCTGAGTGACACAGTGCAAACTAGTCGAAGTCGCTTTAGCTCGGCCTGTAGAGTGAGAACTAAGGGATGGCAAATTTGGTGTAACTGACCTCAAAGGAGGTAACTGAAGTGTTGAAAGACGTTCTGTGCAGTTTGCAAACTGAGAGAGACTTTGGAGCCAGTCATGGCTTTGCAGGGTTGCAGACATCAGGGCTGGCTCCAGAGGTAGTGGGACCTGTGTGACAAGGCTGAGTAGCTGGGGCACAGCACCCTGTAGCAGTGTTTTTGCCATGCTCTGAAGCCCCAGCTGGCAGTGTTGCCTTGAGCATCGCCTTGCTGCCCTGAGGACCTACGTGCTGCCCTGCTTTGCAAGGAGCAGCCGTGCCCCAAGAGTCACCACCTTGCAGTGATGTACAGGGTCTGCTAGGCACATCTCTGTGGCATTTTGCGGGCTGATGCCTATGGCCTGAGTTGTCGGGGTGTGAAACAGCCCTCATCAAACTGGTGTGACTGCATTAAGGAGCTGCAGAGCCTGCCTTAGACACCTGGGCTGGCTAACCCGGTTTAAACCCAAGCTAATACAGACATGCAGTTTTTTATCATCTTGGCACACTTTGGAGCAAGCTATACGTGCCTACAAAAAGTGATGCTGATGACCTTTAAATCCCATTGGAAAACAGGATCTCAGCTGCTAAGGCATTGAGGCACTTGAAGAAGTGTCGCCCTTGCTGCTGTCGGCAGCAGTGGCAGTGACACTGGGTGTGTGGCACTGCCGTTTCACCAGGTGCTGGTGCCTCTTCCAGCAGTGGGAGAGGAAGGGCCAGAGAAGGGAACTGCGATTAGTAATCTGGCACTGACCCGGAGGAAATATTCTTGCTCCTTTTTGTGGCTCTTGTTTCTTCTCCCTTTTTGATTCTAAAAAGTCTGAAGTGAGAGCAGTAAATGGTATTGATCTGAGGAGCCAACAAACCAAGAGCAACAAGAACTAAGCCAAAAAAACTCCCCACAAAGTCAGCTCACGAGGAAATCATGTGGGTCTGTGAGTACATTTTGGCTGGAATTCCCAGTCGTGCAGATTTTGCACTGTCACAGGTTACTTCTGTTCAGAAGGTACTTCTGTAATTCAGCTATTTTTCTCACCATCTTAGGTTAGGAGTGGGACAGAGAGGAGAAGTACATGTGTTATTCTGCTCCGCTAAGCCAAAACTAAGCACAGATGTACTGTGGCCGAGACTGTTTGGCTGAATTGACTGTTTGCCACAGCTGCTTTCAGAAAACACATAAAAACTTTGGCCTCCGTCACATGAAGCTATTTGCTAGAGGGGAGCCCTCTGTCTCGCCAGAGTCAGTGTTGCTTCACATGATCAGAAGGGTACGGTAGCGTGGCTCCTTGCAGGGCTAGACATTGAGGTGATGTCTACAGCAGGGTGCAAACTTACTTAATTGATTAGGCATTTGCACTGCTTTTAAAATGCATGCAGGGTAGTCTTCTGGTCCTACTGAAACACAGAGACATCAAGTACCACAATACCTGTCCACCCATGGTGGTCTTCAGAGAACCACAGTCTTTTGAGAATCTGTCCATTTTATTTTCATGTAGAGAGCTGACGAGCTTGCTCGCAGGACTGACTGAGCTGACCACGGTCAGGAGATGATGTTTGGGACTGCTACTGAAAGTCCTAGCTCCAGAGGGAAAGGGTACAGTGAAAATCCCATCTCTAGGCTAGAAAAAAGAAAGTTTGTACCTACAACTTCACATCCAGCTCTGCCAGTCTCAGTCAAGGAGGCAAATAAAAAGATTTTCAGAAGTCCTATTAGTAAAAATTTTATGAAAGAAATAATCAAACTTGTGATTTTGGCGGCAACTGCCTCGAGATTGTAGAGTGGCTGGGCTCAGCATCAGCATCCTAGAGCTAGAGCTTGGACCCAATTGTCTTCCCTCCCAGCCAGTGCTTCCACACAGGCACCAGCTCAGCTTAGCCGGGCATCATGGGGAAACTTGGGGTGGCAGAACAGATCTGCTATCCTCCTCTGGCTCCACAGCTTGAGTTTCATCGTTGACCATGACCACTACCAATGATTGCCATCATCTGCCACTGCACTGTCATGGGGCAGACCCACGCATGTATCAGGAGTGGGGCACCCAGGTTGAGGAGGTAGGGCCTCTGGATATGGTGCTACGATACAACTTTCGTCCCTTCATGTGCCATTAAGGGTTGTGTGCCATAATCAGACCTGCTGGACACTGGTATGCCTTTGACCTAACAGTGATGTGGCAAAATAAAATAGCACTTTCAGTGACTTTTTATTGACATCAGCTGGTTTCAAAAAGGGGGTTGGACAGGTCTCATAAGAGAAGTCTTCTCAGTCCAAATAAAGATGTCAGTCTTTGCATACTCTCTGCCTTTCCACCCTTGAACAAGGAAAACATACTAGGTTGCTACATGGGCAAGTTAGGGAATTTATTCTTTTGTGGGTTCCTCTCTGAAAAGTCACTTTTTAGATCAAGAAACCTGAAGAAAACCAAGCCTCTGTGATGAGAAACTTAGCTTCTGCTAGGGAGGAATTAAGGGGAGCTGGCTACAATTTACCTTGTCAAAGCCATGTTGTTCTGAAATTGTTGGGTACCAGAGAGCTTATTATCACCATAGCCTCTGAAGTAAACGTGCCTGAAGCATCTCACCACCCTGTTGTGGGGATGTCTAGGTGCTTTCTGGAGTTGGCGGGCTGGCAGGAAGCATCAAAACATGCAAATTTTAGCTTTCAGACAAAAATGAAGAAAGGAAGGGACTTTTGTTGGTTCTTTTTGTTTTCCAGGGACCCTCGTTTTAATGCAGTCTGGCTCACTTTGTCAGGACGAACATGATGTGTTGGCTCTGCTACTGACCATGGTGTTGGCTGAGTGTCAGGGAGTTTGCAGGACGTTTGCAGGAAGAAAAGTACCCGTCATGAGGCAGCTGGGCAGACCTCAGGCACTTAAGACCTGGGTCAGGAATGGATTATGCAATGAGACATTTTTACATGCATGAATTAACCAAAAGCATCCCAGGTGAAAAAAAATCCCTTTTATGATGATGCAGGAGGGGTAAAATCCTTTCCATGTTGAACTTAAACAGCAAAGTACACAGAAATCAGCAGAGCTAGAATTTCATCCTTTATCTTTCTCTGGGCTTTTGGAAAAGACTCGGTGTTTTTTAGGGACTTTTTCTTTAATCTCCCTTTGTTTTTCCTGTATTATCATCCTGAATTATCATCCAACATCATTGAAAAAAGAGTGGTCTGAGGCAGTGAACTGTTTGCTGGGTGGATGGGTGGGTGTGTGGGAGGTGAGTCCCTCTGACCTGATGAGCTGTGTCCCCTGGCACTCGTGGTCCCTGGGGGCAGGTCTCCTCCCTCTCCATCAGCAGCAGCAGTGGCCCTGTGGTAGGGGCTCAGAAATTGGACAGTCACGAAGGAGAGGGAGAAAAAGAGTCTCCCCAGGCTGACAACACAGCCTAAAGGTCTTTCTGTCTCTCCACAAGAGTCCCTGGGTTTTGCCTTTCTTTTACCCCTGTGGTGCTGGGGCTCAGCCCAGGTGCCGATGGACAGGGGGCTGCAGTGGAGAAGATACCATGTGAGCTGGAGGCCACGGCAGCCTTGCTGGCAGAGGGCTGGAGCAGAGAGAAGGCTGGTGATCTCCTCTGCCTGTGGAGCCAGGAGAGGGGCCCAGAGCCAGGGAGGGAAGGGCTACAGCATCCAAGCTGCCCTGCTGGGGCTGGGCATCAGCACCAGCTTCCTTGGAAGCACAAGGTCCTCTGCAAACCTTGGAGCCATTTCCTCTCGTCTGCTCTGAGATGGCTTTGAATCCAGGATTTAATCTGGACTTTGTTTTGGACAGACTACAGAGGGCTTTTTGTCGCACCTTCCCCTGCTATTTGTTCTTGCACTGTGTGCACTTTCCACCATTGCCCAGAACAAATTCAGGAATTATCTGCAGAAAACTGTGCAAATCAGGTGAAGCCATTTGTTTATAGTTCAAAGCAAGGCATTAAAAACAATGGGCCGAGTAAAGCATGAAAGTAGATCAATCCCAACCCCATTTTAACTTCCTCTCCTTCAAGATCACTTTGAACCTACAGTAATTATGATTCTTTCTGCTAGCTTAAATCACCCTTGCCCTCATTAGAGCTGTGCAGAGTGACCATTTTCCATTTCATGAGTTGCCACGTGTAAAAGCTGCTGTGTTTGCAAGTATTCAGGCATACCTGGCTGCACTACACAAGTCATAAGTGATAACAGTCATAATTAATATCCATTATACACCTTCCGTGTACACTGACATCACTGATAACATCAAGTGCAATTTATGTGGTGCTATGAACAGAAAGCTTCGGTCTCTTCTGAGGCGTTCTAGACATGAGCTCGTTGGTCCTGCAGGGAAAGAGGTCCATTTTAGGCACTTGCCCCGAATAGTTTGAGGTGACACAAATGACCTGACACCATATTGAACATATAGCATTTCTGTGGGCTTAGGGTGCAAAAAAAAAAGGGAGTGGGTTCTCAGCTAGCCAAGATTTTTTAGATGGTTTTAGACATTAATGATCTTTTTTAAATTAAATGTTAGATCCTTGGGACACACTTATTGCTCCAACCTGTTTGTCTGGAAGCTCTGATCCTGTTCCCAGCTGTCAGTCCCTTTTCATACCATGAGAAGCCCTTTTTCACGTATTAAGAAGGTACTCTTTTTCTACAGTGACATTTTGGGGAAAAAAAAAAAAGCAATATATATGCATTTGG